>VDFB02058242.1:312657192-312764824 GCA_007258455.2 Sequoia sempervirens | reverse complement strand
TTGAAAGCATATATGTGGGTTTACATGCAGCCAAAAAAAGTGAGAGATGATGCTATCAAAGATTCTTGAACTTAAGAATTTTCCATGGAACAAATATGTACATATAATTTTAATTTAGGCAAAATGATTTTAAAAAAATTCACTACATTTTAAATAAGGATTGAAAGCATATATATGGGTTTACATGCAACCAAAAAAAATGAGAGATGATGCTATCAAAGATTCTTGAACTTAAGAATTCTCCATGAAACAAATATGTACATATAATTGTAATTTACACAAAATGATTTACAACTATGTACAAGTTACTATAAGTTCTCATTTGAACATGTATAGGGTTACAAGTGAACTTGAAAACCATGGATATAATCTAAGTCAAAGATTTTGGTTCAACCCGCTCTCCAATAACATGTAGAATTTTTTGATGATCATCACCATCTAGTCTCCATTTTCTTCGGCCATGTTCATGTGGAACTGCATAAAGATGTAGAGTGGTAGAATTACAAGCGGACTATATTGATAAGTACCTTGTTATCGTTGATAGTCAAACAAAATGAATCGGCGCTGAACAACTTTAACTTGTTTTAGATATGTCCCTTGCACCACAACATAACCTGCATGGTAAACATGAACCTAACGTAAGACATATGAATGTGTGCAATTTCATGCTCAAGGTTTGTCCAATATATATTTAATGTTTATAATGTAATGTGCACATGTGAATACAATGTATATAAAATTTTAAATTCAAACTCTCAATCTATGGAAATGACATTCCATCACCAGTTTCGTGTTCTATTAGCTTATTCCCTTTGCTAACGCACAAATAAATAGCTAACACCTTCAATGTTTCCTGTGCTCATTAAGTGACTACAAAAACCTCGCATAACCAAATTTACACAAAAAAATTCTAAAAAAATTAGAAATGTCTCTAAAGATCATTAACTAGATATATATAATATTTAAATTATTGAAAACTTACACATGTGTACCTTTTCTAACCAATCCTGAAATATGGTCATAATCAATTGAAATTTCTTCAAATCTTTCTTCCTCGTTTTCATCATATGTTTCTGAAACAACTAGTGGCACTGTATCCCATTTACCAACATATCCAAGTTCTTAATTGTTGCATGCATAATTAGAGTTTCCCTCAATGCACTCAGTGCAAAAATAAGACTAATCCCTTGTGTCTAATATCCATCCATAGTGACTATCTGAACTCCTAACACAATGCAAAGATCTTGTTTTTTCTACCCTCTTGCATCCATGCATCGATCTTCTATCCACACCTAGATACATATGTAAAAAAAAAAACTTATGTGAACAAATATGTATATATATATTTTAATTTAAATAAATTCAAATTTTTGATTTAATGTAATTTATACATACCCCATATCTCCCAAAACACTCTATGTGGAATGTGTTGGTTTGTTCTTGAAGATGTGCCGACCACATTTGATGCAAAGTGTTTCTTGCACCATTCAACAACATCATGTGCATTGTCTAGACAATCTTCTGGATAACTCATTTGATGCTTTCTTAAAGCTCATTTGATGCAAGCTCCTGCTCCATCATGCTAACCCTTTCCATGCCCACTCTAAAAAAAACTCCAAACATGTGGTATTTTGTAGATTTTATGATATCTACAAATTGCATAGAATGGCCATGAATATTTGAATTATGCAATACATCCATCTGACCATACAAAATTATTTTCAAATTTTACACCTCTGCTTCTCAAATTCTCAAAAAATATTGTAAAGCAATGTTGGACAAAAAGTGTGTCATGCTCTTTATCATCACTAATATAAAAGTGATATTATTTCTTAATGTTGGGTTGATGAACTTTGGAAAGATGAAGTTGAATTTTCATTTTCTGGAGAGATGAATTTGTCGCCGTTTGCGATCACGTTCGATTCACTGCGCGCATGTAAGCACAAGGAAAGCAATGATAGAAGGCAAAAATGACAGTGACATAATTCACTATTTTTTTTTGTTTTTATTTAAGGGGTTCGGTCGAACCCATGTTCGACCGAACCCCTTAAAATATTATTTATTTTTTTAGGGTTTGGGTGTTCGGTCGAACATATAATGTTGTTCGGCCGAACCATTGAATTCGACCGAACCCATCAACTATGGCAAAGGAAAAAAAAATTCCTTCCTCATCTCAATTGTAAACCACTATTGTGGTTTGACCCGAGTGGATGTACCTTCCTTTCCTTCTTCCTCTCCAATGATTGTCTCTTCTTCAACATTCTTCTCTGCTTCTTCATCTTCCTGTACCAATTCTTCCAATTCTAGAGGGGCATTGTCCTGAATATATTCATCTGCTACATGCTCATGTTGAGCATCAATATCCTGAGCTTCTTCTCTTTTAGTTTCATCCAGAGAAGTGTCCTCTAAAATCATGCCATATTTCTATGCAATATCTAAAAAAATTTCAACTATATCCTTCTGTAGCTTTTCAAATTTACCTTTATCTCTACCCATAAGGGTAGTTACCCTTTGCATCACTCTGATTTTCTTGCTATATAACTCAGCCAATGTGGCTTTATTTTCCTCAAACATAGCAGCACTAATCTTCTCTAATGAATATTCTTTTTATCTTTCCTTTTTCTTTAATTGTGTCTTGTCTTCTCTTTACCAAGACATTCCATAGCTCCGTAGGAACTTTATTCTGATGAAGTGGTACTTGATCTCAATGTGTTTTGACTTGTCAGGAAACACTAGATTCTTAGAGATTTTGATACGACACTCATTATCATAGTAAATGGTTGTAGGATCTAGCTCCTGATCAAATAGCCTAGCTAGAAGTTTTTGAAGCCAAATATCCTCACATGTAGCCATACTGGCAGCTATATACTCATCCTCCATAGAACTCAGCGCAACTGACTTTTGTTTCTGCTATACCAAGAGACTACTCCTAATCCCAAACTAAAATTGCACCCTGAAGTGCTCTTCTGGTCAGCTGTACTGCCTACCCAATATACATCGATAAACCCCTCAAGCTTCACTTCATCCTATTGAACATACTTCATCCCATAATCAATTATGCCTTAGAGATACCTCAAAACATTTTTCATAGCTATCCAATGCACATGTTTAGCTTCCACCATAAACTGACTAAGTGAGTTCACTAAAAAACAAATGTCTAGCATAGTGTTGACCAAATACATAAGAGATCCTATCAACTTTCTATATAAAGTTAGGTCCACTACCTTTGATCTAGAAGCTTCAATCTTCTTCTAGTTGGTCACAAGTGGCATGGACATGGGCTTATAGTTCTCCATCCTGAATCACTTCAAGATATCAATGAAGTACTTCCCTTGTCCAAGGAAGATCTCTCCCTCTTTCTGCCACAACTCCAATCCCAAAAAGTAGTGCATCAACCCCAAGTCCTGTTATTCCTTGCATAACCACCCCACTTTGATCTGGATCAAAATGGGTCCCCCTTCTCTTTTGGTTTCTTTGTTTTGTTTTATTTTCCTTGCTCTTTGGTTGCTTCTATTTTTTGCTTCAATTTCTCTTATGGTTTTCTTTAAACTTTGGCTCTATTTTGGCTTAATTTGGTTCCTTTCTTGTTAAGTATTCAATGAAGTAATCACAAGTCCAAGTATACCTTATGAAAATGTATCTTATATCCTTCTGAAGACTAATGGAAGCATTTTTTTTTAAGGAAGAGGCCACACATGATCATATTTCTCAAGTGAATCCACTTGTTGGGCTTTCCTCAGGACGGTTGGTCATATTTCTCCTTGCAGATGAAAGTCGACAAGACCTTGCTCATGTCTGGCCGACTACTGGTGCTTTCTGTCAATATATATCTATGTTTCCTATCGGCAAGACCCCGAAGATGTCACACCGATCAAAAGTTACATGCAGGCTTTATCGGAAAGATAGGGGTCATCGTCCCGGCAATGTGGAAATTCCTATCGGCATGAGGGGTTTCTTTTGGAAAAGAGTTACGGTGAGGTCTTTGGGTCTCGCCGACTATAGCATCACCGGGAATACACTTTGGCAAGAAATATTGAGTTCAGGGTAGAGTCTTGGCGAAAGCCTGATGTCCCATTGACTAGCAAAATAAAAAAGTCCTTTCGGTGAGAGTTAGGTCTTCGGCGGAAGGTCTCCCTGACTTCTTTGTCTCTCACCGACAAGGATGTCTTCGGAGAAAGTGTCGGCATTTGGTGTAATGTCTCACCGATGAAAGGAAGGTTATGGCGACAAAGGTGGCTTTGAGGTAGTTGTTTGCATGCGGCAAGATGTCTCGACAAATGGGTGGAGTCTTACTGACAAGAAAGCCCAGTAGGAGAGGGTTCTTATATCACCATAGGGTTATCTCCCCGCCAAGAGGTCTCAGCAAAGAAATAAATTTGTATCGACATGGTAAGGGGGGTTCCATTGGTGGTCATCAGTGAAAGAACCGGTGGGTCTCGGCGACCAAAACGTGAGCCAATGGAGGTCTTTTCCGAGACGTGAGATGTCTATGGGACATCTCACCGACAAAGGAAAGTTACGGCAACACAAATGAGAGTTTCCATAGGTCCTTCCGAAGGATTAATCTTTGGTAGGACGTGGTTGGCTCGATGTAGGGTCTCACTGAATACGTTTGGTCTCACCGACAAGGTATAATCAAAGAGGTCTATCGGTAAGACCATGGAAGGTCTTGGCGACACCCAAATTCGGCGAAAGGAAATGAATGCAGTGGGAGGTCTCATCGAGGATCAAAGGTCATGTTGATGACAAGGATCGACAGAGGGTTGTGATATCGGTATAGGGTCCCAGCAAAGAAAATGAGTCTACCAGACATAGAACGAAGCGGCATCGGCAAAGGGTCATGCTTTCGCCACAGGGTCACAGCGATGAGTGATGGTCTCGCCGACTGCAAGGAGAGCTCGATTCCCGGAGAGTAAGAGTGAGCTAGGGGGATAAGATGATTTTTCCATGATGTCCTGCCAACTAGCGATAATCATGCCAGCCATCTTTTGTGAGCTCGATATAACTTATGAGCCTGCTGAGACGTCTCACCGACTGTCTCATCTCTTACCGATAGCTACCCGATGGATGAAATCTCATCGGGGAGACACCGATGGTGTCTCACCGACATGCAACAACCAAGCGAACCGCTTTTGACTGCCAAAGAGTCCTATGTGGCCTATGATCATCCAGTGAGGGAGCCGAAAGACTAATTCATTGGTCCCTTTGACCAATTGGCTACACCTGTGTAAGAAGATCAACAGGATAAAAACCAGATGGAATCCTTATGAGAATAGATGATGATAGACTAATTCGGGTGATGAGGTTCAGATCTGCAAGCGGGCTCGAGGATGTTTTCTAGGAGAATGGTCAATATGCAGAGAAGTCTGGGACGTGAAGGAAGTCGAAAGAAAGATGAAAGATCAATGACTCACAGGGACAGCTATGGCCACTACTGATAGGAAGTAGGTCAATATTAATGGGGATATTTTGAGCATTCAAGGTAAGTTGCATAGGGACTTCGAAGATTGACACCGAGGCAGAAGAGTAAATGCAGTAGCTACCAAAAGATCAAAAGGACTTCTCCTGAGGATAGAAATCCTTTGTGAGCATGGCAAGTAGGGCTTCCACATTGAATACACATTTACTCCCTTCAAAAGATCTGAGAGCTTACCCTCCTACAGTCGGAAAATATTTTTGTAAAACCCTAGTGCAAGGGACAACACATTCAAGTTGATACATCCTGCATATAAGGCAGGCTTGCCTCTTTGTAAAGGTTAGAACTTTTGGAAAGAAAATAGAGCTTTGTTAGAAGGATTTAAAAGAAAGTTAGGACTGTTAGGAGTTAGTCAGTGAACAGAAGAAGAAAGAGTGGCATCTTGATTTTGAGTAATAAGAGCTCCTCTTTGTCTTCTTGGTTAGCAGTGAGGTTTTAGTACAGATTGTGATGTATTTTATGAATTTTCTTAGTGTAGTTGGAAACAATCTGAAGATTTAGATTCTCTGTACACTAGTGATTGTGCCAGCTTTGTAAACATTGTTTATTTGTTTTAAATGACAATAGAAGCAATCAGAGTTTAATCTACTTCATGTTGTGTTCTTGAATGATACTTGTTTCAATTTGATCATTTGATTTGTGGAGCCTTCAAGGAATGAAATATTATTTTGTGTTTGTTTAAATGGTAATTAAAATTTGTTATGCAAATTAGCACTGTTAATGAAAGAGGTTGTGTGTCAATCACAAGCTTATCTTGTTCTGTAGTTTTGGTTTACAAATTTCTTGAAGTTAACAAGTCTAGTTAAAGTTGGATGAACTATTGTTCTTTCTGTTTCAAAACCCTAATCTATCTTTTGTTGTTTCTTTAAAAACCCCAATTAAAGTAGGCTTTATTTTCATGCTTGATTTAAGAATGGTCCAAAAGCTTAACACCAGCAGGCCCCTTGAATATTACTGTTGCATTGACCACTGAGTAACATCAGTACAATTGAGTCCTAACTACAAAGACCTTGGGAGCTAAGGCATCCAGGTGTTGCCTTTCTCTTTCAGGAGAAGCAAAATAGCAATATTTTGCTTGCATTGTTGTGGTGCCAAAATCGCCATCAACAGGAACTGGCGCTCGAAGGAGGGCCATAAGGGAAAGATAGATAAACATGCATTTCTATCTCTAGAGAAGTCCCACAGAGTTCTTCGATCAGCTAAAAATCCACCACCTTTGATAGAACTTAAGACCCCAACAAGACACAAGAATCATAAGACTGGGGCAACCATCATACCACCCTTGTCAACTCCACTCACTCCACTAGGTTTTTCACCAGTACCCCAGTGGATACCTTTTAATCCACCATCACGTCTATCTCAAGTGTCATCACAGCTAATTCAACCCACACAACAACTGGCTCAACCACCACCACCACCACCAATGGCATTCTTTCAGAATAATCCCTCTCCATTGGGGACTATCCCCGAAGGTTTTCACGATATGCCTAAAAATCTTGAGAAATTTTTCTCTAAGTACATTCATGGTGAGTCAAGGAGTGTTGGAGAGCATATACAGGCTTTTAGGGATGCCTGTGCAAGAGCTCAAATAGCTCATCATGATGTAGTTTGTAGGTTGTTCCCTTATTCCTTAGGGGACATGGCATACAACTGGTACTTCAATCTTCCTCAAGGCTTTATTCTGACTTGGACAGATTTAGAAAATGCATTCATCAATTAGTTTAGGGTCTATGTGGATCCAGCTCTTTTATATCATCAGTTTGCAACCATAAGGAAGGAACCAGGTGAATCTTTGCCTTTATTCAATACCAGGTTCCAGTGAATGTATAGGAGATTACAAGATCCCTATCTGGTTACTGAGAATAGTGCCATTCAGGCATACTTTAGGGTTATTGACCCTCTGCTAGGTTTATTCCTACAAAGAACTTATCAACCAGTTGATATTGATTCCCTATCCAAAGTTTATCACCTGACTATTAAGCTGCAATAGCAAACTAAGTCTTAGCCGAGTTTGGAAGGAGGTTTTCCTTCACTAGGGTATCATATGTCTAGCCTAACCCCTCTATTTAACACTGTCCCAGGGATGTCTCCTTCCCACTATGGGCCTACATCTGAATTACAAACCCAACAACTAGTTCCATTCTTTACTAATAGGACTACTAACCCCTTTCAACAACCCCAGGGTCCCCAAAGTCTTCATAACCAAGTTGGAACCACGAGCCATGTTGATCAACCACCTATGGCTAAGGCTATTGAAAGTGAAAAGACTACTCAGCTTACCAATGAAGTAGAAACCTTGAAGAAAACATTGTCCCAAGCCACTAATGACATGGCTCAGCTTAGGTTGAACCCATCTCAGAATCAGGTTAATTACCCCAATCAAAACAACAACAATCAGGGTTCTTATCACAACAATAACAACTACAACCAGAGAGGTTATCAAAGCCAAAACAGAGGGTATAACCAGAGAATAAATAATAACAGGCAATGGAATATAGGGCCTAATAATGGTGGAGTTCCTCATAACTATCAAGCAAATGAGGAGAAGTCACTTACTGTGAATGTGGCTGACCTGAATTTCATGACTAACTGGTGTAGGCTACATGATACAGCGACTCATTCGAAGGTAAATTGCCCTCAAATGGAGAAAATTGTCAAAATGGCACATGAAGATGCCCACACATTCCAAGGGAATTCGAACAAAGGAGGTGACTCGGTGGATACTTCCATGACTTATGAGCTCTTTGAGGAGGAGCTTTCATTCCCAAGACAAGAAGAAAATGAACCTGAGGAAGACTCATATGATTCCCAAGCCTTACAGTCAAAAGGACACTTCCTGAGAAATCAAAGTAAGGGTCCATTTACTACATCAGCACCCCCTAATCATATGGTACCCCCAAATCAAAGTGTTGATAATAACCCTTCTCCACCAAAGGGCTCGTCTGACCTCCATAACAAGGGTAATCCCTCTGCTATTTTCAAAAGTAATTCAAGTTTTAATGCAGAATTTGACATTGTTTCTGAGATGCAGAAACAGAAAACTTCTTTGTCATATTTTGACATTTTGAAGTGGTGCCCTACTCAAAGGGAGATAGTGTTGAAAGCTCTGGAACAAGTAGATAAGGCAAAAGGAAAGAGCAAGGTTACCTCCCCTGTAGACATGAATGTAGCCTTATATAGAAGCAAAGTAGGTACTCCTTTCCTTTTAAGTTTAAGAATTTATGGCAAGAAATTACATAACTGTTTATTGGATTCAGGAGCTTCAAGAAATGTCATGCCATTTTCCATATGCAAGAAGTTAGGATTAAACCCCATTCAAACCAATAAGAAATTCATTCAACTGGACAAAACAGAGGTCAATGTAGTGGGGGAGTTAAAGAACATACATGTCCAAGTTGGATTTGATCCTAGGATCTTAACAAACATTGACATTCAAGTAGCAGATATCCCTGAGACCTATGGTATGCTACTAAGCCGAGATATGAAAAATTTAGGGGGATATCTTTCCCTTGACTTTTCACATATGTGGCCATCATGGAAGGGGATTCCTAACCAGATTAGGATTGAAAGTGAGCCTCACCTCAAGCATATCATCACTGAGTACGATTTTCACAATGAGGTAGCTTACTTTGAGACTGAGATGGGGGTTTATAAACAAGAAGAAATTATGACCTTCTCGGTTCTCAACCCTAAAGACATGTCAAAACTAAAGTGTCTTGATGCCATAATTAATGGAAATCAACAGGCCCTGATTAGAAAGTTGCAACAAGACAAGTTGGTCCTAGGGAAAGACACTGACTTGTTAAGCCTTTTGCTCCCTAATTGGTGCAGGGTACACTATCAAAACCACTCTAAATTAACTTGTCAGTATTGCATTGACATCTTAAGTCAGGTTCCCCAAGCTGAGGAAGCTGGCACAAGTCACCCTGAGACCATTGCAGATTGCTTTTCATTTGAGGCTAAGGAAGCAACCATGCTGACCAGGGACAAGGCACCTTCAATAGGAGTTCTCTCTCAAATATATCCTACCCCGGATATATTCCTAAATCAGCATGTTGATAAGGAGCAGCCCTAAGGATTGTTTGATACCCCTACACTTATAAATGAAACAAAACTCAAGGAATCAAGTCAAGGGGTAAATGATTGCCAGGAAGATAACCATGGGTCAGATAATACAATTGAGCTAGAATTGCAAAGTATACTTAGGGAACCTTTAGAGGATTCTTCCCCTGTAACTGGTCCAAGTGATCAGGTATTCCCACCCTTGGCTAGTCCTATTCAAATACCTATGAAAACTTTAAAAGGATTACCCCCTGCTTCTGATCAATTGTGGACCCTAACCTTTGATGGATCTAAGTCCAAAACCGGTTGTGGTGTTGGAATTGTACTAACCAGCCTGAAAGGAAAAGTTCTCTTTGCCTCTTACAGGCTGCAATTTGGGTGCACAAATAATGTAGCTAAATATGAAGCTCTAGCTAAAGGATTAATGTTTGCACACAGGAAGAAAGTTATAGCCCTGATGGTCAAGGGAGATTCAGAAGTTGTTATCAAGCAAGTGCGCATCTAGTACACCTCCAAAATAAAAGGCTAGTAGCATATAGAAATAGGGTATGGAATCTGATCGAAGACTTCGATGCATTTGGGATCAGCTTAATCCCTAGAGAAGAAAATCAGGTGGCCGATTCACTGGCTGTTGCTGCAAGCACCTTGGAACCTATGCAAGGCTCCAAATTTAAAAGGTTCTCAGTGGAACTGATGTCCACCCCAGTTGTTCCTAATAATATAAAAAAAATTAAGTTTTTGATGATGACCAACATATACTGGCTTTCCTAGCAAGTTCAGATGTTTTTGAGGGACAGATTATAGATGAATCCAATAGGGACTAGGGCGATTGGAATCTGGAGGAATGTGATACAGAAGGAGTCCTTAATCTAAAAACTAATAACATTCCCAAGGGAATGGTTGCTCTAGAAAGGATTTGACTCAGATTCAAAGGCTCGAGAGAGGGCATCAATTGAAGGCAAAGGGGGTGAATATGACATGATTAACCTAGCTAACTCGGGTCCTGAAAGGAATGTCTTCATAGGGAAGGCATGCCCCGAAGCTATTAGAAAAGACATAGTAAGGGCACTAAAAAGGGATATTGCTGCGATCACATGGGGGTATGAAGACCTCCAGACCTTTGATTCTTCTGTTATGACCCACACTATCCCCTTGAAGCTTGAGGCTAAACCCTTCTAACAGAAGCAGCCCCTATCAATGCTCTAATTGAGCTGTTAATTTCTAAAGAGGTTCAAAAATTGTTGTCTACAAGGATAATCTTCCCTGTGCGTCATTCAACATGGGTGGCTAACCTAGTCCCTGTCTATAAGAAGAAAGGGGAGATTAGGCTATGCGTCGATTTTAGAAACCTGAACAGGGCTTCAGAGAAGGATAATTACCCACTCCCTTCCTTGGAAGAGGTGTTACAGATTGTCAATGGAGCACCGATGATGTCATTTTTGGACGGTTACTCTGGGTACAACCAAGTGATGGTTAAATTTGAGGACAGGATGAAGATGGATTTCACTACCAAGTGGGGAACATTCGCATACAAAAGGATGCCATTTGGTCTAGTAAATGCTGGAGCAACTTTCCAGCGCGCCATGGACATAGCTTTCAAAGATCTAATTGGAAAATATATTATTGTTTACATAGATGACCTTACAGTGTTCTCCAAGGATCGACTTAATCATGCTACCGACTTGGCCAAGGTTCTCCAGAGGTGTATTCAATATGGCGTGTCCTTGAATTCCAACAAGTGCATGTTTGGAGTCTCTGAAGGAAGGCTCTTGGGACATATAATTTCATAAAGGGGAATATCAATCGATCCAGACTGAGTCGAGTCCATTTTGAAGATCACCCAACTGGAAAGTAAGAAAGAAATGAAGTCTTTCTTCAGGAAAATCAACTTCGTGAGGAAATTCATCACGGGCTTTGCTGAAATTGTGAAACCCTTGAATGAAATGATGAAGAAGGATGCCAAAATAGAGTGGACTGATGAGGCAAAGGCTGCATTCGCACAAATCAAGCGATCCATCTCAAAGGTGACCGGCCTCGATTACACCAAGTCGTTCTACATTTATTCTTTCACCTCTAAGCACTCATGTGCAGCTGTATTAACCCAATGACAAGAAGAGGTCGAGGAAAGACCGATTGCATTCATGAGTTCTCCCTTCAAGAACACAGAAGTTAGATACCCACTCCTAGAGAAGCAAGCTTTTGCGTTGGTTCGGGTTGTCAAGAAATTCTGACATATTCTATGAAGTCAAGTCGTCGTTGTAGTTTTGGATGCAGCTGTCAAATCCCTACTAATGCAGAGCGAGCTAGGAGAAAGAAGGGGAAAATGGATGGCTATCTTACAAGAGTTCAATCTGGAGATATTCCCTATGAGGTTATTCAGGGGCACGGGTCTATCTCAGTCCATGGCGGATGCTAGTAACAACATTGTTTGCCAACAATATATGACCCAGTCCTTCTCCAACGATCCCTGGTATGTTGATGTTGTCTGCCTAATGCTTAACAATCGATGTCTGGACGGGATGAATTCAACTCAAAGGAGAGCTCTGAGACTAAAGAGTTCTCACTATATGTTCAAAGGAAGTTTTCTATACAGAAGGAATTTTGAAGGACTATACTTAAGATGCCTTGATCATCAAGAGGCCAAGCAAGTGATCTCTAAATTTCATGGGAAACATGGCATAGGTCATGGTTCCGCCGATGCTTTGGCACACCAGATCCTTAGGTTGGGTTATTATTGGTCTTGTGTATTCAAGGATGCACACCAACATGTGAGGACATGTCACACTTTCCAGGTTTCTGCACCAAGGGAATGCTATGCAGCCATGCCACTACAGCCCGTTTACGAGGTAAGGCCATTTGCCCAGGGGGAACTAGATTTCATTGGAGTAATTAACCCAAATTCCTCTGTAGGACACAAGTTTATCTTGACTGCTACTGACTACTATATGAGGTGGATAGAGGCCATACCTTACAAAAATAGCACAATGAAGGTAGCAATCAAGTTCCTCACCGAATGCATCACTACGAGGTTTGGGGTACCCTTCGCTCTGGTATGTGATAATGGTTCTGCTTTTTCCTCTGTTGAATTTATTTCTTGGGCCTATGATCACAAGATAGTCTTGAATTATTCCTCAAACTATTATCTGCAAGGCAATGGAGTTGCAGAGTCTACCAATAAGAATCTCTTAGGGGTAATTAAGAAACTGTTAGAGCATAACCCTAGAGACTAGCACACCCAACTTAGATTTACATTATGGGCAGATAGTACTAGGATTAAGGCTGCTTTAAACATCTCACCATTCAAGCTAGTATATGGCCAAGAGCCTGTCTTTCCTATCCATCTGTAGATCCCTATTCTAGAGTTCATGCAGAAATTTTACTCTAGTGACAATAGGATAGAAGTCAGATTAGCTGCTCTGTTAAAACTAGAAGAACAAAGAGATGCTACTTTACAACAGTTCTTCAGACATCAGGCTGTTGTCAAATGCTGGTTTGAAAAAAGAGCTAAGATAAAAGCTTTTAGTATATCAGACCTAGTACTGTTATGGGATAAAGCCAATGAAAAGAAGGGAAGCCATTAGAAGTTTGACAAACTATGGCTGGGTCCTTATCAAATTGCTGAGATCCTAGGGGAAAATGCTTTCAGACTGAGTAGCCTAACTGGGGAGATGGTTCCTTTTCCTATTAATGGGCAGTTCCTTAAGCACTATTTTGAATCATGAGGCTTGTTAAATTTATGTTTTGTATATTAAGTAGTTCGTTGTTTTTCTTGATGTAAGTAGTTTACTTTGACTCCTCTTTGTAAATAATCTACATCTATATATGTAGCTTTTGTACTTTAGTTTGTAAACAACTTTTTCCTCTATGTCAATAACTTGTTGCTCTTTGTGTAAGTAATTTTCTCTCTCCTTGTAAACATCTCCCTTTTGTTCTTTTCCTTTCCTTCCTATTTTCTGTTTGTTCTGTTATTTGGGGATCTATCTTTTCTATTACACCTCAAAGTGGTTGGTTGTTATCTCAAGCATGCTATGGTCATTAGGAGAGAAGTGGTTCAGGTATTTTCAAGTTTACTTGTTGGATGATTCTGTCCTCAATTCTTTTTTTCATGTTTATGGGCAATAAAGATTGTGGAAAGTTTTTGGGAACAAGTTACCAAGTAACATTCATTGGCTCCCTTGAATTTGTCACAAATTATTAAAATCGTCTCCCTTTCTAGTAGTATATTTGTCCTAGGATGACAGTGTTGTAAAATTTGAGTGAAAAATCTAGCTTCCAAGTGCTATTATGAGGTCCATTATAGTTTTCAACCCAGATCAAATGTTGAACATCTGACATATTGAAAAGAAAAGGAGAATTAAATGAAATATCTGAAATTCCAAACGAAAAAAGAAAAGAATTATCAAAAGAAAAGAGAATTCAATATGAATGGGTGATTCCAGTATCTCTATCGAGGCTATGGACGCCTATCCAGCAATAGAGAAATGTTGTGAGAGAACTAGAGGTATCTCCGTCAAGGCTATGGATGCCTGACTGGCAGTGGAGCAATGCCTAAGATATCATTGCATGAAGGAAATCAACTCATGTAGCCCAAATTTTACACATTGTTATTCAAAAGATGAAGAACTTTATGAAAGGAATGATGCACTATCAAGCCCACACATAGATTCAGGGGTAGCCATTGTTTGACTTACATTTGAGATTTTAGCTAAATCTTGCTTGTTTTAACTAACCTAACTAGAGTTGTGTTGTTCATGAACCAGAGTTCTGGGTAGTTGAATCCTTCAGATTCGTGAAAATGGTTAAACCATGTTCCCAGCCAAGTCACCATTTGTTATGCCTTGCATAACCACCCCACTTTCATCTAGATCAAAATGGGTCCCCCTTCTCTTTTGGTTTCTTTTTTTTGTTTTATTTGCCTTGCTCTTGGGTTGCTTTTGTTTTTTGCTTCAGTTTCTCTTCTAGTTTTCTTTAAACTTTGGCTCTATTTTGGCTTAATTTGGTTCCTTTCTTGTTAAGTATTCAATGAAGTAATCACAAGTCCAAGTATACCTTATGAAAATGTATCTTATATCCTTCTGATGACTAATGGAAGCATCTATTTTGAAGGAAGAGGCCACACATGATCATATTTCTCAAGTGAATCCACTTGTTGGGCTTTCCTCAAGACGGTTGGTCATATTTCTCTTTGCAAATAAAAGTCGGCAAGACCTTGCTCATGTCTAGCCGACTACTGGCACTTTCTATCAATATATATCTATGTTTCCTATCGACAAGACCCCAGAGATTTCACAGCGATCAAAAGTTACATGCAGGCTTTATCGGCAAGACAGGGGTCATCGTCCCGGTGATGTGGAAATTCCTATCGGCATGAGGGGTTTCTTTTGGAAAAGAGTTACAGTGAGGTCTTCAGGTTTCACCGACTATAGCATCACCAGGCATACACTTTGGTAAGAAATATTGAGTTCGGGGTAGAGTCTTGGCAAATGCTTGATGTCCCATTGACTAGCAAAACAAACGAGTCCTTTCGGTGAGAGTTAGGTCTTCGGCGGAAGGTCTCCCTGAGTGCTTTGTCTCTCGCCGACAAGGATGTCTTCGGAGAAAGTGTGGGCATTTCGCGTAATGTCTTGCCGATGAAAGGAAGGTTACGGTGACAAAGGTGGCTTCGGGGTAGCTATTTGCATGTGACAACATGTCTCGACGAACGAGTGGAGTCTTATCGAAAGGAAAGCCCAGCAGGAGAGGGTTCTTATATCGCCATAGGGTTATCTCCCCACCAAGAGGTCTCAACAAAGAAAGAAAGTCGTGTTGACGTGGTAAGGGGGGTTCCATTGGTGGTCATCGGCAAAAGAACTGGTGGGTCTCGATGACCAAAAAGTGAGCCAGCAGAGGTCTTCGCCGAGACGTGAGATGTCGATGGGACATCTCACCGACAAAGGAAAGTTATGGCAACACAGATGAGAGTCACCGTAGGTCCTGCCGAAGGATTAATCTTTGGTAGGACGTGGTTGGCTCAATATAGGGTCTCACCGAATACGTTTGGTCTCGCCAACAAGGCACAATCAAAGAGGTCTATCAGTAAGATCACGAAAGGTCATGGCGACACCCGAATTCAGCGAAAGGAAATGAATGCAGTGGGAGGTCTCGCCGATGATCCAAGGTCATGTCGATGACAAGGATCGACAGAGGGTTGTGATGTCGGTATAGGGTCCCAGCGAAGAAAATGAGTCTCCCCGACATAGAACGAAGTGGCATCGGCAAAGGGTCATGCTTTCACCACAGGGTCACGGCGATGAGTGATGGTCTTGTCGACTGCAAGGAGAGCTCGATGCCTGGACAGTAAGAGTGAACTAGGGGGGATAAGAGGATTTTGCCATGATGTCCTACCAACTAGCGATAATCATGCCAGCTGTCTTTTGTGAGCTCAATATAACTTTTGAGCCCGCCGAGACGTCTCACCGACTGTCTCGTCTCTTGTCGATAGCTGCCCGATGGATGAAGTTGCATCAGGGAGACACCGATGGTGTCTCACCGACATGCGACGACCAATAAAACCACTTTTGACCGCCAAAGAATCCTATGTGGCCTGTGGTCATCCAGTGAGGGAGCCGAAGGACTGATTCATTGGTCCCTTTGACCGATTGACTGCCCCTATGTAAGAAGATCGACAGGATACAAACCAAATGGAATCCTTCTGAGAATAGATGATAATAGACTAATTTGGGTGATGAGGTTCAGATCTGCAAGCGGGCCCGAGGACATTTTCTAGGAGAATGGTCAGTATGCAAAGAAGTCTGGGACGTGAAGGAAGCTGAAAGAAAGATGAAAGATCAATGACTCACAGGGACAACTGTGGCCACTACTGATAGGAGGTAGGCCAATATTAATGAGGATATTTTGAGCATTCAAGGTAAGTTGCACAGGGACTTTGAAGATCGACACCGAGGCAGAAGAGTAAATGCAACAGCTACCAAAAGATCAAAAGGACTTCTCCTGAGGATAGAAATCCTTTGTGAGCATGGACAGCAGGGCTTCCACATAGAATACACATTGACTCCCTTCAAAAGATCTGAGAGCCGACCCTCCTACAGTCGGCAGATATTTTTGTAAAACCCTAGTGCAAGGGACAGCACATTCAAGTTGATACATCCTGTATATAAGGTAGGCTTGCCTCTTTGTAAAGGTTAGAACTTTTGGAAAGAAAATAGAGCTTTGTTAGAGGGATTTAAAAGAAAGTTAGGACTGTTAGGAGTTAGTCAGTGAATAGAAGAAGAAAGAGTGGCATCTTGATTTTGAGTAATAAGAGCTCCTCTTTGTCTTCTTGGTTAGCAGTGAGGTTTTAGTACAGATTGTGATGTATTTTATGAATTTTCTTAGTGTAGTTGGAAACAATCTGAAGATTTAGATTCTCTATACACTAGTGATTGTGCCAGCTTTGTAAACATTGTTTATTTATTTTAAATGACAGTAGAAGCAATCAAAGTTTAATCTACTTCATGTTGTGTTCTTGAATGATACTTGTCTCAGTTTGATCATTTGATTTGTGGAGCCTTCAAGGAATGAAATATTATTTTGTGTTTTGTTTAAATGGTAATTAAAATCTGTTATGCGAATTAACACTGTGAATGAAAGAGGTTGTGTGTCAATCACAAGCTTATCTTGTTCTGTAGTTTTGGTTTACAAATTTCTTGAAGTTAACAAGTCTAGTTAAAGTTGGATGAACTATTGTTCTTTCTGTTTCAAAACCCTGATCTATCTTTTGTTGTTTCTTTAAAAACCCCAATTAAAGTAGGCTTTATTTTCATGCTTGATTTAAGAACAGTCCAGAAGCTTAACACCAGTAGTCCCCTTGAATATTACTGTTGCATTGACCACTGAGTAACATCAGCATAGTTGAGACCCAACTACAAAGACCTTGAGAGCTAAGGCATCTAGGTGTTTCCTTTCTCTTTCAAGAGAAGCAAAATAGCAATATTTTGCTTGCATTGTTGTGGTGCCAAAATCGCCATCAACAAGTCCTTCATCTAAACTCTCCTCCATGATCCTACTTGCAGTGTGTTATGAGCTCCTCTGACCCTATGAGAAATGGTTCATCAACATGCAACACTAATATGAGAATTTTTCCCTTCACCTAAACATAGTATAGGTTCATATTTTCCTCACTCTTGATGAAGCCCACGCTCTGCAAGTAAATGTTAATACATGAATACCACACCCTGGGAGCCTACTTGAGCCCATATAGTGCTCTTTTCAATCTAGATACATGAGAATTCCTCCCATGTGCTTTAAATCCTTCTAACTGTTCTATGTAAATCTCTTCCTCAATCACTTTCTTGAGGAAGGTCATCTTTCCATCCATCTAGTGAATTCTCCAACCCATCTATGTTGTTACAGAAATTCTAGCTCTTATGGATGAGTACCTGGCTACCAGAGCAAAAGTCTCGTCATAGTCAATCCCTTCCTTATGAGAAAACCCCTTAGCCACAAATCGAGCTTTGAAATTTCCCAAACTACCATCTACAGCATGCTTAATCTTATACATCCATCTTGAGCCCACCACATACTTACCTTCTAGTCATGGTACTACCTCCCACATAGTATTATTCATGATGGAAGAATACTCTTCCATCATGGCATCCCTCAATACTTGGTTTTTGGATCCTCCTGAAAGTTGGAAGGCCCTACTTCAATTAATTCATTCATAAGTGCCACACACTCATAATAACATCTGGGAGCTTTTCTTTATCTGACTGAATCATGTAGATCACCAACATATTCCTAGGCCTCTCTTAGTGTCTGCTCAACCGCCTAGTATTTCTCCTCTTCTCACTAATAGGAATATGAGGCTGAGGAATTATTTGTTCCTCCTTCTAATCAATCTACTCCACCTACTTGCTCTACTCTCTAGCTTGTGTGACTAAAGTTTGAGTAATTTGTGCTACCTCAGCCATGGGTGATTTCTCCTCCTCATTCATCTAGTTTCTAGACTTTTGAAGAGCCCTCTCTTCCTGAAACCTCACATCTCTACGAACAACTATTTTCCTAAGGGAAGGAATGTAAACCTGATAAGCCTTAGGAGTTTCACTATACCCAACAACGATAGCCTTCTCTACAGTTGGTTCCAACTTGGTTCTCTTCTCCATAGGAATGTGACAATACACAAGGCATCCAAAGATGCGAATGTGTCCCAAATCTGGTTTCTTACCAGTGAATGCCTCTTCTAGAGTCAATTTTCCCAACACTTTGTAAGGGCTCCTATTCTGCAAATACATAGTTTTATTCCAAGCTTCTACCCATAAGAACCAAGGTAGATCCTAATCATGAAGCATGGCCTTGGTTGCTCCAACTATAGCCCTTTTTTTTCCATTCAGTAACCCCATTATGCTCAGGGTTGTATGAAACTTTCAAGTCTTTCTTGATACCTTCTTGAGCGTAGAAATATTTGAAGGCGTTCAAGGTATACTCACCTCCATTATCAGACCTTAGTATCTTTACTTTCCTCCTAGTTTGGTTCCTCACGAGAGCCTTAAACTCTTTGAACCTACTGAAGACCTCATTTTTATTCTTTATAAAATATATCCACGTCTTCTTGGAGAAGTAATCTTGATGAAAGTAACATAATACTCATACACATTCAAGGATATTGTTGCAATACGCCCACACACATCTGAGTGTACAAGATCCAAAATCCCTCTAGATGTATTGTCACTACTTGGAAAACTAGACTTGGCATATTTCCCAAGTGCATAGCCTTTGCACACCTCATGCTCTTTTTTCTTCACCTCAGGTAGCCCTGTCACTATTTCCTTAAGAATATTAAGTGCTCCATGGTGAAGGTCAGTCCTCCTCCTATGCCACAATTCTCCTAGCCCTCTACAACTATTTACCAATGCATGTGCTAGCTCAAACTATAACCAAAACAAGCTACCATGCTTGACTCCAATCACTTTTGCAACCTTGGAATCCTTGGGACGAAGATAGACTTTTCCCCTCTCAAAGGTCATGATATAACCCTTATCTTCCAAAGTAGAAAAAAATATTAAATTATTTTTCATGTCAAGGACATACAACACGTCCTCCACCAATAGAGGTTTCTTGGACTCCCTCTGAAACTTGATCATGCCAACACCAGTTGCATGGTACTTGGCATTATCTCTAAGCTCAATATAAAAATCCAACTTCTTCTCCTCCAACTTGGTGAAACATTCTATGACTCCCGTCAATGGAAAGAATCCCCACTATCAATATATCATATCCTATTGGCAATTTAGCTTGAGAGACAAGAAATGAGAGAAAAATCACCTATGTTGTAGAAGCAACTTGCTTCTTCTGCTTGTCCTTATTTTTCTTATTCAGAAAATAACTAGCATAGTGACCCAACTGATGGTAGCAAAAAAAAATTATCTTGCTTAGATCTCTCTTCTTCCCACTCTTGGAAGAAGAACCTTTTGTTTTCCCTTTAGTGTACTTCTACTTACCCTTGCTTGGAAGAGAAATATTTTCTTCATCTTGAACCTTCTTCATCTGATCTCCTTGATGAGCACTTTGATAGATCTCCTCCTAGAAACAAAATCATCCCAAAGCCTTGCCCAGTCATGTAGGCAATCTCTGCCGACAACACACTTGACAAACACTTCCCAGTGCTTCGAAAAACCATTCAAGGCTATATGCACCAACTCATCTTTAGAAATCATCTCTCCAACAATAGCCAGCTCATCCCTGACCTGTGTTAGCTTGGTCAAGTAAGAGGTCGCACTCTCTCCTTTGGACATCTCGGTGTTATGCAATTTGTTCTTGAGCATCATCTTATGACTCTGATAAAGTTTTGTGAATGTATCCCACATCTTCTTGGCGGTGTATTTCCCTGATAGATGAGGAATTAGATGATCTCTTACCCCATCAAGAATAATCTGCTGAGCCTTGGCCTCCTTGACTTCATGTGAATCTAGGGAAATAAGGTCATTTATTGCTGGTGTCATCTTTGTACTAGCATAGATCCACAACTTGTTCTCCTTGAGAATAGATGTAATTTGAACCTTCCACTGTAAGAAGTTAGATGCACCCTCAATCCTGTCTTCATATTAAACATTGGTTGCCATAATCACAGAAGAAACTAGAGACGAAATTCTAATTTTTTTCTTAAAATCTGCATCACAAATCTTGGCTTCGTATTTAGAGTTTAGAGCTCTAATACCATGTTAATTTCTTATAACCTAACTAAAGATTAATTGCATAATAAATTCACATAATAGAATCAAAACAATTTATCTATCTTATTTAAAAAAAAATTAATGCACTAGGTTAATTAATAGCTAATAATAGCGAAAGAAAAAATAACAAGCCAATCACAGATACACAATAACACAGAATTACCTAGCAGGAAACCCTGGTATTAACTTGCAAATGTTGGATCTTCTATTCAGCCTAACAACAAACTTTCCTTCCAAAATACAATGCTAGTTTACCACAGAAATCTTACATATATAGAGCCTTGCTGATTTACATCAACATGCAAGAAAAGAAACTTTCCTTACATTACTCGGCCTATCTTACACATAAAATCACTCTCGGTCTTATCTCAACCTCATAAACCTGGAAACATTCTATTAATAAATAAAAAATCTATTGTTGCTAAAAATAACTCGAGTTTCTTTAAAGGAACTCCACATTCCACCTTTTGAGCTACGAAAAGATCAACACACCAACCATATCAAACCTTAAAAGTCTCTTTTCCTCCATAGACTAATACTATATACTTTGTCATCTAGTATTCATTCAATTCAAGAACAAGAAAACATTTCAACAAAGATATCATGCCCATTTCAATGGGCTTATCCTTAATCATCAATGAGGTAAAAAATACCATATACAGGCATGTTTCTAGTGTATGGGCATGTGAGGTTCAAAATAGTATTGTAGATATTAAATTTTGTATACATAGGCATATGCATCAAAATATGGTGTCAAAAAACAAGAGAGTTTGAAATCTAAAATTTAAATACATGCGGAGACTTCATTGAAAAGTATTTAGAAATTCATAGTTTATGCATGTATCCAATACTTAAGAAGATGTTTAAAGTGGCTTCAATAATACAAGAAACCCCAAGTGATCTCTTACCAAGGTTGTCACAGGATGAGATAGGATGACCCTAGAATGGGAGAGCAATACCTAAGCCGCAATTCTCTTTTCCTAATTCATATTCAGAACCCTTATCCTTCATCATGTCATTATGCTTATCAAATATTGATAGATTCAAACTAGGGCATGTTGATGCCACACTATGAGTATATCCTTTTGTTGGCCAAGTTGAGAAACTAATTTCCATCTCAACTCAGAGAGACAAATACAACCTTATATGGTGGCAGGGTAGGTGAAGGTATGGTTGCAATTGTAAAATTTTATGTGGATATGAATATTCTATTGTGTGTGCCTACCTAGAAGGAAATGTGAGAAGTATCACTTTATCTATTGTTGAAGACGATGTTAAAAGCCCCATGTGAGCCTCCATTCACAATAGCTATGTCTACACACAAATTTGTACTCTTTTAATAAGAATGGATGATGTCTATTGTGAAATGACACACCATTTGAGTGGTTTACAACATCAAAACATTATATTGTCTACATAACTTTAATAACTCTTCATAATGTGTATCTTCATTTTTCATCAAATTTACAACCTCCACTCTTTTATAATGGATATAGTTGATAGAGATTTTCTATAGACTATATTATAAAAGTATATAAATAAATGTGTCAAAATGAAATTTAATTAATCTGATGTGTAAATTAAATTAATATGTCTAGTAACTTAAATGTATTAAAAGTATACTAACTAAAAACTTGAAATAAGACTCTCTTTTATTTCTATAAAGGTGGCTAGTGTGCTACACAATCAAAGTTTGAACCATATTTAAAATTGAACATGTAGGTAATAGTTAAATAGACCTAAAAAATAAAAGCTTGGATAATATTTCATAAAATTTATAAATATGGTGATGTTTATATTTTACCTTGTAATCACTTAACAATTTTTTCTTGTCTTCTACTATACCTTATAGTAAAAACGATTAGTATAGCCTAACTTGCTTTGATACCATGTTAGAAATTGGGATCTTAGGATACCTATCATTATAAACAATATATTAAATATAAGCATAGATTTTATACATTACACAAGATATACATGGGGAAATATTTTCAAGTAAAAAACTCCATAAAGCATCATTTATTAAAACACTTACAATAATGGTCTATTACAACATAGACCGAACCTAAGGAACAGTTCTCCATACTTCCACATGGCCAGTAATACCTCATGTGCATACTAATAGAATTCACTATCAATCTCCAAATTCTCCACCTCTCAAATGAGAGGATAACTCCTTAAATATAGGAGAAAGGATGACATAATAACTTAAGGGGTATTAGTCACACCTATTCAAAATAACCATTCATAAATAATTAATAATATAATAGTCATTATACTACAATTATTTCAAATGGGATATGCTTAATAAAGCATATAATATATAAGATTTAATAACCTTATGCTATAACATTATATAAATGTCATATGGGTATGACCCCTAATAATATTATGTTCTAACAATTTCCCCATAAATGAATAGCATTTTTGAAAAAAAGAAAGGTGTGAATCCATCAAGCCCACACACTTTATCTCCTTGCATAAAGAATGCTACCTTTTTAATTTCTTCCAAAGAGAAATGGCTCAATAGATAATTATTCTATTTTTTTGAAATTAAATGTGAAATATAATTTAGGATCTGATCCTTCAATATCTTTTCATTTTAGTGTTTTTCATCTATAAGAAGCTTCTAAAAGAAGAAAACTACGTCCACTTCAATGTCATGAGGATTTTTTAATAGTTAGCTATGTTTTTATTTTATAAATATAAAATCTTATTGTAAGACCTTCTTACCTTAGTTGAGGCATGAAAAAATTATTCCTATCCCCCTCTCTAAGCCACAATACCCTATATTTTTGTTTCCTATAAATTTCTTCACAAGAGTGAATTTCTTGTAGTTGGCTTAATCGACTTATTTCTACTATAAATCTTGATTCATACAACAATTCATTATCCTTCCATTTAGATCTCTCAATTCCTCTTCTAATCTATTTTTGGCTTGAAAGAGGTTTTTTTCCAATCTCTAATTTTGAATTTGATAAACTTTAATTTAGAGCACAATTGAGACATTCTTTAGCCTTTTACTTTGAGTGCCAAATCCCACCAACCTTTGATGAACTACATAAATTTGGATCCTTAAACCACATCAATTTAAACTCAAATGGGAATTTTGTTATATCCTTTTCTTCAAAAAGATTGAAGTTCATAGGGAAATTATTTGAACCCAAAAATGGAAGAACATCAAGTAAGATAAACTTGTATTCCTATGTAACTAGGTTAGTGATAGTAACAAATGATCGAATTGTTCAATAATATGAGAAATATATGGTCTTATATTTTATCAATTAAACTTAGTATTATTGTTCTTTACTTCAAATAGACCATTTTTCTCAATGAAATCTAAAAACTTAATCTAATATTTAGTCATAAGAGTGGCACACCCTAATTTATCATATGCTCCCATTATGACATTGAAATATCCCTAATAATGAAAAGACTACTTTTTAAATGCCCCAAATATTTTTTCAAAATATCCCATAGTCATTTCTTAAGAGAGGGATTGGTAGGGCCATATACATTAAATAACCAAAAACATAGGTTTGAATATAGAATTTCCATCTTAATACTCAATATCCATTTTGAACTAGATGAAATAAACTCTAATTTTCCCTCTTTAGAGAGTAAAGAAAAGAAAAACCTTCTAACACTTCATTTTCTTCCATGAAACAAATTTCCAAGGATGACATCGCTAATATAAAAAAATTGAATTATCATTTTACTTAGTCTCTTGAAGAAGTAAAATATCTACAATACAATACTTAGATCTAGTTGGTGTTTTATCAACAATATTTTATTAGGGGTATTTAAGCCCCTAATATTCCATGAAATGATCTTCATTTATTTTGAGGATACTTTTGAACTCTCTTCATTGAATATTTTTTATTTTAGACATCTAAATTAGATTGAATACCTACATCCACTTCTTGTATTTTAACCTATTTTGATTTTCTACCTCTGAGCCTGTGCTTATTATGAAAGGAGTTCTAAAATTTGTCCAACACTTGTGATTGGGAAATAGTTTATTTCCTAAATGAAGTCATCTATAGGTCTGTATACATGATTTCATGGACACCGCTTCTTCTATAAAATCATTTCCCACTTTATGTATAAATTCATCTTCTAGATCCCTCAAGACCTCTTCATATGGTTCCTTATTTGATGCTAAACCAATATCCAAGCACATAAGACTTTTAATATGCAGTCCCATTAAAGGGGATTCAATACATGTTTTTAGGAATGTGAGGTTTCATGAGATGACACAAATATTTTCTATAGGATAAGTTGGAATCTTGTCATTGAAAATGCTAGCCACTCTCAATTTCTAGCAGGTTCCTTTAGGGTGGGGCTAAAAATTTCCTCCACCAACTTGGGATATTTTTCGCCATATGTCATGAATCTACATTTTTTAGCATTAACTATCACATATTGACAGTTAATCCCATAGCTCCATGGTACTGCATCTTGATAGTGAACCCCACAGCTCTCAAAAATCACCTTCAACCAAAACCCTATCACATGGAGATAAAAATCATGATTGTGCTATGCAACCTTGAGAAGAGAATTGATCCAAAAAAATCATGATGGTTTCTATATTGATTACTTTGAATGAATACCTTGATGATTACAATGTACAATAATGAATTCTTATAAAATCAAAAAAGAAAACCCTAAATGAAACCCTAGGTGAGTTTTAAGTTAGTTGATGAAAAGTGTCCTTATCCTAACTATGAGACAACATGACCTAAATATAGGGAAAAAAACTTAAGTTTAGTGAAAGTGAATAAATTAAAAGGGGGCCTAATAATTAATTAATGTTATATGATTATCCTATTTATTGTAACAAATTCATCAAAATTCTACTCATCTATTAGTTCTCATGATTTTTCAAGTTCAAAGGAGTGCTTGCTTCAACCAATTGTCCTATAGAATATAAGAATTAGGAAATCACAGAGATAAAAAACAAGCACAATGAACAATCCAAATATGTATTTAAATGACCCAAAAAAAGAATGATGAAGAAGCCTTGCATATAAGCAAGGAAGAGGTAATCCGCCTATCATGTGGATTGACAAGTGCCCCATGATGTGGCACAAATGAGAAGAAAAGTTTCCTATACATGTTAACATTTGGATCACTTGGAATATGCAAAACAACAACTTATTTGACCAAGTCATAAACCTTTTGTGACAAGTGTTGAGTGACCATAAAATTTACCTTTCAAGTGAGATGGAAAGTCTTCCAACTTCAAAATGTATGCACGTGAGGTTTACCAAACAACTAGGTAACCTCTAGAGGCCTAAAGGTTGCACATTTAATTAGATAAGATGTTGTCTAACTGCATCAACCTAAGTACACTTAAGTATAGTGAATGGATAAATTATTCACTCTAGCACCCCCCTTAAGTGATACTTGGGGAGATCATAAAAGACATAATAGATAGAAATGGATCTTGGATACAATGCCTGGTGAGGTACCCATGTACAATGCAATATCTCATAAATGGAGAAAGATAGAAACCCAATGGGAAAAAACTATCCTCCAAAAGAGAAATAAGAGAAGGATAAGAACTCCTGAAAATATTTCCTATGAAGATAGGAACATGATGATGAACTCTTGAAGAATGTCAAAGTTGTAAACTCTGTCAAAGATGAACTGGTGTTTGCTAGAATCAATGAACCTCCAAGGAAGGTAGATCAAGATAAGAGATACAAAACACTGCATGAGTGAACATATGAACACTACTCAGCCATGAGTATACAAAGGCAATCAAGCTCTGTGAAGTTGAAAATATGGATAGTACTACGATTAAGAGTACTAGAATCTCACAAAATATGATCCACTGAAATAATCCCCTATATGATAGATCAAGATAGAAGGTCTATGAGACCCCCAAAAGTAGAATATTCCTCCACTACTTCATTGAAAGAACCATTAGCATAGCACTGTCATAATCCCCCCTTAATGCTAAGAGATATAAGTAGACCAACTGAAATCAGGCACAAGAGTGTGCAAGGAAGTTAGACCCATAATTAGGTCCAAAATATGTACAAAAATTTGAAAAAGGGTGTGCATCAAGGCACACACGCATGAGGCGAGAGTCATGAGGATCCATTGTTGTGATGGAAAATCAAAGCAACACACACCATGTGGCAAGAATCACAAGGATCCTGATGGCTAATCTAGGCTCTACACAACCCCCCATTACACTTTATAATTCAGTGTAAGTACAAAATTCCCTCCCTAAGGAACACACATTCAGTTTTGTGGCACTTTATATGAGTGCATTTACAAAATTATTTGTTGTTTTGAGTTCTTACAAGTTTATTTCATTTATCTCATAAGATATATAATGAAAACATAGATTAAGTATGTCTTTCAAACTTCGAAAAAAATATAAAGTGAACCCGTCTCCTCCCCCCTTCCCCCCATCCTACAATTTATCACAAAACAAAACAAAAAAGCCCCCCTTTGCCAATTATGACAAAACAAAAAAAAACCTCATTTGTAAAATTCTCCTTTAATCTATGTTTGACCCCCTTTTTGTGTATTAGCAAATGTTTGATGGTTGATATTAACCACTTATAGGTTAGAACAATTTTGCAAGGGTAACAATGAATGTTAGAAGCAAAATTTACTAAATGATATCAAACAAATGTTAAATAAATTTGGAGTGGAGTCGACTAAGTCAAATGAGCAGACCAAGTGTAACCACTAAACCACATGGGAATTTGACCAAATCTGCGAAAGAAGAAGTCGTTGAAGAGAATCGCCGAAGAGAGGCCGATTTGCAACGCCTCTTTTCATGAGGTAGGCTGCGTGGAAGAAGCTACGTGGGAGGTTCGTTGAAGTCTGATTTTGTTGTGTGCGAATGGAAGCCGAATGAAAACCGTGCTTTCCCCTGGTCTTCACGTCCCATGGTCTGATTGCCTTCACGCCATTCAAACAATGGGTCGTGATCCGCAGTAGCCCAAAGCCGTGGGTCGTGGTCTTTGAAATTCATCAGGCCACGACAAATTTAAACGTGGCGGCGCCAAATGCCTCAGTTTCAACGAATGCTCGTGGACCTGACGACTATCTTCGCGGGCTACTGGAGATCTTTATGCGGCTGAAGGAAGGTCTTCGTGTCTAAATGGGCGGGTCACCTTGTGAGAGGTGAATGCTCACCCCTCTCTGCTCAAACCAACCACCAATGTGCCACCTCAAACCACCACGTTGCTGCTCGGATTTGAGCTTCAACTTCCTCCAGCTTGTTAACACACAGCAATGGAATCTAACAAAATACGATTCCATTCACCTTAAGGCCTGCAAATATCTCCCCCTAGAGCTCTCATACCATATAAGAATTAGGAAATCACGGAGATAAAAAAAAAAAATGTATTTAGACGATTCATAAAAACAATGATGAGGAAGTCTTGTATATATAAGCAAGGAATTGACAAGTGTCTCATGATTTGGTACAAATGAGAAGACAAGCGTCTTATAGGTGTTAACCTTTGGATCACTTGGAATGTGCAAACCAACAACCTATTTGACCAAGTCATCAACATTGGTGACAAGTGTTGAGTGACCACAAAAGCGACCTTTGAGGTAAGATGGAAAGTCTTCCAACCTCAAAAGATATGCACATGAGGTTTACCAAACAATTAGGTAACATCTAGAGGCCTAAAAGATGTTGCACATTCAGTTAGACAAGATGTTGTCTAACCTCGTCAACCTAAGTACACTTAAGTATAGTTAATAGATAGATTATTCACTCTAACATAAAATTCAACAACCCTCCCAAATTATTGATCTTGGGAGGAGGAATGGTCATATCAATTTTATCTATTGACATAAAAAAGAGAGGATCTATCAATTTTTCTCTATGAACCTATAAACCTCTTAATATGGCACCATAGGCTTGATTAACAATATTTTCCTTTATAGCCCATATAGATTATATGGCTAAAGATTACAAATGGAGATGCTATTTTTTGTACCTCATACAAATTGAGGACAATATTTCCTCGTGTGTCCATGCATAAAACACTTAAATAAAATACATATGATTTTCTTGATAATTTGATTGTACCTAATAGCAAACACTTGAGTTAGAGATTAAGCTTACAAACTCGAGGATTCTTCCAAATGTACCCAAAAACACCATTGAATCTAGAATAGGTTCTTGACCCTTTTAACCATTTTACCTTCATTAAATTTCTAAAAGGCTTCCAAAGCATTGCTTATTATTTTAAAAATATTTATATCCCAACATTCTATAGGAAGATTTGGGAGTTGGAACCAAGTAGGGATAAAGTTAATATAGGTTGTGTATGGGTGAAAATTTAATTTCAAGGCCTAGAATAAGAGATAAATAGTAGACCCTAACATAACATAGGATCTTATCCTTAGATTCCTTATTTGAAAAAACTACTATAAAAAATGATTAGAAAGAAAACTAGTTTTAGAAGCCTCACACCAATGTTTTTGTATCCAGTCCAAAATCGTTGAACTTGTCAGCCATAATTCCAAGCCTTCGCTATGATTTCATTTGCTTTAAGTTCATCAACCCTCAAAGAGAGGAAAATCCAATGGATCAACCATAGGGATGGCTATATTATTTTTCTCTAAAGACCCCCATTTACATACTCTCATCGCTCCCTCCTATCCCTCAACCTAAATATGCTTCTATTTAAAATAATTTCTCTATCAAAACCTTGGTAATGGTTATAATTTCAAATATAGATTGTTCTTAACATTCTTTACTAGTAAATGGTGTATTATTTCATTCTTTGAATTCATTTTTGAAATTATTATTAATAGTTTGAGTCAATTAAAAAAACTCTAATTTTTTATAATGTTTAAATATAGCTCTCATAAACTCTACAACAATAAAATGATTTGTGTTCATACTTATTCCCTAAAATCTAAGATATATATATTATTTTTGAAAAAAAAATTATCATTATTATATATGTATATGTATGTGTGTATATTGTAACTCAAAATAATATGATAGTACAATTACATTTAATTCTCACTGATTTGTTGACCATATTGCTTAGCCATCAATGAGAACCTTTGACATTAGTGACAACATATGTTCAACAATCTCCCCCTTTGTGATTGACTGCAAACCACAAAATCCTCTAGCCACACACGAAGACATATCTAATATTCTTTGGATCAACAAACCACCACTTTCTCCCCTTAGAAGATATAGCATTTTGAGTTCCATTTATCCACCTCTGATATCAATGGTAAAGGTCAACTATATTTCTAACACTTTACACAATCCGAAAAACCTATTTCTTGAATAGACTCCCCCCAAGTCCATACAACACTTCTTTTGAAAACACTTTGCAAAACCACCAAGCCTTCTTACATTAGGGATACAATGCTCCCCTTCAACTTGTGCTTCCCCTTGATTCAAGAGGAGGGAGCAACAACTCCTAGCTTCATCTGGAGAAATTCAAAAGTCTCCTTAAGAAGTGGTTTTGTGAAAATATTTGAAACTTTCTCCTTGGTTTCAACATACTCCAAATTCACTTCCTTTTTTGCAACCTTCTCCCTTAGAAAATGATACTTGATTGCAATATGCTTTTTCCTTGAGTGCATTACCATATTATTTGAAATGTTTATAGAACTTGTATTATCACAAAGAATAGAAATGGGTTCATAAAACTCAATCTTCATCTCCTTTAGGTTCTACTTCATCCATAAAACCCAATTGGAACATGAAGCTAGTGCAATGTACTTTGATTCTGCTATAGACAAAGAAATTGAATCCTATTTCTTGCTTAACTAGGATACAAGACTATCACCAAAAAAGAAATCTCCACCATTTGTAATCTTTCGGCCATCTATGCTTCCTACCCAATCTACATCTATTTATGCAATCAAAGTGGAATTTTCACTCTTAGGATACCACAAATCAAAATCCATTGTATATTTATATATATACATACATACATATCTATATATATACACACACATATATATCCAATATATATGTGTATATATATGTAACATATATACACACATATATACACATATGTTTATATATGTATATATTTATATATATACATACATACATACATACATATATATATAAATATATATGGCTTCAGGCAAATTCACCGCCAACAATTTACCATTGGAAAATTCACCACCAACAATTCACCGTGGGAAAATTAACCGCCATGAATTTGCTGATGGTGAATTTTATATGAGGTGAATTTATCATGGCCATGAATTTTCCCATGGTGAATTGTTAACAGTGAGTTACATATTATATGTATGTATGTATGTATGTATATTACATATATACATATACACATATATATACATATAAATATATATGTATATGTATATATATTAAATTTTATATACTTTTCAACTTTTATAATAAATTAGTAGTTACATAGTTGTTTAGATTCTCTTCTCTTCAGCCTATGGTTAGTGTGTGATAGTTAAGCCGGGCCCAAAATCCAAGCAGCTAATTCCATTTTTAAAAGAATGATTTCTTAGTGATTTGATATTCTAATTCTACCATTGGTGCAAACTTGGCCTCTTGAAACATAAACACAAAATCTCAGCCACGTCTCAGCAGCTCAACATCAGTATGGGTAGATTATCCGTCAGCCATCACTTAACCATGGAAGCAAAAAGACATGAACAAATACCCCAAAACAAAATAACAATAAACTAACATTACCAGGGACAGGAACATGGAAGAAAACCCAACGCTTCATTTCTATCATTTTGGTTTGGCTTTCAAAACAGTCTAACAGATTGTTTATTATACCAGTAACTAACAAACAACCTGTTAGGCTACACAAGTACAAAATTTAGAAACTTCCAATGAAATACAGAAGTCGCTAATCACATCTGGTATAGCAGCCAGAAAAGGATGAGTACAAATTGACGGAAGGAGCAGCAGGATGCTGTCATCCACACCCATCATGTAGATTATTATCTTTTCCATCCTTCCCTTTCCTCCCATCTCCTGCTGGCTCCTTACTATCTTCTCCTGCCCTAAACTCTGATTGCAATGGATTCACAAAGAGAGGGGATAGCAAAGGAATTATAGGAATTCTGTCTGATAAACTTACACGAGTCACCTCAAGAGGAGAAGGTGCCCTTTTCTGCAACCGATTCTTATGTGCTCTTTTCTGCCTCTTGCTCACCAGATTTATCTCTAAAGACAATTCATCACACCCCACCATTGCCTGGTCCATGACTTCTTATGTGCTTGCCCAGAGCAACATGATACACAACACAATACAAAAGACATATACACACAAAATATGAATATATAAAACCAGTCTCTTGCAGCTTGGGAATATGTTAGTTTGAGTTAGGTACCTAGGGCGACTTGTCGCCATGTGAATGAAATAAATATAGTTTAAGAAAATTCTCAGTAGCTACAGTTACAGCTAATTTGAGTCGCTGGGGTTAGGTACAGTGTCTGACATAGACAGATCCTTTTTTATCTCTTTTCATACTGTAAGAATCAGCTTGTCTTTTTATCCGGGCAATTTTTTTTTTATTAAGAGGGGTAAACGAGTTATGAATAGGTGAGATCATAAATAGGAGACCTCATCCCCAACATAAATTCTCAACAATTACATTCTAATGGGGTTTTAACCTTGATGACAAGAATAAGTACACAACAATAATTTATTGGCGATAGCATGATACACTCCAATTTCAGATTCTATGTGAACGAGAATACTCTCTAATTCCATGTGAAAGAGAAAAAAGGATATCGTGAATGGCTTCAGGCAAATTCTCCCAACAATTCACTGCCAACAAATTCACCCCCAACAATTCATCCACAACAATTCATCGCCATGACAAATTCATCTCATGGAAAATTCACCCGTAGCAATATGATATGAATTGTTGGTATTGAATTTTCCACGGTTGGCGAGGAATTGTTAGAAGTGAATTTGATGACGGTGAATTTTCTTAAAGTCATCATGAACACTTACCTACAACAGAATGCTTCTAACCAATCAAACCAGGACCCCTCCCTGACATAAACAGATATACTAATACAAGAATTCCATGGATTGGATGAAGCTTCCCCTAGTCCAAGCTTCTCAGTTATTTTCTTTGCATACAATTGTCGCCATCGCTGGAACTAAAATCAGATTCGCTGTGAATACAGCTTCCCCTAGTCCAAGCTTCTCAGTTATTTTCTTTGCATACAATTGTCGCCATCGCTGGAACTAAAATCAGATTCGCTATGAATATAGGACCCATTTTGATTTCAGCATTTATGGGCAAGAACTCATGATGATTGGGCCAACAACTCTTGTTCAACACTATTGATTGTAAGACCAGAATTTGCGTAGAAAGAAGCACAAGGAAAGAATTTTTTAACAGATACAGATTATTAAATACGTAAGGCGTGATGTAAGAGAAGAATGAATCAAACGAGATGGGAAAATCAGATTTGTCTGCCGTCTTATATGGGTCAAACTGATCTAATTGCCGTCTGAATTGTCTTATTCAATCATCTATTTTAGTCGTTCTAATTTCGTCGTACATATATTAAAATTGTGGAAATTGTCTTTATTATAGTTTCTCTAGTTTTCTCTAATATTTTAATATTATGAATATCGTCATGGTCAATCATATTTTTTTACTACTTCTAATTGTAATAATGGATATCGTCTTATTAGGCGGCCCAAGTCTCTATTAATGTGTTGACCTTCTGATTAAATAATATTTTTAAGTGTGATTAGCTGAAAACTTCCATGTCGTCGATTTTGATTAGGTTATCGAGTATGAGTGATTAGTGTATAAGTCGTACATTTTAGTATAAAAGATGATTTTTTTATCTCAATATATTTAAATCTTTGAGGATATTGATTGTTTAGATTAATGAATCTAAATTTTAACTTTAATTTATCTTCTATGTCTAATCATGATTTCTATTTAGTTATCAATCTCTAATTTGATGATGGTTTTATTAGTTTTTATATCATTATGCTTAAATTTGTCTAATGTTAAAATTTATTATTTTATGAAGTCCACTTTCTCAAGGTTTGGTTTGGTCATTTCTTCGTGATTTTATCTACCAACTTTTACAAACCCATAAGTGTTATTCAATTTGCTTTCTTTAGGGATTTTCCTCTAGTCAAACTTAGTAGGATTGGTTTTATTGTTTTGGATTAATTCTTTGAGTTCGACTTCTTTTGAAATACTTTATTAACTAGTAAGGTTGTGGTCTAATGGAGGCGGCTTCCTAAAATATTTCAACATGAGTTGTTGAGAATTTTTAGGAGTATTTTCACAAGCAAGTGGTCTCATATATTTATAATAATGAGAAAACTTTTAAAAATTAGGAAATTGGTCATCCCAAGATTATTTTTGCAACAACTAATATTTAAAAATTATTGAGTTACTTTTAGAAATATTTAATGCTAAAAATCATAGATGATGACATGTGGCAACAAAATCTCCTAAGTTGGTGGAGGAAAATTTTAGCCCCGCCCTAAAGGCACAACTAAAAATTATCAGGGGCTGCTATTTTCAAGGAAAAGATTCTAACTTATCATATAGTAAATATTTTTTGAATCTCATGAGACCTCTCATTCCATTAAAATAGACCTTGAAGCCCCCTCCATAGGACTACATCATGAGAGTCTTCTATGCTTGAAGCTCCAAACTTAATGCCCTATTAAATTCATTATTTTTGTGTGTAGAATATTCACCTTGTAGGTCCCATTATTTGACCATATACTTATTAGATGTCAAAGATATTTTCCTATAATTGTATCTTTCATTCAGACCTTCATATGTCGGGGAAACTTATGTACTCTTTTGATATGTAAAATTATCATAGATCCAAAATTAGCAAGATAACTTAGAAATCTATTGAGTAGTTTTTACTTTGATTCTAGTTTATGGTAGGTGTAATTTGAGATAACTTTTGTACTTCAAGCAATTATTATGGAAATTAATAATTCCAAAATAACTTTGATAGGATGGTGATGAATGAATTCAATCTTGTGTTGCAAGCCTGAACACTTAGACATATAACTGATTTATATTATCTAATGTGTTGAGTTTCACATACTAGCTACCATATTTAGCTTCTAAATTTGATGATTTACTCTACCTATCAAGTAAATTATTTATGATATCTCTTTGAAATTTTCCTTCAACTATAAATCCTACTTTATTCTAATAAAATTATATATATATATATATATAAAATTGATACTCAAAAATTTCCCTTCATGTGGTATAGTCAACCTAAAAAATTCATTGCATCTTATAGCTAAACTAAGTCAATAAAGCCATACAACCATCAAATTTAGGCCCTAGCCATATTAATGAGCATTCTTGTTTAGGATTTTAATCATCGTTACTTTTTTGTTTTAAATTTGGAAATCTTGTGATTTTAATATGATGTGATATATCAAGATCCTAACACAATACATTCCTTTCTTGAGAATTTCAATGGATTATTAGGTAGGCGTGACTATTATTATCATTATTTATAGAATGTTAGTTGATGTTAACAATAAAATGCAATCCCTTATAGAATTTTTTGTTGCTAACTGTATGTGCTTTTTCTTTTATGCAGCTTGCCTGCCTTGGACAGGGTTATGGAGCCCTTCAAAATCGTTTGTAATGGGTTTCGAGGCCCCATCAAAACCTGATTTACCTCTAATCAAAAACAATAAAATAAAAGCCTAAGGTCTAAATTTCTTTTTTCAGAGACATCAACCCCAAGATGATGTAATAAGAAGGAAATTAGAGAAGTGTGGTAGATAGTATATCTGCATAACATAAATATTTACACAATTTATACATATTTGTGGACACCATAAGGTAGGTTTAGTCATATATTCTTCATAAAATATATAATATTTACCACAACCATATATATTCACATCACACATGTACTTGGGTAGCATCTATTACATTAAGGTTCTATATTTCTTCTCTTTATTACTTTTATATGGGGAGACTGAATGCTTATCTCACCTTCTCCTAGTGTGGGGATGTGTCATTATGTCGTTCCTTATGTCTTTCCATCCTTCAAAAGGTACTACATGATGCTATTTGAATAATGCATTTGTCTTCTAGTGATTGTTGGTTCTTCATATTTGTGGTTCCTAACCTACCAACATCCTCCTAGGCCCCAATCCATTATCGTGTCTTCAACACATATTGTGGACACTTAAAATCATCCACATCTAACCACACTCCATTTAATCTAAATCTAATATTAATTAAATAAAACCAACTATTTAATTAACCTTCCCAATCACCCTCCTAGCATTAATTAAATAAATTCAAATCATTTCTTTAATTTATTCATCATTTATCCTCTTTTCTCCTATAGTTCGCCTTTAATAAAACAAATTCACATTTATTTAATTAAGTTCACTTTTTATATTCATATCCTCCAAAAATTAAATATTTATACATCCCCATTTATTTAATTTTCTCAAAAATCCCCCTCAATTAAATAGTTGACTAAAACCAATCAGTTGAGTAATTAATCCACTTGCACAAGTCAAAGTATGATTAATTTAATTAATCATTTGTCACATCCATCCCACTTCTCCAAATATCCACTCATCAAATCATAGTCATTCAATTATCCTGGAAGATCTACACCCTTCATATTATGCATGTGATTCTCACATATTTGTGAAACTTCTCAGTTGTCAAATCCTACATCCTCATGTGATTCTCACACATGTGCGAGAGAAATTACATGTCAAATATTGCATCCTCATGATCCATCTCACACATGTGTGAGGATTTTTAATCTCCACCCTTTGATCAAATCAAGATAATCTTGTCAATCCAAATCTACTTGATCCTTGCCCTCTCCAAGTGCACCAATCACAAGGTGCCACTTACAGGCTGCTCATTTTTCAATTTTCTTAGTTATCCTCAATCATTGATCTCTTAGATCAATCTCAACCAATAACCAATCATCCTGTCAATCTATAAATTAAATCATCCTCAAGGCATTCTCATGGCAAGTGTGGGGAACACAAAGTCATAGTATTGCTTTGAAGAGCAACCACATACTATTGCACATTTAAGAGCACATCCACACCAATGGTGTATAACAAGATGTGTTGAGATATCTTTTACAAGGTCTCTCAAATTGGGTGCTCTACCTCTTATGCTCAATAAGAGATGATTCCGGAGGCAAGGTGTCACATCTCAATGGACTATGCTACATTTATTATTCAATATATTGATGAGACTATTGGACATCACTTATGATTATTTAATTATCTAGTATTTACATGTGTATGATTGGTAAAATTTGATGGTTAATCTTGATGCATAGAAATGAAATTGAAATCATTATCAAGTTTATGATTATGAGTTTAATTTCTTGTATGTGCTTCAGTTATGGTTTTAAGGACTAACCTATTGATGGCAATCTAAGTGTGATTGAGTGTAGGAATATGTCCAGGTACTTGTCAAAGGCGAGAACATGGTTGAGGTAGAGGTATCCTAACCGCTTGATAAATGATTAGTATGATGGAAACCCAATGTGCACACATGCAAGTAGTTGCATTTATATTTGCATTATGTATGAGATGATTGCATTGAGTTATTATGGTTACATCATTGCTTTGTGCTTTATGATTTAACTAATGATTATGTTTTATGTCTATAATGTTGTGAAAGTTAAATTATTTGAGAAATTAAAATTATGTTATATGGTATTTTGTTTTTGAAAGTTAAAAAAGATTGATTAGAAAAATAAAAGATTTTTTTATAATAGATTGCATAAATTATATATATTAATAATATTGTAATATTATTATATATATATATATATGAATAAATAAATATATAAAAAACTTATTAATAAAATATATATAAATAGTTTTTAAAATTAAATTGCATGATTATTATTCTTAAATAAAACACTAATTTAAGTTTATTATTAAAATATAAATAATTTGATCAAATTGTATGAATATGATTGTTAAAGAAAATAACATTAAATTAAATCATTTTTATTGAATATTAACTAAAAAGAAATTAAAACTTTAATAGATTGCATGAAATCATGTGCAATGGTTCAATTAAATATCAATTCAAAAATTAAGAAATAAAGTTTTTTTTTTAAATTGTATGAGGAAATTGAATGATAAAGGAGAGAGGGAGCTCTCAAGAAGACACTATGATCTTTGGAAGAAAGTTTTTTTTGGAAGCAGTGACTAAAGGAGGGAATCATTAGCGAAGAATAAAATTGCATCAACTAAGGAGATTTGTTAGGAGATCAAATTATTAGTTTGGAGAATCAAGAATCTTTGAGAAACAACTAAGGAAAATTGGATCTTCTCCATCAGCACACTACTTCTAGGTATTACCCTTTTTCTTCATTGTTTTCAAACTGTTCAAACATCTACTGCAAAATTATACTCCTATAAAAGATTATATTGCTCGTTGTATGTCACTTCATGCTACACTGTATTATGTCTCAACCCATATGGTATTTTCCCTACAATTTTTAAGCCTTATTAAATTCTTCAAAATACTGCACAGTATAAAGATTTATGTGCCCACACCTCTAAATAGCATAGCTAAATCATATCCCCCTTTTTGTATATGGGTGTAGTGTCAAAAATTGCATACCCTTGCAATTTCACATACACTTTTGTATCCAGTTTAGTGTCCACTTTGTTAGTATTTGTGTAGGATCATCTTAGTAGGTTGCATCATCCTTTTCCCCTCAAGATGCTCAAGACCCCCTTTTAGCAGCTACCTTCTTGCATCAATTTTGTGTTAACCATGTGTTTTCCTCATTTCCCACCATTTTTAGCATACTGGCGCATCATGCAGATGTCTACGCACCACGCTAGTGTCTCGTGACATTTTAACATTCAAAAGGCCCTTTCTAAGCATTTTTCCACTTGTCACCTTCCTTGGTCAATGGAAATAGCTCAGGACGACTTGCAATAGCTTGACAAACCTCCTTTTCCCTCCTCTTCTCTCTTTTAAATTTATCTTGGAAAATTCACTTCGCTTGATCTCTCTAGATCTCTCTTTCTCTCCCTTGGTCTCTCTCTTGAAATCTCTCTTTCTTTCAAAGCTTGCACAACTCCCTACAACTTGCTACAACAATCTCAATCTCTCATAATAGTCTTTACAACTCTCTTGGCTCTTACTGCCCTATCTCTATCTCTCTCTTTGGCTTCCTCACTTGCCTTGTAGGTAATATCTATAATCTTACATCTTTGAGCATCTTGGGATTTATCATACCTCTTTTCTATGCATTCTCTATCTTGTTTATTTATCTTTTGATCTATCTATCTAGTTGTATGTGGAGGTGGAAACATCAAAATGAGGGTTTGACTAAGGCAAACCCTAAACAACCCCAACATTTTCCTCAGTCTTATTGTGTGTAGGTATTGGAGACATTCCTTCACTAGAGGCTTCATTGCTTGGTTCATTGTGAGTACTTTATTTCTCTTCTTTCATTTTATCATTCACATTCTATTCAATCTACATCTCATATAGTTTGCATTACTTTAGTTAGTTATGTTATTCTTTGTTATTTTATCATATTTCAAGAGTTCCTAGTAATCAGGATTGATAGTAGCCACTGAAGCTATTTTTTGTATACTCTCAATTTTTCAGTCGTACGATACACCGGCACACTATGTGTACAAGGATTTCCACACACCATGTTGTTGTCCTTGGCTGAGAGCTCATCAAAATCTCTAGAAAACCTTTGTGACCTACTCTTTTTGTTTCTAAAACTTTCACATTTTAATTCCATATAAAACATTTAAATAAGAAATTTTTCATCATCTCCTCCCATCACTTGAGCTTTGATCCCTGAGGTAGTTAAGAACCATTTTCCCCTTGAGACCTCATCATATTGAGGGTGTCGAATCTCATCCTCTACATTTTGGTGAACCCAATGTGAACACTAAAAAAACAAAAGAGGAAAAATCAAATATTTTCCCTTTTAAAAAAAAATTTTGGGTTGTTGCCCCAAACCACATTACATGTTGTCAAAGTAGACATAATACACCAAATTAGTGAAACACAAACTTTAATGCAAAATCCTAAGTCTTGATCATTACTCAAACATGTTGGCTAATATTCATATCAACGACCTTTTAAGCATTTAGAAAACAAATCAACATCCAAACATGTCTTATGGATATATCTTTCCTACAATAAACATCATTGGATATCAACCAAAAATAACACATTATTTAGCAAGAGATATGATAGCATTGACACTTTTTGTGTTTTGATCTTTTCTTTTGATTTATCTTATTGGCTCATTCTGATGATCTCTCAATGATGTCTAAAAAAATTATTTAGAGAGAAAGGAATGGGGCATTGATCATCGATTTCGTATGTTGTTCTTGTTGGATATTCTTGTAATATGACCTTGGTGAATACTTCCCTTGCATGTTTAGGGATAGTCTCAAGTAAAACAACGACTAAGACATATCAGGTTCTTTATACCTTTTGTGTATTAGTCTCCTTAATTCAATCAATTTATTCTTTCACATGATCAAACAAGGTTTTCGTATGTCAGGTATGAATGAGGATACTCTTATCTATTTGCAGAGTCAAATTGCACACATTATCTAGATACAATATCACCCTAGTTCTTCATACCTTGGTGCATCATATCTATTTGCTATATCAAAAATATGGATTGTTATGATGAAAAGCATTATCTAAAAGAAAAAGTGATATCATCTATCCTATCTCATCACATCTCCAATAAAATCTTGGCATAATCATAGTTTTTTTGGTGTCTTGATCAATCTCAATACAATACTAATCTATCCATCTCATTCTTCTACCTCTTTTCATCTTATTCTTTTATCTTTATTAATATTTCTATCCAAACATCAAATCTATGTGATATACAACAACATATACATGAGGTTATCCATATTCAATGAGTGTGTATACATCATAGAATCTATCTACATCGAACATTTGAGCTTCCTTGGACTTATTTCTCATTCTCTTCTTAGCAAAGCTAATCCCATGACTTTGTCACAATCTTGACTTGAAAATCATTTTTTATGCTTGATATCCCAAGGGGGTAGCACACCAACATTCCTTCATCTATTGGGGCACAATGGGGCATCAGAAAAAATAAATATAATTAAATATTTTTTTATTTGAGTAGTATTAGTTCTTTGAAGCAACACAATAGGTACCTCGCTTCAAAGAGGAGCAAAATATAGACACCTAAAAATGTTTTGAGTATATCACACATCCTGATTTTGATTACTAACACCATTTATCACATAATTCACAGGTAATTCCTCTATTTAATTAAATTATTTCAAATTATTTCTAGTTAAATTCACTTTATTCTCCTATTAATCAAATAATTAAGGTTATTTGATTAAATGAGGTCCCTTGTATGGTCATAGCTCAATATTTGGAAGATAATTGGGTGTTTCTTGAATTGACACATTCCTTTCAATCATGCTTTTAATAAATGATATTTTTTTCATCCTCAACCTCATCAAGATCAATCTTTTCACAACACTCAAATTTAGAAACCAATAAGGTATCATTTTCTAAGAAAGGATTCATACCTTCCATCTACTTGGTGAATTTCTCACAACTTTCATTAAATTCTTATTTCTTTGATTTATTTCCTTCCTTGTCAAGTAAATGGTATTTTGGATCCAACAATACTTCATGCTCATATAAATCTAAGTCCTTATCTGATACTACCTCAATTTAGCACTCTTATGCCTTAGCAAGGCACCTATGACTAGGGGTCCATAATTTTTTGTAAGAAAAATATAGTTTCTTTCTTTTGAGATCATTTCATTTATTTTCTTTGTAACAACTAGAGGTGTGGTCCTCTAAGGGGGGCATGATATCCCTTATTTTTTGAGCTTTCTTTTGAGTTGCTAAAATATGCTGTCTTTGAAAATGATTTATGTTTTAGTGTTGGTTTTGGCTCTAGTTCCAAATTATTTTCATTCTAAAAGAAAATTTTCTATTTCCCATGCTCAATGATCTCCTCCTTAGAAAACATGTGGCTTTCCTTCTTACCATGATGTTTCAACTAAAAATAGATTTTTCTTGTTATTCTATGGTTGTAGATTTTCCCCTAATTTTTGTATCCATTTACATGGGCTCCTTTGTATATTTGTACCTTTAGATTTATTCATATTCATGAAATATGAGAAAGACATTGCATCTTGGATCTCCATTGGAAGTATTTTTTATATTCAACATAATAGGTAGTGATATCTTCCTCAATTGAGATTCAAGTCTCAACCATAGTAATTTATTCTTCTTCTCTATAGATGGAAGTGGGTTGAAGAGGTTTGTCAACAAATATAACCATTGTTCTTTAGGTGTTGTTTTCATCACCTTTGTTCTTGTATTATTTTATTTTGGAGAGATTGTTCCACCATACATTGGATATATAAAAATCCTTCCATGATTCAAATTAGCAATTCAATTTACCCTATAGGTTGGTAACATCTTTCTAGATTAAATACCACTATAATGACCTAGCTAAGAAATTTAGAAAGTAAATTTTAGATTTAGATGCTATATTTTAACAAAATATTGCATAAACCCCTATTTTTAGAATTTATACACCAACATTAATAACCTAGATTAATAATTGAGCCAATGAAGAAAGATAAATTTTATAACCTTTTTTGTATTAATAAAGTTTGGGAATATATCAAAATATACTACAACATAACAATGTAACATGAATACTATAACTACATTGCTTAAATTCACAACTACAAATCATACAAACTTGTTATAGTTAAATCTATAACTATGAGAGCCTGTTCACAACTTTTGAGTGAGATTTTCATATAGAACCAAAGGGGTTTTATCCTCTAATCCTTGAAACCAAATGCTTTTCATCCCATAATATCTAGTAAATTTGAGGGTTCTCATCCTTATATTTGATTACTTGAGCACTAGTGCTTAGAATATTTTTTAGTAAGAGTTGTTTTTGTGTGGAATAATTGTTATTCTTTCAATAATGAAAGTTTGAATATATATCTCTCTAATTTATTTGTGTGACCTTGGGAGAATAAATATTGTTCATTTGCACTATAGGGGTTTCCCATGCCCTTGATATCGTTATCATTAATTTGTTCTCATTCAATTATTACCCTTTTTGGGATGTGTAGAGGTACTTGGAGGTGTGAGGAAATCCTTCTCCTCTTGATTTTTATTATTTGGAGTATTAATAACATCTTTAAATTTGAGTGTGTAGGGAAAATAAGAGCCCACAAAATCTATTGAAATGGTAACATGGCGGATGGTGTGAGAATAGTTGAGGCTTGAAACTTCAACTACCACATTGATTACATAGCGGGAACCATTATTATTTTCCATCACTGGAAGTGCGTGTGAATCTACACCTTTAAAATAAATAATTATTTTTGGGCAAGAGAATTTGATTGGGTATGTGTAGGGCCAAATTAGGTCATTAATGGTGATTTAGATCATGAAGGGAGATAGTTGGGAATGAACAATACAAAATGTGGGAGTTTCAAAGTTTGAGGTTGGGGATACCTCATGACTCTTACCACTTTTTGGGGATTGGGATTCAGGAGTGAGACATACCAATAGCGTAAGTCCATCTATTTGAAAAAGACAAGGTAAAAGAGAAGGGGTCAAAGGAAAGGGATGATAGGACAAAGAACTCTAAATAGTTGAACTTAGAAGGAAATATATTCTCAAATAGGAAAGTCTAAAGGAATAAAGGAAATGGTTGACTTGGGTGAAAATGAATGTCAAGATGGGAAACTCTAATACTTTGAAAATAATAAAGAGAAAGGAAAAGTTTGAAGTAAAGGCATACCAAGACGAAAAACTATGAAACTTTGACAACTTGCACACACTTGGAAAATTAAATACACCTCCATACTTATAAACTTTTGGGACCTTAGCAACTTTCAAATCTGATAGGCACATGGGTGATAAAGAGGGAGAGTTCACATATGTAAAATTTTACCAAGGGAGACATTAGAAATTGGAAATAGACCTTTCATCCACATGCATAAATTAATTAAAAATGAGTCATTACAATATCATGGTCCATTTGGCATGTGTAATAACTTATAGAACCCAATGTTCAGTTTTTTTCCCTTTGTTGTTTGCTAGATCCTAGACCTTTCCAAAAAAGTGCACATATATTTACATAAACTTGGCTAGTGATAATTCTCCTCTAACATGGAATACATCTTGTATGTTTTAAAAATTCCTTTGAGCCCACCTCTATGTAAATATTTGATAAGATTCTCCCTCATTAATCTCCACAAGATGTACAAATGTTACTTCCTAAATAGGTACTTATTTTGTGTGAATAATTCTTTACACATGTTATTATTTCTAGCCTAGGGAACTGATGGAACCCCTCAAATTTTTGTGTTCCACTGATAATTATTGCATATTTGGTTGTATTTTCTAGACTAGGATGTGTCTTGTGGCTTCTAGGGTTTTGGTTTTTCCTCTATTCTAGGGTTTTTTCATGCGCTAAACCCTTTGAAAATATTGAGTGTAAAAACCCTTACACGTGTTCTAATTTGAAGTTGACTAGTACTGGCTCGTTCCTAGTTTTTCAAGTTACTTCTTGAGCCATCAAATTCATTTATCTACTAGCCCCTTATGCCTAGTCAACTAGTTGCTACCTGTCGAATTATTTTAATTCTATCAAATGCTAAGCAAGTTAGAAAAATTTTTAAATATTTGCCTTGATTCCTAAGTTCAAGTTTATAATAATGCCTAAAGTCCTTTAGCTTGTTAACACCTAGTGAATGACCCCCTTTTAATTCATCTTTTAATGCACATGCCTTTTAAAGCCTTTAAGAATGGTCGCCGAGTCCCACCAAGCATTTCTTATTGGTCACCCACTAGCCTACAGGAATAAAATAATAGATTAAAAGAACCAAAGGGATAGCAGGCTAGTGACACCTATCCACCCTTACGACAGGTCCTACCACTCTTCCAAGGTATCGACAATAAAAGGGTACGATATCAATGGCTAGAATGAACTCTGATGGATGAATTGTGACCGTTCCCCGCTAACCCGCAAGGGACCCACTGTTAGATCTCGGCTCATGGATGGATAACAGGAAAGCACCACATGGCATCATCACCATCGTCTATAGGACTATTGAAGGCATGGAAATATTTGGTAAAATACTTTGGGTGACTATGAGAATGTTAAAGGGCATGCTACTAAAGGGATATAAATGCACGTGCATAATTACTCCATGAGATGTTTTAATATGGACCGTTCATCGTGAAGGAAGGATAAATCCATGAGCGCTAGCTAATGGATTAAAGAAAATGTGTGTTGAAGGTTGTTGGGTTGATCTAGGTTGTTTCCCACTAGCCCATAACCATAGATCTAAACCCTACAGATTCTAGAGGGCTAGCGGGTTGCTAACATGTGGATCCTCTAGCGGCTTGTAAAGCATGATGTGGCCATGAAGCTAGAAAAAAGGATGTACACATGGTGAGGAATTTTCTAAGTGGGTGTCGAGTTTGCAAAAGGAAAAACATTCAAACTTTGTTGACTTCATCTAAGCCACACGCCAGTCCACATCAAGATGAGATCGATAGTAGGAATTCAAAGTTTCTAGAAAGGACATCATTGAGTCGTTATGGTTCACGCGAGTGAGCAATAATGGTAGAGTTGATGTTTTTATGCCTAATTGAGAGGTTTACTTGTCATAAAATCTTGCTTTAAAGCTTGTTGTTGATTACAAAGGTGTTTCCAAACAATTATGAAGAACTTGTTGCAGAGCATTCCAAGCGTTTGGTGTAGTCAAATTAGGGTTTTTTGTGATTTGAACCAGTAAGTAAAATTCACACTCCTTGAGCTTAAAATTACCCTAGTTTTCATTCACTTATAGTTTTTTTTATCTGAATTCCAAGTAGGGCTTCTTTTAAGGTTTCATGTTCATCTAGGTTATTATAAATTTGTGAGTTCAATCATTCCCTATGTCAAGTCTTTCCCTAAAATTGTAAGAGCCCTAGTTTACACCACTCAAGCCTAGGTCAAATTATCCATTAGTAGAATGGCACAAAAATACAAATCCTCTAGTTCTAAACTGAAAGTAAGACCCTTGTTTCAAGATTTGACTAAACAACTACCACCCTCGACCATTGAGAAATGGTTAGGGCAACCCATGTTCCATGGCCCTGGGGTTAAAGAGGTTATTGTAGACAAACTATGCACAATAAAAGATGCTACATTGTCATATATTGGATGGAATATCTTCCAAGGATGCTTTGGTAACAGGAACGCCCATGTTCCAATCTACAACTCCTAGAGATTAGATATGGCTAAACTAGTTGTCCCCAATATGTTTGTGGATATTGATCTCCTTAAGGTCATTACTGCCAATTATGACCCTCTTGTTAGGGTAATCAAAACTCACTCCAAGTAGGAGATGGTTTATGTCACAGCTTGGGAGGAAACTGTAGAAGTGTTCAAGTTGAACAAATGGAGTAGAGACATGGTAGAGGTTAATGAAAATACATTGAGAGAAGAATATGAAAAAGTGAGACATCCATTTAGAGTGTCAGTACTGACCCACGTTTTGGTATTAGCAGGAAAGGGAAAGGGCAGAATTATTTTGGGACCATCTGATAACTTGGAACCTCTTCCTATCAAATACTTTGTTGGCTATTTCTAGAAGACTTTCTACTCCCTAAGTCAAATTTTGGGGTTTGATCCATCTTCTAGCATGCCAATTGCCCCAATGTATATGGTTGCTAATATTCAACACCCAAAACCTTGTATGATTTTTCTACATATCTATCAAAAGAGATGCATAGAGGATTGGTAGCATTGAAGAATGGGGAAATTACAGTCAAGTTTTGGTGGTTTTCCCTGTTTATGCACATGTTTTTTATACAAGGTTGCAAACTATTTTGGAAAAGACATGGAATTGAAGAGAGTAGAGGGCAGTTTGGTAATGCCAGTTCAAACATGGACCCCATTATTAGATAGGCATGAGCATAAAACCATTTTTTCCATTGCTAAAAACACCTTTGCCTCCATGTTGAGAAGAGATTTGATGGTGGATGTGCCTAGGATTCCACCTAAACTACATGACTTCCTAAGGCCAGTTGAAAGAAGGCCTGATTTGAATATCAATCACAATTGGGGAGATGTAATCCCATATAAGGATTGCACAATTATCAGGGTATATGGCACAAGGAAAACACCCCATATACTCCCAAAGGAAGTTCCATTGACAATTGGTTTTCTTGAGGTCATGTGGCGGATGGGTAATGTTGATGATGTTTTATTATTTGGGAAGAGAAAGGAAACATTTTTCCCTACATACACTGTGTTCTCGGATTTTTCATGACAACCAATGGGTGGAGAAACATTTTTTATTATCATCTCAAGCCTTGTGAAATGAAAATTTGGGCATATAGAAGCTATGACCCTGAAGGATTTATGTTTGGCTAATGGATAGGATAAAAGGAGGACAACATGTTCATACCTTTTCCTTCCCTAATGATTTCATCATAAATATTTTTGACCTCAAAGTTCAAAAGGACAAGATGATAAAATGGGTTGTTTTATGAAGTTGGAGAAAGAAAGAAAGGTTAAATACCTTGAATTCAAGGCTTTGTCAGATATTGATAATATAATTTTGAAGATAGAAACTGTTATATAGAATTTTGACAAGGTTATTGCAAATTTGTAAGAAGAAAGAGTAGTGCAGGATAAAGGGAAAGTTGTAGTCATTGAGGAGTAGGCTAAGGGGAAGGCCCCCATGACAGAAGAAGGATTAGCTCAACAACCTCCCAAGAAGGTACATATTTATGCAAGGAAGAAAAGCACAATGAGGAAGCAATTAATTATTTCCAATCCTACACAATCAGAGGAGTCAAGAGCACCCTCTCCACAACAACAAATGCCACCAATTTCTCCACCACATTCATCTACTCCATTAATAATTGAGTTGTATTCACCAAATAGGGAGCCATCTTCTCTACTGTGAAGAACACAACAGGTTCCAACTCAACCTACTGATGCTATACTACCTTGTTTTGTGTTTTTTCAGTAGTTTTGATGAATTTTAAGCAAACAAAATAGAAGTGTGCCAAGCATAAAATGAAGATAAAACTAAAATACAAGAAAATTAAGAGCAAATACAATACTATTATGGATCTAGCAATTGATACAAGTAAATTGCATATAATAGATGCACCCAGAAGTCCTCAGATTATTTAAATAAAGAAGATCTATACATGTTAGGCAAGAAATGTTGAATCTAGTGAAAAACAACGCCCATCTCCAAATTATGGTTTCTCCCACATAGAAACTGGACCAAAGGCCTTGAGGGATCAAGGCATCCAAAATGCAAGCCACAAGAAACCCAAACAGAAGGTGTTTTATCCTCCAGATCAAACGCCCCAACTGGAGAAACACGCCTCCCAAGGAAGAATGTATGACCCTCTAAAGAAATGGTGCAACCTCTTTATTGATGCAGACTGATGAGGAAAGATGGTGTCCCAGATGATCAAGCCCTTTCCTTTATTGAAAACTAATAAATTATTAAACATAAAATCTCTGGTGAAGCTCAAATAGACTCCTAAATTGAATCCCTCACTATAGCAATGATTCAACTGGTCTTTCATAGCTTCAAGATTGCAAATCACTGATGAATTCTCGCTCTCCAATGGTAGAAAATCAGTATAACGCTTGTCTCAAACAAATGCATAGAGAAGTCAAAAAGAAGCAATGTCAAATAATCATAGTTGAATGATGTTGACTTGCCTTCTTTTTCCTTATATCCCCAAAAGTCATGATTCCAAAGAAGTCACAACTTTTTTCCATTTAAATGTATTTAAGTCACTTCAATAGTCTTTTAATTTCACTTTATCAATTTGGGCGTACCTTTTATGACTTAAGTGATTTGATTTCACTTTATAACATTTAAGTCATCACTTTATAATATTTTAAGTGGCTTTTAATTATTATAAAGTCAAATTATAACTTTATAATATCTGCATAAGTCAATTAAATAACTCAACCATTAAAATATTAATATCTCCCTCAATTCTTAGTGTTTTAACGTGTTGTTAGAAGTTGGAAAACACTGAACTGCAAAGGCCTGCATTGAGCCCAATATTGAATTGAAGGGGTGGAAATGACAATATCCACCATTATCTGCCACTGAGACCCCCTACCCAAACATGCTAGCCCACGAGGGTCCAAGTAATAGGCTAACCCATCTATCATTGAAACTGACTAGAGTGGGTACATTACAATCCACCCTCCCCGAATTTGCTTGTCCTCAAGCAAACTCAATGCTAGATGCTATAAAATTCTCCCGCTCTCCCAAGTAGCATCCTCTACCAACAAATCTCTCCATTTAACCAAAAATCCCTGATAACCCACCTCTGAAGATGATACTCTATGGAATCCAAGATGGCCTCAAGTACTAAAATTAGCTTCCCCTCATCATCCAGGGGTGGTAAGTATGAAGAGGGAACTATATTTTGTCACAACGCTTTCTTGAGGCATGACACATGGAACACATTATGCACCCTACTATCTGTCTATAAATCTAACTCGTAAGCCACCTCTCCAACTCACCTGACAATCCTAAATGGCCCATAATAGCGTGGCTTGAGTTTCTTTGCACCCCTCTTCCTAAGAGTGGACTATCTATAGGGCTACAGCATCAGATACACCATATCTCCGATCGCAAATGATCGCTCAACCCTCCTCTGATCAACATATTACTTTTGCTGATTTTGAGCCTTCTGAATGTTTTCACAAAAGGCTCTCATGAAATCTCAGTTCTCCTATAAAAAATCCCTAGCACTCGTCTGCAATCACTCAGCAATAAATTGAGGAAACTAGGAGCATCATAGCCATACAATGCTTTGAAAGGTGTCATCTAGATAGTCATGTGGTGAGTGGAATTATAGCAATACTCACAAAGATGCAACCACTTCACCCAATCCTTTTGTTGCCCATAAATGTAGTTTCCTAGGTATCCCTCCACCCATTTGTTGACAATCTTTGTCTGTCGATCAGTCTATGGGGGTAGCCAGTGCTCGGAGTAAGCTCTATCCCATATAGTCAGAATAACTCCTGCTAGAAGTTACCCATGAATCTATTGTCTTTGTTGCTAACAATACTCTGAGGTAACCCATGCAATCTAAATACCTCATGAAAATATAGATCTTCTTCTTGTGTAGTTGAATAGGTAGCGGTGACTGAGAAGAAATGTGCATACTTATTCAACCAATCTACTACCACATAAATGTTGTCTCTCCCCTAAGCTTTCAAAAAGCTTGTAATAAAGTCCATAGACAAGCATTCCCACTTCCTCTCAGGAATAGGAAGCAGCTGAAGCAACCCAACAGGTTAAGTATACTCTTGTTTGTTCTACTGACAAACAAAGCACTCCCTGACATAATGAAGAACATTAGATTTGAAACCCTTCCAAGTGAATGTCTCTCTCGTACCTGCTTGTAGGTCTTAAAGTATCTAGAATGACCAACCATAGGTGAATTGTGGAAACCCCTCAACACCTTGTTCCTCACATCTAAATCTGGGACTAAGAATGTCATTCACAAGAGAGTACCTATTGTCCTGTATTGTCCCATCAATAATGCTAGAATCCCATAGATTCTTAGCATACTTTGCTACAATTGAGTGACTCCAATCCTCTGCAACCTCTACCATGGATCTCAAATGGGGACGGCGAGATAAAGCTTCAGCAACAATGTTTTGAGTCCCTTTGACATAAGAGATGTTAAAATCATAAGACTGTAACTTGCTGACCCATTTTTGTTGACGTTCATTTAGATCTCATTGTCCAAGGAAATGTTTCAAGCTGTTATGATCAATTTTGACACAAAACTTACTGCCAACTAGGTATCGCCTAAACTTGGCCTTTGCATGCATGATGGAAAACATCTCCTTGTTGTATATATTGTAGCTCCTCTCAAGAGCCCTTAGCTTCCTACTCTTGAAATCTATCAGATGACAATCTTGCATAATCACTACACCACTACTCTCGCCACAAGCATCACAATGAAGCTCAAAAGGTTTAGTGAAATATGGAAAAGCTAGAACTGGGCATGTAGTCATCAAGTGTTTGAACTTCTCGAAACACTCATGTGCCTAAGGTGTTCAAACAAATGCTCCCTTCTTAGTCAAATCTGTAAGTGGTGCAGCATGCCACAATAATCCACTGACAAACTGACGATAGAAGGCGCATAACCCCATAAATCCCCTGAGCTGTGTCAAAGTCTCAAGAGTAGGCCAATCAATAATGGAATGAACCTAATCAGGATCCATGCGAACTCCATCTCCATTGATGATGTGACCCAAAAAAAGAAGCTCTGCCATGCCCAACACACACTTGGACTCCTTGGTGTACAAGGACTCCCTGTCAAGTATGCCCAAAAATGTATTCAGGTAAACCATGTGCTCCTCCCAAGATCTATTGTAAACCAAAATATCATCAAAGAATACCAGAACATATCTCATCAACTGAGAGTGGAAGATCTTGTTCATAGTGGACTGAAAAGTAGCTGGTGTGTTGGTTAAGCCAAAGGGAATAACCAAAAAATCATAGTGTTCACAATGACAACAAAAAGAAATCTTCTCTACATCTTGTTCTCTGACTTTGATATGGTGATACCCTGTCCTCAAGTCAATCTTAGAGAAGTAACAAGTTCCATGTAGCTCATCTATCAACTTGTCGATGCGAGGAATGGGATACCTATTCTTTATTGTCTTCTTGTTCAACATTCGGTAATCAATGCACATCCTGAGTGTACCATATTTCTTCTTCACCAAAAAAACTAATGAATTGAAAGGAGACTTACTAGGCCTTATGTGTCCCATAGCAAGCAATTCTTTGATGATTTTCTCAATCTCATCCTTCAAACACTTTGGGTGTCGGTAAGGTGTAATCATGATGGGCTTGGTACCCTCCTCCAACTCAATGATGTGCTATATGCCTCTATTAGGAGGTCTACCATGAGGTATGTCACTGAATACCTTCGTGTGCTTCACTCTAAGCTCCTGAACATCTAGATGATAGGGTTTTTTTTGTTGTTCCTCATACAAAGGCATCATCTTACACTCTGCTACCCACTCTACCATGTCATGTTTAATAAGCCTCTCCATTCTTCTGAGAGTGATTACCTTCAAGTTGTTGTCCTTAATGGATTTTAGTACATGATTAGTCCCATCAACCTTGAATTTCATTTCCATGTCTCTAAGGTTGAGTGTAAATTCTTCAATTGCATGAAGCCACTTCATGCCAAGGACTACATCAATGCCTCCCATATTAACTACATAAAAATATGCTTTAAACTCATAGTTATTGAGTTTCATAGGCAGTTCTGGAATCATTCTCTCACATTTGAGAGTGTAACCATCGACAACTTTTTCCCTTATCCCTTCTGTAACGCCCCGCCTTGGTTACCGTTAAAACAAAGAGTAAAGTTAACCAAATAATTTTTTTTTTTAAAGATAATTAATTATACATTTGCCATAAGGTTTCCAAGACGAAATTACTTAAACCTAATAAATAAACTCAACACATTATCAAAATCATAATACAAACTTAATGTCAAGAATGGTTCAGTTTGCAAGACTTATTACATTTGAGAATCCAAAGGTTTAGATTTCAACAAGAGAGATTTTAATAAATCTCAATACATCCAAAGATGGTACAATATAAACACTCTTATACAAGAGGTAACTTTTACAAAGCATATAGTGATCATATCACTACTGACATCCATATCCATGAACATGCTTTGCATCCACAGTCACGAACAAAGAAGTAACTGGAACTAGCTGCAAGTTTAGGATCATCTGCATGAAAATATAAGGAAGATAGAGCACGGTTTCCTCCCGACCACATGGAACCAAAAGGTCCACTCCCTTCGTGCTAGGAGATAAATGACAGGTCCAAAAGCAAAGAAGACAGAACATAACATTTACGGGGTTTACAAATCACATCACAACATAATGTTAACAATCATAGTAGATAAAACCTTAGTAACACAACACATCAAAATAAATTTGAACACAAGGAACACCATCATGATATAGACTAAGAGTGTCATCACATCGTCAAGATAGGTTACCCTGGTGAATCTTCCTAGACTACCGGCCCTCTCCAAGAGTTACCCTGGTAGCCTCTACCGATTCCCGGCCCCTATGCAGACCAATGTGGAGTCACTTCATCTTTCAAGAGGACAAGATGACGACTTGCCATTCCAGGCCTTCTCAACCTCTTCTCAACCTGAACAAGCGTTAATACAATAAGCGAGGCACACTTTTATCTGAATTAATGTTTATAACTTCCCAACCCATAATTCATTAGTTAAGTTTTCACTGAATTAACACACCTACGATAGGTTACCCAAACAATCACTTCCAGATTTCGGCCCCTACCGCAAGCCACTCTTTCTATAACATGACTCAACACAAAACCAATCTAGGGGTAGCTATCAAGCACATAGATCAAAACCTCAATGTTTATGTCCTTCACTAGAGGCAAATCACAATCTCTAGGATGTCACTTCAAAAGACCACAAAATGATACAAAGCTATACCCCCACATGAAAGTAATTGTATTATAAGCATCATAATAGAAACATAATAAACTTGTCAATATGATTTTATTTTCTTTTCTTTTCTTTTTTAATCTTGGTAGAAATATAACATACCTTATTAACACCATGTGTACACATTTACATTATAGCAAGTACATAACTTCACCATACATGTATTCAATCTTCATGAACTAAAAACAAAAGAAATTATAATCCTTTGACATATCTAAATTTATAACATCAATTATTATAATTCAGAATTCACTTTCTAAAATAGTATTCCTAAACAAAACATAATAATAGAACACCAAAGCATAGACTGTGTCTTCTTATGTCATAATCAATCTTTCCTATCCTATGAAGAGAAAGAAAGTGTTACATAATTTACAACCTTATGTGTATACACACCAACAATCCCATTTAACCAATTTCAATAAATAAAATATAACTCATTTTCTTTTTTAATTATATATATATAATTATATAATTGTAGGCATAAGAAAAAAAAATCTTTTGTTATAAATAATTTTTACTAAAAAGAAATTATATTTAAATTATAAACTTAACAGCTTGTTTATTTCCTCTATACTTATACATTGATTCGCTTCTAACACACACTTGCACTAAGTAAATGTCTATTAATTGATAATTATCTAATAGGATAACTTCCATCGATCTTAACATGCAAAAGTGAATTCATACTAAAAGAAAGAGTCGCAGTTTTCAACAGATAACGTAACTATAAGAGCAAATGGTACACCATGCAACCACAGTAATAAACAGTTACTATGAACCATACCATGCAATTTTAATCGAACTATGAGCCGATAACTCAAACATAAGCTAACTATATAATATCACATGGAAAATATTATTGGTAGCTAGAAAACTATAATTATGCAAGAACAATGTAAATTCTTTATACTTTAAAATTCCTATGCCTTCAAAATAAAAGAAACAATATAACTCATAACTAAAGTTACCATCTTTTCCTCTTTTCACGTGCAGAGACTTAAACTTATTTAACTCTTGTGCTTATTCAACAACTTATTTTAGATTGATCTATTATCATGATTTTATTTTATTTTCTGTTTTAAGGAATCTGCCACCGAATGATTTATACAATGATAATTTGTAACTAAGACAAAGTCTAACGCCTAGTTTATACTTTCTCTGGTAGTAAAAAGGCATATTTACTGACACAGAATTTCTTTTCATGCAATTGACAATTCGTTCTACAATTAATAGTAAAAGAATCAATATATATAATAGCACTATATTTAACAAATTCGGGGATAACTAATAAAATTAGGGACAGAAGATCAAATTGGATGCATACAGTTGATAACCTAAGAGTCTCAAGTTAAAAGATATCAAATAAGAAGCGATTTAGATTTGCACAGGGACGTATTCTACAAATAGCTCTTTCTCTAATTCCTAACTGTAGCTGCGCACAATCTCAAGAGAAATATATTTCGATAGATAGAAATGGGTCAAGGTTATTATAGAATTCAGATTAGAAGATATTACTTTTAGCTATTTTCGCTGGTATGATCGCACCCATAAACACCGAAGTCATGTGCAAGCTGGAGAAATTAGCTTGGCGTATGAAGGCTACAGGATATTTCCAAATTCAAGACTTTTACTTAACACTGTGAGAGAGGAGAATAGAAAGATCCAATTATCGGCCACTATATTGGAATTGGAGTTAAAAAACTTTGAGTATGGTATGATTGCCACGCCACATTTAGATTCATTCCCAAAATTGTTGCAAGAGAAATTGTTCTGATAGATGAGAACCATTTCCATCGTTTAAAAACTGTATGATATTCCAATAGATAAATTATCTTTCAGCTAATTTGCACTAGTGAAGAAGGAAACGCTATACAAGATGGAGACTATGTGCTTTGGAAATAACTATCATTAGATCTTTGGTTAAAGATTATACAGGGAACATCAAAAGAAGGAGGTTGCGCACAAGCACAAATACATACAGGGAGATCTATAATATAAAATCAAAAAAAAATCCTTTCAGCAAATCAAGGAAAATCGATATCAAAGTCTATGTACAGAGATTTAGAGGAGGCTACGCACAGTTCAAAGAATAGATCATAATGAAATCAATGACATAAGCCTTTTGGTTTAAATTCTCGCCTACAGGAGGATAAGCATCATTCTAGGTTATAGCCAATGAAAGAATTTCAGATGCCTGGTGATAATATTTGACATAAAAACATATAAATAGGCGCAGATTTGATAGTAGGGATTGGTATCTAACTTCAGGCGTAATTCTGTTATTGCTCAGTTTAAAACATGAGATCAGATAAAGATAATAGAGATAACAGGAGCGATCATAATGAACTCAGAGCTTCAATTCTCAAATTTGGATTGCATAATTTTGAAGACATCAAACTTTTAATTAATACCTAGATTTCATTCTGAATTCTGAATTGGAAATTTCAATAAATCTATGGATATTCAGAAGAAATCAAATACCTTTTCAATTCCAAAAATAAATACTAAATTCTATTTCCTTAAATTCTTAACATCATGAATTAGCTGTATTTTCAACAAAATTTAATCGCTTAATCTAACTATTTCTCTGTTTTATACGCAGGTTTGGTAAACCACTATTTTTCCACAACGTTCATTGAAGAAATTTTACAGAAACTTAAAAAGAAGAAAACCTGGACAATCTTGGAAATCGAGTTGAAACGAATTCTGAAGCCTTTTGCTGATTCCTCTATTAATTTTCCAGACTTCGACAGCGAAATTCCAATCAAAACCCACTTCAAATCACGCTTGCAAACAAAATCTTTAAGAAAAATTCTTCTGAAACAATTGCCGTGAAACAAACTACGAAAAACTACTGCCCTCAGAATTCTTCCCGTGAATGTACAATTACCCATTTTCCAAAAGATATTAATTCACGCAAATCACTTTCCATCACAAAACTTAACTGAAAGTTCATTTCGCATTGTAAATAGCTCATTCAGTTCAACTCAATCTTTAAAATATTAGAACAAACCTTTAACTGGCAATCAAAGATTCTTATCTCTTCGAAAATATCTTGCTTTAAAAATATCTATTTCACATATTTCAAGTTGCTCAATTAAATCAGCAATAATAATATTTTAATAAAAACATTGCAAAGAAATAACTTTCACTGATAAATTTAATAACTTATTTAATTTAACTTAATAAATTAAATTAGTAATGTTAGTTAAAACATTAATAAGCATTTAATAAAATTAAATATTATATTCGCAAACACAAAACAATATATATTTGAACACGACAAGACAAACTGGGCTACACGGGGTAACACAAAGATACTCGTCCGAAGACGAACGATGGTTTAAAAGGACCTGTCAATACCTCTGACAATATATTTATTTTGAATTAGGGTACGCTCAGACCTGACAAGTAGGTGGAGCCGTTACCCAGTACCTGTGTCTGCAGGAAAACATCAAGGTTAAAACATATATATATATATACTCATGTTAGAAAACACACCGTGAATAAGAATTGCAGCGTAGCAGGGTACTCACGAATGAGTAATGCCACACTGTCTTCTTCATCGACACACACAAGCAAGATAAATCATAAACAATAGTCATAAACAATAAGCCACATCATGAATGAATCTATCACAGTATCATCAAACTAATCACCTCAACATAACAACCACACGAAAAATCATAAGCTAATAAACCATATCAGATATATGTCTATCTCAATAACATCATGGAAACACAACGAGATAAATAGGACGTCAATGTATCATCCATAGAGTATAAAAACAACATAATGTCAGAGTTATAACTGAGAATACACAACATAGTATCGTAGTGAACTAAAGCATCTAACAGGCAGAATCAAACTGAAAACAACTAAGACAGGATGTCATAACGAGAGGGTCACTACATCCTCCCCCCCTAGGATAAGGCTTACTCCTGGAAGCCGCAAACTAGGTATAACAAACACATCATATAAAATGTCATATGCTCAACATAATGAAATAAGTCTCAATCTAACAAGACAACAAAAAGAAAAATACTACATTCATCTTCTACTATCAAATTACTCATTATCGGATAGGGGGCACTCCTAAGGGTCCTCATCAGAATCCATAATTATCTTCATAGAAGCGGAAGACTGTATGCGATGGCTTTCCTTCTCTTCCTTAGAGAGAATAGGTGCATTAGGTCCACACCCAAATGGCCAATTTCGAACAATGGACGGTTTCTTCACTTTAACTGGATGTCCCGATTCTACAGTCTTTTTCCCTTTTCCCATTTTGACACGAGAGAGAGCTTGGGCCAAGGTCTCATCATCAGATTCCCAAGGTGAAGATGTTGGTGTTGAGTTTTCTTTAATGACCACACCTTTATGATCGACTCGAGAATCCTGCTGCTCCACACACTCATTTTCATGAGAACTCAAAAGGGAAGTAATTTGGCAGTTAGCTCCATGACCACCACCTCATCCTCGACCATGACCTCTACCTCGATGTCTAGGAATGGTCCTACATAACACCACATAGAACAAATCTCAAAAATCTAAGTACTATATCCATGACCAACATAAATATCCTTCATATATGCCTACCCTATAGTTCCCTAAGTCTACTTCCTCATATACACTCTCCAAGTCAGTATCCTACATCCTTGGAGATAATTCACAATACAACATATGGCCAACATTGAAAACGATAAAGATAAAATCATTTAGCCACTAAAGTCATAAATAATCATTAAATGGAATTCAATTTTCAACATTAGAGTAAGAAATGCGAGCAATATCAACATTAAATCAAGTGTAACCACAAGGATTACATGTAAATAAGATCACAAAGTGTGGCTAAACCGTCACAACCAAATATAAACAAGTTGTCGACCTTCAAAATTAACATATAGTCATCAATAATTGAAAAGAAAATCCACAATATTCAAAATAGTACAATACATCACTGTGTGACTAGACACTAGCCACCTAACGAGGAAGGAGAGAACTTTTCAGGCTATAACAACAGTAGTCTTCTAGTGGTGCGGAGTGATCACTCACACGTCTTAGTTACAAGACGTAAAAGACAATAGGATAATACAAACTATAGAGTCTAACACCTAGGACAACGTAATGGGCTTACTAATATCCAGAGTACCCAGTGTTAGAACCTAGTGCTCTGATACCATCTGTAACGCCCCACCTTGGTTACCGTTAAAACAAAGAGTAAAGTTAACCAAATAATTTTTTTTTTACAAGATAATTAATTATACATTTTCCATAAGGTTTCCAAGACGAAGTTACTTAAACCTAATAAATAAACTCAACACATTATCAAAATCATAATACAAATTTAATGTCAAGAATGGTTTAGTTTGCAAGACTTATTACATTTGAGAATCCAAAGGTTTAGATTTCAACAAGAGAGATTTTAATAAATCTTAATACATCCAAAGATGGTACAATATAAACACTCTTATACAAGAGGTAACTTTTACAAAGCATATAGTAATCATATCACTACTGACATCCATATCCATGAACATGCTCCGCATCCACAGCCACGAACAAACAAGTAACTGGAACTAGCTGCAAGTTTAGGATCATCTGCATGAAAATATAAGGAAGATAGAGCACGGTTTCCTCCCGACCACATGGAACCAAAAGGTCCACTCCCTCTGTGCTAGGAGATAAATGACAGGTCCACAAGCAAAGAAGACAGAACATAACGTTTACGGGGTTTACAAATCACATCACGACATAATGTTAACAATCATAGTAGATAAAACCTCAGTAACACAACACATCAAAATAAATTTGAACACAAGGAACACCATCATGATATAGACTAAGAGTGTCATCACATCGTCAAGATAGGTTTCCCTGGTGAATCTTCCTAGACTACCGGCCCTCTCCAAGAGTTACCCTGGTAGCCTCTACCGATTCCCGGCCCTTATGCAAACCAATGTGGAGTTACTTCATCTTTCAAGAGGACAAGATGACGACTTGCCATTCCAGGTCTTCTCAACCTCTTCTCAACCTGAACGAGCGTTAAGACAGTAAGCGAGGCACACTTTTATCTGAATTAATGTTTATAACTTCCCAACCCATAATTCATTAGTTAAGTTTTCACTGAATTAACACACATACGATAGGTTACCCAGACAATCACTTCCGAATTTCGGCCCCTACCGCAAGCCACTCTTTCTATAACATGACTCAACACAAAACCAATCTAGGGGTAGCTATCAAGCACATAGATCAAAACCTCAATGTTTATGTCCTTCACTAGAGGCAAATCACAATCTCTAGGATGTCACTTCAAAAGACCACAAAATGATACAAAGCTATACCCCCACATGAAAGTAATTGTATTATAAGCATCATAATAGAAACATAATAAACTTGTCAATATGATTTCCTTTTCTTTTCTTTTCTTTTTTAATCTTGGTAGAAATATAACATACCTTATTAACACCATGTGTACACATTTACATTATAGCAAGTACACAACTTCACCATACATGTATTCAATCTTCATGAACTAAAAACAAAAGAAATTATAATCCTTTGACATATCTAAATGTATAACATCAATTATTATAATTCAGAATTCACTTTCTAAAATAGTATTCCTAAACAAAACATAATAATAGAACACCAAAGCATAGACTGTGTCTTCTTATGTCATAATCAATCTTTCCTATCCTATGAAGAGAAAGAAAGTGTTACATAATTTACAACCTTATGTGTATACACACCAACAATCCCATTTAACCAATTTCAATAAATAAAATATAACTCATTTTCTTTTTTAATTATATATATATATATATATTTATATAATTGTAGGCATAAGAAAAAAAATCTTTTGTTATAAATAATTTTTACTAAAAAGAAATTATATTTAAATTATAAACTTAACAGCTTGTTTATTTCCTCTATACTTATACATTGATTCGCTTCTAACACACACTTGCACTAAGTAAATGTCTATTAATTGATAATTATCTAATAGGGTAACTTCCATCGATCTTAACATGCAAAAGTGAATTCATACTAAAAGAAAGAGTCGCAGTTTTCAACAGACAACGTAACTATAAGAGCAAATGGTACACCATGCAACCACAATAATAAACAGTTACTATGAACCATACCATGCAATTTTAATCGAACTATGAGCCGATAACTCAAACAGAAGCTAACTATATAATATCACATGGAAAATATTATTGGTAGCTAGAAAACTATAATTATGCAAGAACAATGTAAATTCTTTATACTTTAAAATTCCTATGCCTTCAAAATAAAAGAAACAATATAACTCATAACTAAAGTTACCATCTTTTCCTCTTTTCACGTGCAGAGACTTAAACTTATCTAACTCTTGTGCTTATTCAACAACTTATTTTAGATTGATCTATTATCATGATTTTATTTTATTTTCTATTTTAAGGAATCTGCCACCGAATGATTTATACAATGATAATTTGTAACTAAGACAAAGTCTAACGCTTAGTTTATACTTTCTCTGGTAGTAAAAAGGTGTATTTACTGACACAGAAATTTCTTTTCATGCAATTGACAATTCGTTCTACAATTAATAGTAAAAGAATCAATATATACAATAGCGTTGTATTTAACAAATTCGGGGATAACTAATAAAATTAGGGACAGAAGATCAAATTGGATGCATGCAGTTGATAACCTAAGAGTCTCAAGTTAAAAGATATCAAATAAGAAGCGATTTAGATTTGCGCAGGGACGTATTCTACAAATAGCTCTTTCTCTAATTCCTAACTGTAGCTGCACACAATCTCAAGAGAAATATATTTCGATAGATAGAAATGGGTCAAGGTTATTATAGAATTCAGATTAGAAGATATTACTTTTAGCTATTTTCGCTGGTATGATCGCACCCATAAACACCGGAGTCATGTGCAAGCTGGAGAAATTAGCTTGGCATATGAAGGCTACAGGATATTTCCAAATTCAAGACTTTTACTTAACGCTGTGAGAGAGGAGAATAGAAAGATCCAATTATCGGCCACTATATTGGAATTGGAGTTAAAAAACTTTGAGTATGGTATGATTGCCACGCCACATTTAGATTCATTCCCAAAATTGTTGCAAGAGAAATTGTTCTGATAGATGAGAACCATTTCCATCGTTTAAAAATTGTATGATATTCCAATAGATAAATTATCTTTCAGCTAATTTGCACTAGTGAAGAAGGAAACGCTATACAAGATGGAGACTATGTGCTTTGGAAATAACTATCATTAGATCTTTGGTTAAAGATTATACAGGGAACATCAAAAGAAGGAGGTTGCGCACAAGCACAAATACATACAGGGAGATCTATAATATAAAATCAAAAAAAATTCCTTTCAGTAAATCAAGGAAAATTGATATCAAAGTCTATGTACAGAGATTTAGAGGAGGCTACGCACAGTTCAAAGAATAGATCATAATGAAATCAATGACATAAGCCTTCTGGTTTAAATACTTACCTACAGAAGGATAAGCATCATTCTAGGTTATAGCCAATGAAAGAATTTCAGACGCCTGGTGATAATATTTGACATAAAAACATATAAATAGGTGCAGATTTGATAGTAGGGATTGGTATCTAACTTCAGGCGTAATTCTGTTATTGCTCAGTTTAAAACATGAGATCAGATAAAGATAATAGAGATAACAGGAGCGATCATAATGAACTCAGAGCTTCAATTCTCAAATTTGGATTGCATAATTTTGAAGACATCAAACTTTTAATTAATACCTAGATTTCATTCTGAATTCTGAATTGGAAATTTCAATAAATCTATGGATATTCAGAAGAAATCAAATACCTTTTCAATTCCAAAAATAAATACTAAATTATGTTTCCTTAAATTCTTAACATCATGAATTAGCTGTATTTTCAACAAAATTTAATCACTTAATCTAACTATTTCTCTGTTTTATACGCAGGTTTGGTAAACCACTATTTTTCCACAACGTTCATTGAAGAAATTTTACAGAAACTTAAAAAGAAGAAAACCTGGACAATCTTGGAAATCGAGTTGAAATGAATTCTGAAGCCTTTTGCTGATTCCTCTATTAATTTTCCAGACTTCGACAACGAAATTCCAATCAAAACCCACTTCAAATCACGCTTGCAAACAAAATCTTTAATAAAAATTCTTCTGAAACAATTACCGTGAAACAAACTACGAAAAACTGCTACCCTCAGAATTCTTCCCGTGAATGTACAATTACCCATTTTCCAAAAGATATTAATTCATGCAAATCACTTTCCATCACAAAACTTAACTGAAAGTTCATTTCGCGTTGTAAATAGCTCATTCAGTTCAACTCAATCTTTAAAATATCAGAACAAACCTTTAACTGGCAATCAAAGATTCTTATCTCTTCGAAAATATCTTGCTTTAAAAATATCTATTTCACATATTTCAAGTTGCTCAATTAAATCAGCAATAATAATATTTTAATAAAAACATTGCAAAGAAATAACTTTCACTGATAAATTTAATAACTTATTTAATTTAACTTAATAAATTAAATCATTAATGTTAGTTAAAACATTAATAAGAATTTAATAAAATTAAATATTATATTCACAAACACAAAACAATATATATTTGAACACGACAAGACAAACTGGGCTACACGGGGTAACACAAAGATACTCGTTCGAAGACGAATGATGGTTTAAAAGGACCTGTCAATACCTCCGACAACATATTTATTTTGAATTAGGGTACGCTCAGACCTGACAAGCAGGTGGAGCCGTTACCCGGTACCTGTGTCTGCAGGAAAACATCAAGGTTAAAACATATATGTATATATATACTCATGTTAGAAAACACACCGTGAATAAGAATTGCAGCGTAGCAGGGTACTCACGAATGAGTAATGCCACACTGTCTTCTTCACTGACACACACAAGCAAGATAAATCATAAACAATAGTCATAAACAATAAGCCACATCATGAATGAATCTATCACAGTATCATCAAACTAATCACCTCAACATAACAACCACACGAAAAATCGTAAGCTAATAAACCATATCAGATATATGTCTATCTCAATAACATCACAGAAACACAACCAAATAAATAGGACGTCAATGTATCATCCATAGAGTATAAAAACAACATAATGTCAAAGTTATAACTGAGAATACACAACATAGTATCGTAGTGAACTAAAGCATCTAACAGGCAGAATCAAACTGAAAACAACTAAGACAGGATGTCATAACGAGAGGGTCACTACACCTTCAAACTCTTGAGTTTGAATTCTGCGTTTCTCCACTAACCGTGAATCAATGAAGTTGTGAGTTGCACCTATGTCAAGCAAATATATGACTCTTTGACCACCCAAGAGTCCACACAACCTAAAGTTGCCTTACATTTGCATGCTAGACATATGAGCTTTCTGTAGCTCCATTTCTCCTTCAATCTCAACTTCTATTTTTGAATTTTTAGTCCCTGAATCCTCTTGATCAGCTTATTGATCTGATCAATCAGTCATGCTTTCTCCCTCATAAAACCACTCCATATGCCTATTTTGTCCTTTAGGCTTAAGAGGACAATCATGGTTTAGATCATAAGGACCCTTGCAATAAAAACATAGCTTCCTCCTATGCAAATCATTGATTGTTTCCCTATCCAAAGGTGCTACAATTTTTTTCTTTTCATCAACATTGTTTGATTTCTTTGGATCTAATTTGTTGTTATTATAGGATGAAGATGGTTTTGATTTGAACTTACTACATGGAGTTGTAAGTTCCATGCTACAAGCTTTCCTCATAGCCTCTTGCAAGGTAGGGGGGTCAAAACCTTGATCCAACCCTTCATTGGCTCATAAAGACCATCTACAAATAGAATGACCAACCTCTTCTCAAAAATACCTATAACCATGACCGCGAGTTTTTGAAACTCACCAATGTATGATTCCAAACTACCCATTTATTTCAACTGAGCTAGATCTCTAAAGTATAACTCTGGATCTCGTTTGTCAAAATGCTCAACTAATCTGTTAGTGAACTCCTGATATGTAGTAATACGGTCATGTTGCAAGGTAACCATCTCATGGTGCCACCAGTCATGGGCCACCCCATCTAAATGTAAAGCTGAGAACTTAATGGCTCCTTTTCTACCATTGGATGTAGGGTCAAGAATGTGTCTAACTTGCTAACCCAAACTCCAACAGTAACTCGACCACTGCCATCAAAAGTAGAAAGTGTGAGTTTGTTGGTTGTATGTCTAAGATCATTGTTTTTGTTTCTTAGTCTCTTGTCAGTCCTATTCCTGTGGTGTTCTCTTTTTTGGGTCATAAAACTGCCAAACTTAAGGTGATCCTTAACTCTTTGTGGTAAAGCATCCCACTCATCATGTAGTGTCATAACATTATCTCCAAAGATCACGTCACCTTCCTCCTCATCCATGTTTCCCTCTTCAAGCTCATTCCTCACAAAGGTAGGGCATGTAGGCCTGTCATAGGTGCATTTTGGATTCACTCTCATTTGTGGGGCTCCATCAATACTACCCTCCTCTTCCTGATTCTAATTCAATCTCCTAGGAATAGTCATCTATTGAACTGCTATAGAAAGTTGTTACAATACATTTGCTACCTGTTCCTATCCAACTACAAGACCCCTTAGAATATCTTTGGCTTCTTTGTCCTCATTATTACCATGGTTTCTGGGTGGATCAACCTCTTCCCTATCTCCCATGATTTCAAATGGTATCTCTTTGAACTGTTGGTCTAAAGGTGTCTCCTCAAACGGGTTTCTCTGAATTCTAGGTCTCTTATGTGAGTAATACCTATTATATCCAACCTGATGAGGCCACATATGTGATTCTAACCCTCCAGGATGGTAGGATCAGAGCTTTGATACCACTGTGAAGAACCCAACTAGTTGCAACTCAACCTACTGATGCTATACTACCTTGTTTTATGTTTTTTAGTAGTTTTGATGAATTTTAAGCAAACAAAATAGAAGTGTGCCAAGCATAAAATGAAGATAAAACTGAAATACAAGCAAATTAAGAGCAACTGCAATACTATTGTGGATCTTGCAATTGATACAAGTAAATTGCATACAATGGACATACCCGAAAGTCCTCAGATTATTTAAATAAAGAAGATTTATGCATGTCAGGAAAGAAATGTTGAATATGGTGAAAAACAATGCCCACCTCTAGATTATGGTTTCTCCCATGTAGAAACTAGATCAAAGGCCTTGAGGGATCAAGGCATCCAAGATGCAAACCACAAGAAAACCCAAACAAAAGGCATTTTAGCCTCCATATCAAACACCCCAGTTGGAGAAAAATGCCTCCCAAGGAAGAATGTACGACCCTTTAAAGAAATGGTACGACCTCTTTATTGATGCAAACTGATGAGGAAAGATGGCATCCCGGATGATCAATCCCTTTCCTTTATTGAAAATTGATAAAATATTGAACATAAAAACTCTGGTGAAGCTCAAATAGACTCCTGAATTGAATCCCTCACAGTAGCAATGATTAAGTTGGTCTTTCACAGCTTCAAGATTGCAAATCACTGGTGAATTCTCGCTCTCCAATGGTAGAAAACCACTGTAACCCTTGTCTTAGAAAAATGCACAGAGAAGTCAAAAAAGAAGCAATGTCAAATAATCATAGTTGAATGAGGTTGAATCGCCTTTTTTTTCCTTATATCCCCAAAAGGCACGATTCCCAAGAAGTTGTGACTTTTTTCCATTTAAATACATTTAAATGTATTTAAGTCACTTCAATAGTCTTTTAATTTCACTTTATCAATTTGGGCGTACCTTTCATGACTTAAGTGATTTGATTTCACTTTATAACATTTAATTCATCACTTTATAATATTTTAATTGGCTTTTAATTATTATAAGGTCAAATTATAACTTTATAATATCTCCATAAGTCAATTAAATAACTCAACCACTAAAATATTAATATCTCCCTCAATTCTCAGTGTTTTGACGTGCTGTCAGAAGCTAGAAAACACTGAATTACAAAGGCTTGCACTAAGCCCAATATTGAACTAAAGGGGTGGAAATGACAATATCCACCATTATCTACCACTAAGACCCCCTACCCAAACATACTAGCCCACGAGGGTCCGAGTAATAGGCTAACCCATCTATCACTGAAACTAACTAGAGTGGGGACATTACGGGAGCCACCAATAAAAAGGCAAAGGGTTGAGACAACTAGCCTTGTTGACTATCCTGCAGACAATTTAGATGATGAAATTATTGTTACTAAAGATGAAATAATTCAAGGTATTCCATCCCCTCAAAGAAATGTAGTGCCACAAACTTTGAGCCTTAGGTTGAGCAAAGAAAATTTAAGTAGGATTAACAACTCAGAAGATGTGAGGGCTAAATCTTGTGAAAGTTTCATGGATGATGATGCATTCGTTAAAACAAGAGCACTCCAAAAATTTGTGTGGAGGGCTATGAAAGATGAGTATATGATGAATGTGCAAAAGAAGGCAAGTGAAAGCCTTGAAAATCCACAAACAGTTATTGAGGACGAGGTTCGTGAGGAAATGAGGACTAAATACTTGAATATCACTACAAAGGAAGGTAGAGAACTAGTCAAGAAGAGTGGAGTGTTGTTACTACCAGAATGGGATTTTTCATCCGCTATTGCATTTGATACTATCAGAAGACATGATGCCCTCATTTTCAATAGTGAAGAGGAGGCAACATTGGCCTTGCAGGGATCAACTTTTAGCTCCCAATGGGACACACTTGGAATTTGGGCCTTGGCCCCAAGCACCAAGAAGCCTAAGGTTGCAAAATTAGCTCCAAAATTCATGGGAGGGTTGATGATCAAAAGAGTATCAAACACCTCATCCCTTGAAGCAACTACAATGGATGTCAATGTAGCTTCAAATAGAGGAGATCACCATGGAGGATTTGATGGAAAATTTAAAGAGTTATGAGGAGAGATTTAAGCAACAAGATGAGCTAGTTCATGTGAGCAATCTAAATATTGTGATTGTGGTACTTGGGCACCTAAATAAAGGGATTGATAGGAGATTGATTGGCATTCATTCTAACTATTCTTTGATGTTTGACGCAATAAGAAATTTCCATGGGGATAAAGAGGTTTCTATTCCATTAATGGATAGATGGATCCTCGAGGCACAAATATTGAGAGATATGGTCATTGGGTCATCTCATGATGCTAATAAGACTTCTAACATTATCCCAACCCTTAGGTTTGTGAATGAAATAATGGATTCTCAAGGGTTGATTGAGCCTCTGGAATTAAAGATCAAGGAATTGGTGAAGAAATTTGATGAGTGGAGCTTTAGTCTACTTCCAGATATCTTAGATGAAAATGGTGAAGTTAAATCTTTACAAGAATGGAAGGACCAAGCAAATAAAGTAATATCCACTCAAGCCAAGCTAATCTATGATGGGGTAGATGTGGACATGTTGAAAAATAGTATGGATAGGTTAACCCACATAATAATCTTCCTCGAAGAGTTTGATAAATAGGAAAATCAGGTGGTAGTCAAATATAGCCCATACAAGAAAGAAAGGTAGATAAGATTATGGGGTTTGATTGGCCTATTGAGGAAGAATTTGAGTTATGGAAGTCCAAATATGTTGACATCTTGGACTTATAGGTTGTTACAATGATGATATGGTGATTGTAATTTTGATTATGTGCCTATAATAACAGAGGTTTCAGCAAGAGAAGTACAATACATGGCTTGTAAGTAGTACAGATTAGGCCTTAGATATATCAATGTTCATATATTATACTCTCTCAAGTTCAAATGTGATGACCTAGAATGTAGACGTGGAAGTTGCTTTGGTATTTTCTGCTTTCTCTATTTTATGCTTTTTCATCCTCAAGTTTTGGAGCACGTGGAACAAATGCATTGCATGTTGAAGGAATAATTTGCACCAATTGAAGAGCCTTTTGGAAGGCGGGAGAATCTTCATCAACAAATGAGAAATGGTTTTTGTCTTATGTGAACTTCTCCCTCATATTTTGAAAAATATAACCGCCTTTGAATGTAAAAGTAATTGTCAAATGAAAACATGACATGTGTACAATCTGGCCCAAAGCTTGTTTTGCTCCCTTGTTCTTATAAAAGGGAATTCAAGGCCAATTGTACGGGGTTGCTAGCAGATTGATCTTAGAGAATTTTTGTAACTAGTTTTAGATAATAGAGAATTGAGTTTTCTCTAGGTACTAAGAGTTTTTTGAGTCTTGTAATGGTGAATATGATAATAGTATTGTCATATTTTGGAATATAAATGACAAGATATTCGAGGCCAACGTTCTCCATTGTATACTTTGCATAGATTTTGAATATAAAGCAATCAAAGATTACTTCTATTCTTCTTCTTCTCTTTCCTTGAATTAACATGAATGAAGGTTTATGTGAATGTATGCATAGATAACCAAGTATTGTTGGTTTAGATTCTAGTATTAATGGTGTAAGGCATCATTGATAAGCTTTGTCATGACAAGAGTAATGTTGTTGTATGTTCTCAATTATATGATTTAGAGTTCTCTACCCTAGGATAAGGCACTAGTCATTTTATGTTACAATTTCCTAGATCTTTCATAGCAACTACATTCAAATCAATTTTAACCTCTGATTTCAATGTGAATGTATGTAAAACTGAATTATAACATTTTATCATGCTTAAATTATGATGTTACCATGACGATTAGCTAGATCTTTGAGGTATTTCATTTGTTAAGCAATCAAAGGAGAATCTATTTGTTAATTTATAATGTATATGATAATTGGCACAAGAGTATCTAAAGATACATTGTAGAGATTACCCTCTCAGGTTTTGTAAAGCCCAAAGTGTAGAGGGAAATCCTAGCAAACTTTCACATGTTCTTGGCCAATCCTCAAATTTATTGACCATTGAATTTGGAAAATTCATAGATCACTGATGAGATTAAGTTTGGTTCATTAAAAATAACCAACAAGAACTATACATGTATGTCATGTATCTACAAAATATAAATTCATACAAATCCTTCATCACCTCCATTATCACTGGTTTAACTATAATTTTACATAATAATGACCACCTCTTGCTTAAGGCATCTATAAATTTGTTGGTCTTACTAATATAATAGTTCAGCATAAAAGAGTAACATATAGGTATTGTATTTCTCTTGTGTACCTTTTGTTGAGATTTGCTTGATTATCGATATTTAACACAAACTCCTTTGTCAAGAAATGCCTCCACATATACAAAGTTTGTAATATGGTATACAATTCCTAGTTGTAAATAGAATATCATTTCATAGCCTCATTTAAGTTGTCACTGAAATACTCAATTAGATTATTGTCTTGGCTCAATACAACATTGATTATTATTTTACTAGCATTGTAGTTGATTTGGAACACCTTTACAAAGTTTATAAGTTCAAGCATAGGCTCCTTTTTCACTTTCTTATTTAAGAGAAAAAAAATCTTGGCAATAATTCTCATTCTATAAACTTTCCTTTTCACATGTGCAGTGTGTGAAGGGTGCATAAGGGTGTATATGAGATTTTTGTTTCTCTTCCTACACATCAAATTTTTGGATCGAGTCCTACCTCAAGGTAGCATGTCTTTTCAACTTCATGCCAACATGCTTACCTCTCTTTGGGCCGTTGATATCTTCAAATGTGAAGTATCTCTATAACTCAATGATCCAATCAATTATCTCTTCTATATTTAAGTTTCTTGTATAGAAAGGGAGATCAATTCTAAACTTGCCTCTAGCCTTCAACAAGGCATTACCAAATATTTCCTCCATTCCGATTCCCTCCTCAATATCACATATATATTAAAGGCACATCCCTATTCATCACAACCTCCTTCATCATTGTTGATGTTTTCCATAGCCATAAGAAATTTAAACTATATGCAATCTTAATGACCTTGAATCTAGGTTAAATGGCTCCTAATACATCAAGTAGGTCTACAAAGTGAGCCACTAGCTAGTTCCTTACACCATTTTTCTTTGTTCTTTGAACTATCTTCTTTGCTTTATTTGCAATATGACAACACTTCAGACAATGCTTCATTAATGAAACTCTTGTGAGCTCACATCTATGACTCAAAATAATAAGCTTTGATATTAGATTGATGAAACATCATAATGGATTGATTGAACTAGTAAATGGGTGTGTACAAAGCACACAATAGAAACAAACAAGGAAGATAATATAAAAGAAAAATAATAGAAGCCAATTGAGATTACATAAATAATGAAAGTTACCACTATGCCATCTGGTCAAAAGAAATATGTGCAAAAACTCTTTGGAACTATAACCAAGCCTAAAGCTCTACTTAAAAACATAATTTTCTCTAAGGGAATCAAATTTTTCAAAATACTAGAGCTTCTATATATATATAATCCAAGTTGATCTCATAATTACCTATGAATTTTCCAAATTCAATGGTTAGTAATTAGGAGGGATTGGCTAACTTGATAGGTGAAATTCTTTGAGACTTTCCCTCAACACTTCGGGCTCTGCAAGACCCAAGAGGGTTATCCCTAACAGTCTTTTCAAGCTCTCTTGTGCCATTTACTCTTGAACATTGTAATAATAGATATATTCTCCATCATGTTGTTTAATAGATGAAATACATAAAAGAACTGGCGGATCTTACAACATTTACCAATCTATAACATGATAATATTATGAAACCTAACTCGAGACATACATTTAAAATTAAAGTAAATATTTAAAAGATTTTGTATGTTATTACTATGAACAACCAAAGAATTACAACATGGATACAACTTAAGGACTAGTGCTTTATCTCAGGGCATGGAGTCATAAAACATTCAATTAAAACATACACCATCATTTCACCTATCACAACAGAGCTATCAAATGATGCATTATACCATCTAACTCAAAATTCCAGACCAATATTACCTAGTTATCCATGCATACACTCACATAAATCTTCATTCATGTTAAAGCGCATTAACTTGTTCTTTGATCAAGAGCATTAACAATAAACAAACATTCAATGGAAACACCATGAAGACAAATAGAAAGATCTTTGATCCATTTCATTCATAATTCATATGAGTTATACAATTGGAGAACAAAGGTTCATGAATTATACTACTTGCATTCATGTGTAATAGTACTGGTATACAATGCTAAAATCAAATACTCAAACCCCAGAACCTAGACAAAATTTAGATAAATTTGCATATGTGTTCTCTATGTAGTGTAGGAAAATGCATACCCTTGTACTTTCACACTTTTTTGGGCCTGCCTTGCTTTGTTTATCCTTATTTATGTCTTAATTAGTCTTATTTTGCATCCACAAGCCTAATAAATTATATATTTTTATGGTTAATCCCGACAAACATCAAAGGGGAAATGATAATTTAATGATTTTGGTTGTGTTTCCCTAATTTTTGGGTCGAGACTAAGATGCCACCTAGGGTGTCTTTGTCCCCAAAAGGTCTTGGGATGCTCTTTTCAAATGCACCTTAATGGGGCCCCTTTCTGGAGTATGTGCCCCAAGTTTCATGCCTTGGGACTAAGATGCTACCTAGGGCATCTTAGTCCCCTTTAGGTTATTTTTGGGATTTAATTTCAAATCTTGGCAAGATTTAGCCTCCTTTAATTAATGATTTCATATGTCAACTTGTTGTGGTGTAATTTTGGGATATTAAGCATGGATAAGTATAAATACAAGGTTATTTCATTCATTTTCATAACAAGACTTTTGTGAAAGCATTCCTAACAACATAATTGAGTTCAAAAGAGCATTCAAGAGCAGCGCATCAAGCATTGGGAGCCATCATCAAGATTCAAGCATCATATCAAGGATATTCAGATTGCATCATGTGTGTTTTGAGCTAACATTTGTGATGTAGGGTTTTGATTCAAGAAAGCAATTCAAGTCAAGATCTTTCAAGCATTCCTTTGATTCAAGATCTACATTCAAACTAGCCACTTCACACAAGTTTGCAAATTTCATAACAAGGGTTTGGTGAGTTGCAACAGAGCACTTTGTTCATTCATCATTTCCCACCTTTATTTCATTTCATTTCATTCCAAGGTTTAATTACCAACAAGGGGTTTGTCCAAGGCAAACCCCCATTTACTAACAATCAACAAGTTTTTCCTCTCTTGCATGTTTGTGTTTGCAGATTTAGACATGAAGATCATTTGAAGTGTAAAGTTACAAAGTTGCATTACAAAGTTGTCATCTTCATGGAAACTCACCTACAGGCCAAATCTGGAAGTTTCAGAACCTAAGATCTGAGAAGGAAGTGCAAACTAACATGAGTGCCTCATAAATACTTGTAAATAGTCATTTTATGGTATAAAAGGCTTGGTTATATTATTAATTAACATGACTGGTGGTAGACTATATGCTAATATATTTACTTGTTTTACTTTATGTTTAGCTAAATTAGTAACTATATTAGAGGTAATGCTTTACATTGAATGTGTTGCTTTTGTGGTAATAATGATTAATTAATTATGCAGTTCGACTCTTTTACTGTCATAATTGGTATCCTATTTTTAAGGATCTTATTCAAGGTATTAAGACTAATTATTTATGACTTAGTTCAAATATAAAGTTCAACTCCCTATTTAACCACATGAATACAACCACGCTCCTGATCGCTCTAGCTGGATGATGAATCACTGAAGTTTTAAATTATCTCCTCTTAGTCAGTTTGGGAACTTCTTCTCGCAACATTGATCTGGAATTTTCCCTTTGTCTTTTTTCAGTTATGTTTTATTCTTTAGTTTAGATGCCTTGTGTCTTGGCGGTTAAAGCCATGTTTTGAATTCAATAAAGGATATTATTATAAATATCCATCTTTAGGTTTTAGGAGAGGAGTTAGATAATTTTCAATTAGAATTCGTAATTGTTGCACTACTCTATTTTGCATCCATGTTTGGGTCAATTTGAATGAAAATAAGAAGTTAACTCGAATCATTGTGTTGGAGGTCTCACCGAAGGAAGACTAGGGCTCACTCAACCAAAGGAAGTGACCTTGTGTGGTATTTCTCTGAGTTTATTTTATTTTTGTTCAATGGATATTGAATCTAGAATGTTAAACCAGTTTGAATCATTTTCAACAGCTATGTTTAATCGCTTTTAAGCTAAGTTCATCATGGTTAGAATGGTTTATTATATTTATTATAAATTTTATTGGGTTAATCAAGATTTAGATGTTGTTTGTAGAAATTAAGTTTGACAATTATCTGTTAGGTTTAATAAAAGTAATGATGAAAAGTTATGGAAAGATGAAACTAAAACTTGTTTAGAATTTACTCATGGAAATTAGTATTTATGTTTTCTAGATTAATAATTTTTTTCTTACAATTTATTTCTATTCTTTAAATTAACATTTATTTTTATAGAAAATCTTTAAAAAGATTTCTTTTGAAGTAAATTAGAATTAAATTTAAAATTTGAATTCTAGATTAAGAATTAAATTAATTTTAATCTTTTCCATGAATCAGTCTCAATCAAGTCAAGCGAAGCCATAAATAAGTCAACAGAACTTTAAATTAGGAAATGAGATAGAATTAATCCTTAGGAATTAGTTGCTAAAGTTCAACTCTTGAAAGCTCCTGAAGGAGCCAAACCGAAACCAAAAGTCACTGTTTACAATGCAAAACCCCCCCAAAAATTTGTGAAAAACATCCTTATCGCATATAGCTTTGAGACACACCTAGTTCGATAATTAAATGACTATGCAAGTTGTGACATCAATGACCTTGCCCATCATTTTTGGCGTCATTGTCAGGGAATAAAAGATCTGGCTATTAAGTGTGAAGCCTTAGTGTTAATAAGGAAGATAGATTTAAATTGTAGATGAGATGAGCTAGAGACCATCTAGGGAGGTTTCTTCCACAGGATATTGATTTTGGATGAAATATTGATTTTGATCAAGAACAAGATATTCAACAACATTAGATTAGAAATCAAGAAGAGAATAGAGATCCATTTCAAGAAGAAGAAATGGGTGACCAATCGGTATGTCCACCAACAAATAGGACCTTTTCTTATCCTATTAATCTTGAAAGATAGGATGATGAGCCTCCTATGAAGAATATTTCACCCTTGGTTTTGCCTACCTTTTAGGGGAAAAAATTCTAAGGATCTTGATCAATTCCTTTTTGAGTTTAAAGTTTTATGCCAGACCATGATTATACAGCTGATAACCAGAAGTTGAAGTTATTTCCTTCTACCTTGAAAGAATCAGCTTTACATTGGTTCGTGGGTTTAGGTGCAGGAACAATTGCAACTTGGCAGCAAATGGAAACTAAGTTCTTAGATAAGTACCAAGATTACTATCAAGTAAGGGATAGGGAGGAGGAATTGTTTCGAATGAGACAAATGGAGGAAAAAAGTTTGGAAGATTACATCGATAGATTTCAATTTGTGCACCGAGGTGTACTAATAGGTTGGATAATGAAATTAGTAAAAAAGAAAAAATTGAGAGGAATTGATGATGAATCTAGAGAGTCTTTGAATATTATGGGGAAAGGAGACATTAATAAGATTTCCTTGGATGATATTGTTGAAATATGTAGAAAATACTCTAGGACTAGAGTAGGGACTAGAAATTCCCAAAGAAACAAGGCTCATATTACTGATGTGTCTCAAGTGATGGAGGAATTAAAAAACCTAAAAATTTATTCACTTCTTCATCTCAACATGCAAGGAGATAAGAAGAATACTGAGCCTTTATCCATTTATTGTTCCAAGTGTAGAGGGAAAAATCTTTTAAGAGAGTGTCCATTGAATCAAGTTGATATCTATGAATTTTTTGAGAAACATCACTCCACAAGTTCCTATAATATTTTGGCTGGAATTAAGAGAAATTTAAAGAAACCACCTGTGGTAGAGGAAGAGCTTAATTATGTTGGCTAGAGATCTCAAAACATAGGGTATAATGTTAATAAAAGGCAATATGGTTCTACATCTAATTGAAATAAGAACCCTTGGAAAAACCAGAATCAATGGATCCCTCCATATCAACCACAACCACCACCTACATTTTGGGGTCAACCTAAATGGATGAATCCTCAATGGAACCAGTCATAATGGCAAGCTAATTAGCAGCCGCAATGGCAGTCAAATCAGCCATCATGGCAACAAAATCAGACGCAGTTTCAACCATGGAAAAATCAGGGGCAAAAACATCCCTAGGTACATACACCTCCATCAATCAATGCCCCTAATATTGCTAATGAACAGGTAAACCAACCTCAGTTGCTAGCTCAACTGGTTGCAAATATGAGAAATACCCGTAATGATACAAATTACCCTAATTTGAATGTGATTGATACTAATGATATTTAATTGAGAAATCAGACTGTTCAATCTACACCAACAAAAGAAGTTCAAAAAGGTGGGAAAGAAAATGTGAATTTAGAAGAAAAAAAAAAATATGAGGATGAACAAAAAGTCAATCAGGCACCTTACCCTAAGTGGTTGAAGGAAGAAAAAATTCACTCTTTAAATCATCCAACCAAGTTACATGAATGTAGTAGATTCTCAACTTCTTCGTGAGTTGAGGAAGATTAACATTGAGATACTATTGTTACAAACCATTGAAGACATACCGAGATAAATCAGTTGGTTAAGTCCCTTTGCATGAAAACTCCAGGGAAAAAGAAGAAATTACCTCCCACAATACAAATAGGGACAAAACTCACTGATGTGTTATTAAGAAGATTGCTTCCCTAGAAATATAATGATCCTGGTAGTCCTGTAATAACCTTGAATATTAAAGGAGTTGAGATATCCAATGTTCTAATTGATTTGGGAGTTTCCATAAATGTTATCACATCTGGTACTGTTGAAATGTTAGGAATGACAACTGTTCAGCCCACAACAACTATTTTACACTCAGCTGACCAATCTACTACCAAACTTGAAGGTGTTATTGAAGAGATCATGGTCACCATTAACACATGGGATTATCCAGTTGACTTTTTGGTTGTTAAAGCCAGAAAGAAAGATTCTGCTTATCCAATTATCTTAGGCAGGCCATGGTTGGCTACTGTTGCAACCTTAATAGATTGTAGATCTAGAAGTATGATCATTTCAAATGGTCAGAAATAGAAAGAGTTGTCACACTATCCTCCAGCACAACCATCAATTCAACCTAACACTCAACTTTGGGTTGATGAGGATATGAAATCAAAGGTGATGGTATTGTAGAGTTAGCTATGGTTACTCTGGTTGAACATGTTGAAGAATGTGAAGAATAAGAGTTTACTTCTGAAGACGTTAATCAAATTGAGAAAGGAAACTATCAAGCAACATTGCATCAACAACACTCTTGTCCTTTGAATACACTTGTTGGAAATCCCCTTGTTTCTAAAAAATGATACTAAAGAAATTATAGTAGTCAGGGATAAACCTCTCAACATTAATTCATCTTTGTCCCTGACACAAGAAAAAGAATTGAAGGAAATTTTATAAAAACATACTAAAGCATTTGCTTTGGAGTATAAGGATATGAGAGGAATTCATCCTTCAATTTTTAGTCATCACATTTACACTAAATATGTAAAACCAATTAGACAAGGTCAAAGGAAAATCAATCTTGTTCTTCATGATATTGTTAAACAAGAAATAGAAAAGCTGCTAAAAGTAGGGTTCATTTACCCAATATCTAATAGTTAGTATGTTTCTCCATTGGTTATTGTTCCCAAGAAAAATGGTAAATGGTGTGTGTGTTTGGATTATAGAGAATTGAATAAAGTCACAAAGAAGGGTCATTTTCCATTGCCATTCATTGATCAAGTACTTGATAACCTAGCTGGCAGTAGTTATTTCTCTTTTATTGATGGCTTTAGTGGATGCAATCAGATCCAAGTAGCTCCTGAAGATCAAGATAAAACTACTTTTACCTACCCTTGGGGTACATACGCTTATAAAATTTTACCATTTGGACTATGTAATGTGCTAGCTACTTTTCAAAGAGCAATCCTTGCTATTTTTGCAGATTTCACAAATCAGTGTGTTGAAGTATATATGGATGACTTTACGGTTCATGCAAAAACATTTGAGAAAGCACTTGAAAACTTAGAAAAGGTTTTGCAGAGATGTAAAGATCATAGGTTATCCTTAAATCATGAGAAGAGTTCAATTATGATGATAGAAGGTATTGTTTTGGGACATCACATCTCAAAAGAGGGGATAAAAGTTGATCCCAAGAAAGTAGAAATTATTCAAAACATTGAGATCCCTATGAATCAAACTGGTGTTCACAACTTTCTTGGGCATGCCGGATATTATAGAAGATTTATTGAAGGGTTTAGTAAAATTGTTGGACCTTTGTTTACATTTTTGAAGAAAGATGAGGAGTTTGTATGGATACATGATTGTCAAAACTCTTTTGAGACAATTAAAAAAGCTTTAACAAATTCTCTAATTATCAAAGGACATGTTTGGGGAGTTCCATTTCACATACATGCCGATGCATCCAATTTTGTTATTGGTGCAGTATTAGGACAAAAAGATGATAATGATGCCATGCATGCAATCTATTATGTTAACAAAAATCTAAATCCTGTTGAAAGAAATTATACAACTAAAAAATAATTTTTAGCTATAGTATATGTAATTAACAAATTCAAGCATTATATTATAGGTTACAAAGTTTGCGTACATACAGACCATGTTGCAATTAAATATTTGATGACCAAAGTTATAGTAGGTGGATGAATTATAAGATGGCTACTGTTGTTGCAGGAATTTGATGTGACTATCGTAGATAAGCCTGGAAAGGATAATGTTGTTGTTGACTTCCTTTCTAGAATTGTTTTGCAGGATGATCAAGAACTAGTGGATTACACATTTCCAGATGAACATTTATTTGCAATATCATTCACCATGGTTTGTTGATCTTACAAATTACCTTGTAATAGGGAAGTGCCCAAATCACTTTAGTCATAAACAAAAAAGAAGGTTAATTCATGAAAGTTATAGATTTTAGTGGATTAATGGAATTTTATTTAAAATGTGCCCTAATCATGTTCTTCGTAGATGTGTTGTTGAGTTAGATGTCTATGATGTTGTACATGCCTGTCATCATGAGCTAGAAGGAGGACACTATTTAGTTAGAACAGTTCATAAGATCTTAGGAGCTGGTTACTTTTGGCCATCAATGACAAAGGATGTTTCATTCTTTGTTAAGCACTGCGATGAATGCCAGTGGATGGGAAGACCTACACCAACAATGGAGATGCCATTTCAGCCTCAAATAGCTCTAGAACCATTTGAAAAATGGGGAATCGATTTTGTGGGACCTATTGATCCACCTTCTAAAGGGTAGCATTATATCCTAGTTTGTACAAACTATACAACAAAGTGGGTTGAAGTGAAAGCATTCCCAATAGCATGAGAGGACAAAGTAACTAATTTTTTGTACAAACAAATTCTTCAGAGATTTGGTGCACCAAGAGAGATAGTTTCAGACCAAGGACCATAGTTTGTATTAGTAATGATGGAAGCCTTTATGCAAAGATATCAGATGACACATAAGAAATCTTCACCATATCATCATCAAGCGAATGGACAAGTTGAAGTCACTAACCAAGAATTGGAGAATATCTTGACAAAGACTGTTTCATTGAGGAAAACAGACTGGGCAAAGAGGTTAGATGAAGTAGTATGGGCTTATAATACCACATGGAAAACAACAACTGAATTTTCTCCATATGAACTTGTGTATGGGAAAACTCCAATCATGCCTATTGAATTTGAATTATGAACTTTGAAAACAACATTAGGAATTGGAATTGATTTACTTGAGTCAAAAAAAAGTAAAATTTTACAACTAAACAGACTGGATGAGATGAGAATGGAAGCTCTTTAGCACACAGAGGTATTCCAAAAGCAAAGGAAAGAAAGGCATGATAAGAATATTGTGACCAAACAATTCAAGGAAGGAGATTGCGCATTATTATTTGACTCTAGGCTTCAAGAGTTTAAGGGGAAATTCCATACAAGATGGTTAGGACCCTATGAGATAGATCAAGTATTTGAAAATGGAGTTGTTCAATTAGTACCAATTGATAGAGAAAGGAGATTTATGCTAGCTAATGGTCATCAATTGAAAATATATCATAAGCCAGCAACAAAGGAGGAATTTTTATCAGATCTGCAACACAGAATTGAACATTTTCTCATAGAATATATTTGAACCTTTGAAGAAGGCATGAATAAACAAGGTAAATTGAAAACCAACAAATAGTGGTTTACCTTGGGAAAAAATAAAGTAAATTGAAAACCAACAAATGGCTGTTTGCTTTCGAAAAAAAAAGAATGATAAGATGACTGAAAACAAGCAATGGCAATCTATCTGGGTTAACTCCGAGTAGCTCCTGAAAGCTCCTAAAGACTCTTGATGGCTCCTAACAGCTCCCAAAAGTATAAAAGGCTTGCAATAAATAAAGGTGTGCACTTAATGTTAATATTATTCTCGAAATACTATTTCTAAAGTAGTTAAAATAATGTAAAGTAGGTAAATACTTATGAGCTTAGAAACCTCTGCCATATTGTTATTAATAGTTATAATAAATTTCTTTTAATCATTACAAAAAGTGGTAGAGAAGTTGATGTAAGTGTGATGTGACATTCAAATGACGTTCATAATTATTACGGGTCATGTTGAGATTTGCTTGTCCTTTCAAAATCCTTTCAAAATTAAAATGACATGTGTTAAGGGCGCCATCAACTTTGCAAATTGAATTGCAATTGCAAAATTGTTGCATGTGAGGCATTTGGTGCAGTAAAGGAATTAAATGCAAAGAAATAATGACACATCGTGTCATTTTTCAAAATTGTTGCTTCATAAACAAGAAACGATCATTCTGGAAATTGTTTAACAACTCAGTCTGCAATTGTTGAGTCCACCATTATTGACAGAAAAATATGGGAAACAAAAGGAATGTGGAACTAGAGAATTTTACTCTTGATTCTGAGACTATTAGGTTACCGAGAAAAGTAGGATGGTTGGATTTCATTATGAAGTATGAAGGCTTTCAATAGGAAATTGTGAAATAATTTGTAAGGAATTTCCATGTGAATGTCACAAGAGTTAGGGATGAGATCATTGAAGTTACTCTTGAAATCATAAGTGAAATTTCAGGTATTCCTGCTGAAGGGAAGCCGGTTAATAAAGGCCTGGTAAAATTTGATAAGTTGGTGTCGAAATTTCATCAAGAATCAGAAAAGAAGCTTGAGATTCTTTTACATAAAGGAGATCAATGGGGAATTGCTCATAACAGCTTGGAAGAGCCTTAGAGAACTATTGTAATGTGGGTAATGAAATTCTTCATATGTGAGGGATAATACGACACAGTATTAGGGCTAGGAATGCAAATGTTGATACATTTGAGGTATGGAAATACAAAACATTCCACTAGAATCAATTTACCAACATTTTTGTTTACAGAAATTGCTTTAATGGTTTCCCGGGTAAAATCGAGGGGAGAGTCATCCATAAAATTTCATGGTTTAATTCATTTGATAATTAAACATCATTTCTTGAAAAAATAATTTGGGAAACAAGGTTGGCTTGAATTTTTTTCCTCACCTATTGAAAAACAGAAAGGAAAACCCAAAAAGGGGCTCGCGGAAAAAAGGGAAAATCTTCTAAAGAAGAGCAAAAAAAGCACAAAAGAAAGCTACAGGAATCCACTAGAGTGACCTGTAGTGCTTCCAAAAAGAGAAAACAAGAGTTGAATGAAGAAAACCCTAGTACAATTGAAACTATTGTGTCGACTCCCAAGGAAACCCTTGTATCTAAAATCCCTATCTCTGAAACCCATAAAGAGACTTTTGAAGTCCATAAAGAAATCTAAACGCTAGTATAGTCCCCTAAACAACCTCACAGTCCTCCTAAAGGCCCAATACTATCTCCTGAAAGAACCCATATAACTAAGGTCCGTGACTCTATTGAAGAGTTTGAAGCACAGTTGGAAGAAAGGGAAGCCTCATAAGAATTTGAGGATGAAGAGGCTAAAAGATCCCCTTTGCCTTCCCCGACTGTTGAGAGAAGAAAAGGCAAAGAGCTGCTAATTGAAGAGGAAGAATTTCATGACATACAAAATGAAGAAGAAATAGAAACAAAAGAATTGTTGAGGACAATGAAAATTTATAGGATTGAAGCTGAGTTAGAGCAAGAAAGAAAAAACATGCAATTTCTTGAGGAAAAGTTGAAAAGAAAAGAGGAGGAATTACAACAATCTCTCAATAGAACTCAAGAAATGGAAAAGGAAATTGAACAAAAGGAAACAAGGTTAAAAGAACAGTTAAATAACACTAAGGAAGCTTTACAACAGGCTAAAGCGCAAGCATTGGTGAGTGCAGAGGAAATAATAAAATTAAAAGAGGAGTTACAGCTGAAGGAAGAACAATTAAAACAACAATCCATCAGGTTTTATTCTTAGGAGGATTCTACTTCCTCGAATTCACCAAATTATCTTTCTCTACAATAATTCCATCAATTATTCCATCAGATGTTCCTCGGATAGCTCAACCAGGATATCATTCTTTGACAACACTGAAATTGAAACATGAAAATGACCAGTTAAAAAGGAAAGTACAACAATTGGAGGAAGAAAAAGATGAATCAGAAAGAAGATTTGAACAAGTAATTGAGATATCCTCAGAAATGTTGTCAATGAGGAGGCCGTCAAAGATATATGCATTATTTTTGAGAGAGAAATTTCTGCAGTGGAAGCTAAATCAATTGGTTTTAAGAAGAAACATTGATTATGATAATGACAATGATTTTCTGCAGGACTATTTCCATAGCCATCCTGAAATTCAAAACCAAATGTGTGAATTCTTCCAGCATGAGTTTTTGATGGGGGATATTAATGATTCTTTATTAAATGTTTATATTGGAGAATTGCAAATCAGGTCATTTGTCTCTTTGATGCAAAATCAAGTTGAATGTTCAAAGAGAATTAAAAAATACAAAGAAGCACAAAAGAGGTACAAATTGGAAATGAGACTAGAAATGCCCCATGCAAAGTAGTATATTACAATGGTTAGATCAATAGTTAGGAAAAACCACATCAGCCCTATCTACGTTTCCAATTTGTTGAATAGTATATCATCTTTCCAAAATGTTGAAGGCACACTTCCTTCGCAGGCACTAAATGCATGTATGGAAAGATATTACACCATCCCTAAATCACTAAGAAGGAGAGAACTTATAAGTCCAAATAACATCAGATGGAGCTTAACAAGAGTAAGGCACATAATCTCTTTGATAGAGCAACAACATGAATTCTGGATTGGTATGTGGTTTAGGATGTCGATCATCATAATGCCTGCTCCAAAGCTCAATGCATCTGATAATATTCCAATAGAAGTCTTCAAATATTGGCATGAGAAACTGAAGGAGAACAATGGATTTGCACTCAAAACCAGACTTACAACACAATACAGGGAAGGAGTGTTTGACTGTGCAATATGGATGGAAGCAGTGAACAAAGAAAAATAAATCACTATAATAATTGATAAGGAACCATGAGGACATGGTTCACAATAGGTGGGGGAGAATGATGAGTGCCTCGTAAATACTTTTAAATAGTCATTTTATAGTATAAAAGACTTGGTTATATTATTAATTAACATGACTGGCAGTAGACTATATGCCGATATATTTACTTGTTTTACTTTATATTTGGCTAAATTAGTAAGTATATTAGAGGTAATGTTTTACATTGAATGTGTTGCTTTTGTGGTAATAATGATGAATTAATTATGCAGTTTGAATTTTTTACTGTCATAATTGGTATCCTATTTTTAAGGATCTTATTTAGGGTATTTAAGACTAATGATTGATAACTTAGTTCACAGATAAAGTTAAACTCCCTGTTTAACCGCATGAAGACAATCACGCTCCTAATTGCTCTAGCTGAATGATGAATCACTGAAGTTTCAAATCAACTTCTCTTAGTCGGTTTGGGAACTTCTTGTCCCAACATTGATTTGGCATTTTCCCTTTGTCTATTTTCAGTTCTATTTTAGTCTTTAGTTTAGATGCCTTGTATCTTGGCGGTTAATGCAATGTTTTGAATTTGATAAAGGATATTATTATAAATATCCATCTTTAGGCTTTAGGAGAGGAGTTAGATAATTTTCAATTAGAATTTGTAATTGTTGCACTACTCTGTTTTGCTTCCCTGTTTGGGTTAATTTGAATGAAAATAAGAAGTTAACTCGAATAATTGTGTTAGAGGTCTCACCGGAGCAAGAGCAAGGCCTGCTCAACTAAAGGAAGTGACCTTGTGTGGTATTTCTCTGAGTTTATTTTATTTTTGTTCAATGGATATTGAATCTGGAATGTTAAACTAGTTTGAATCATTTTCAGCAGCTATGTTTAATCGCTTTTAAGCTAAGTTCATCATGGTTAGAATGGTTTATTATATTTATTATAAAGTTTATTGGGTTAATCAAGATTTAGATGTTGTTTGTAGAAATTAAGTTTGACAATTATTTGTTAGGTTTAATAGAAGTAATGATGAAAACTTATGGAAAGATGAAACTAAAACTTATTTGGAATTTACTCATGGAAATTAGTATTTATGTTTTATAGGTTAATAATTATTTCCTTGCAATTTATTTTTGTTCTTCAAATTAGCATTTATTTTTCTAAAAAATCTTAAAATAGACTTCTTTTGAAGTAAATTAGAATTAAATTTAAATTTTGAATTCTAGATTAAGAATTAAATTAATTTTAATCTTTTCCATGAATCAGTCTCAATCAAGTCAAGCGAAGTAAAAAATAAGCCATCAAAAGTTTAAATTAGGAAATGAGATAGAATTAATCCTTAGGAATTAGTCGCTAAAGTTCAGCTCCTGAGAGCTCCTGAAGGAGCCAAATTGAAACCAGAAGTCACTGTTTACAGTGCAAAATCCCCCCAAAAATCTGTGAAAAACATCCTTATCGCATCTAGGCCTGAGACACACCTAGTTCGATAATTAAATGACTAAATGATGCAAGTTGTGACATCAATGACCTTGCCCATCACAGACATTGAGCCTCAGGATCACATTCAAAGATTTCAAAAATTCAAGATGAGAGCAAGGGCGTCTTAGTCCTCCAAGTGGAATTTTGTAGAGATTCTTTTAGATCATGTTTTGACATCCGAAGATTCTGCATCTTCCTTGAAAAATAGTAGAGGGACTAAGATAATAGTAAGGGCATCTTAGTCCTCCTTGGCATATTTTGACAATATTTTTGCATTTCCAGAATCCTCATTACATTTCCAAACTTCTCAGGTACACATACCCTAACTTTCTGTTACTTAATTTCATCATTTGCACTCATTATTTGGCTTGCATTACTAGGTTTTGTGAGTTGAATGTTAAGTTGTATTTTCCAAGGTTTTGCTTGGTGGTGAACCCCTCAAAGCTTAAAGAACCCCTTGCTAGGTCTTCCTTGTTAAGAATTGACTCACCTTTGGGGTTGATAGTCAATCCAATTTGGGATCCTAGGACATATTTGAATGACAAGTGGAGAAGTGTGGTGTTCTATGACCTAGGTTATAAAGCACCCATTTCCCCCACAATTCACTCCATTACAATCCGCTTCACAAATTCATTCAACAACAACCCCGCCATTGGCCCCGAATTCATTTTTATAAAAATAAGGGAGAAAAAAAGCTTCAGGCCAATTGACACTTGCCACATTTACATTTGACAATTACAATTCTCTTCAAAATATAGTTATATTTGCAAACCGTGAGGGGAAATATCTTAGATGAGACAAAATTTATTTTCATTTGCCAATGCAAGTACTTCCCACCTTCCAAAAGGCTCTTTAGTCGATGAAGACACTCCTTCCACGGGCAAAACATTTCTTCCACGTTCACCCAAAATTGCAAGACATAAAACATAAAAGCATTAAAATAGGGAAAAGGTGAAACAACATCCACGTCAACAACAACCATCAACAACTTTGAAGTGAGGAGGAAACAATATTTAAACATTGATATAAGACTTAATCTGTAATTTTTTCAAGCCATGTATTCTATTCCTCCTCAATAGGCCAGTTCACATCCAACAACCTCAATATCTTAAAATTATGCAGGTTGTATCTAGTGTCCATCATTATTCTAGCCTTCTTGAAAAATGCATCCATGTTTACCTCAATCCTAAACTTGTCATCAATGGTAGCATTCAATACAACATAATCAGACTTTCCAGAAGCATAAATGATTTGGGGGAAAACCTTAAGGAGATCTCCAAATTCCTCCTTCCATGTGCTGAAGTCTTTCAGTGCTCCCTCCTCATTCAAAATCTTCGGTACTCCATATCCCTCCAATTCTCTAAACATTTTGATCTTGCTTTGTAGCTGCACACTCAACTTCCCATGGAAAGCTGGCACTTCTCCCAAAAAATCAATTTCTTTTATTAATTTAGGGATGTGTGTGGGTGCTTCAAGGTCCTCCTTCATATTAACCACCATTTCCTTAAGAGCACCGACCGTGGCACTCCACTTGCTCCATACATTCTAGAAAACATCTTGTACCTGGATATATCTTTGATGTGTTTCATGGACACTTTTATACACACTCCAAGTGTTATCTATTTTGTGCAATGCATGAGAGAGCCTATGCTGCAAAATGTCATCAATTATCTCTTTGGACACCATTGTTGTATCTACTCTAGCTTTCTTCACATTTTCCTTCTCTGCTTGCAACTCTTCCTTGAAGCTCTTAATCCTCAAAGATAAAGTCTCCCTATCTTGTGAAGACAATTCAAAAGAGGGAGGTGAGGGAAAGACTCTTTGTGATGAGCTTGCATGGGCTATAGTGTCCCTCATCTTATTGCATTCATCCAAGAGTGTGGTATTTTTCCAATAATTTGTCATATCTCTCTTGAGAAATTTGTGTTGTGTTGACACTCAACATTGTTGCATCCATTGTCAGTTTAGCTACCTATGTGGGGGTTATTTCAGTTTCTCTTTGTACCATAACTATCCCAATCACCTCCTCAACTAATTTGACAACCTCTGGCTTCCCTGTATTTGGTGCCATTGACCAAATAGCTAGCATGTGAAGCTTGGGGCTAAAGCCAAAGCCAAAAACTTTATTATCAAAATGCTCCTTAGACATAGAGGCTCTTGGATCATTTCTAATTGTATCCAATGCAATTGTTGAGGAAAGGTCCCAACCAAAAAATACCATAATTCCACTGTCCTTGACTAATTTCCTACCTTCCACAAGAGTTATTTATGCAATTTCACTCATTATCTTCTCCTCTTCAGCCTTCTCCACCTCCTCTTACTATGTGGGATTTTCCTGTGCCTTAGCACTCTTAATTCTATTCTTTATTTCTTGGCCCTTAATTTGAATAACATGATCTTTAAATTCTTTAGTTTGAACAAAAGAGTCATCACTCATAAACTCCTTATAGGCCTTGACTCTAACATCATCATCTACATCCTCATCATATTCCCATTTCACAATTTTGCTACTGGGGACATAGGGATCAAGAGAATTATTTATTACAAGGGAGGGGAATCTTTGTTCCACCTCTTTTTCAATGGGTACATGCTTTGCAAATTACTCTTCTCCAACTTTCTCTAGATCACAAAGTACTCAACCAAATGGTTCCTCTTCAACTCCCAATGGTTACCTTTGAGTACCATGAGCTTCTGATTTAGCTGTAAGGCTCCTTAGCTTGGCATCATTTTGCTCCTTGGTGACTTTATCCTTTTCCTCTGCTTCCTTGACCTTCTAAAAGAATGTCCCATTTTGGTAGTCATCAATCCTTGCCATAGCTTGCTCATAAGCATCTTTTTATTTTGGCATAGGGGTTGACATAGAATGGATTCTTCTTCAATATATTATCCTCTGTATCACAAATCAATATCCACTCTTTCTTCCTCCCAACCAATTCAAAATCTAAAGGCATATTTCTGATAACTTCCTCATTGTAGAGGAAATGGTGCCAAAACCTAGATCTTCCCTTTTTCTTCCTTTCCCTATCCACAAATCCTTTTGGATCACAATTTCTTACAACATCAACCTACATTTTGAGGTTGTTCAACATGATACCAAATTTTTCATAGCCTTCCTTGGTAGTTACAATGAGATAAGCAAAAGAAAATTGTGGAGCAATGAGGGAAACTTTCCTCACATCTTTGAAGTGCTCCTTGTACATGGCATCCAACTGCTACATGATCTCCATAAAGGCCAACCGATAAAAAACGTAGACAGGAAAACAATGTGGGGGCACCTTGTCCCCATAGACTCTTATTACAGTGTAATGTGCATGTAGGTACCAATCACCCCAATTGTGATCATGCTTGGTACCTTCTCTAAATTCTAAGGGTCTCAGGATTTCCTTTATGCTTCTTGAAATCCTATACACTAGTTTCAAACCTAGATTCTCCATAACACCAAATTTGAAATCATTACAAAAGGTAGCATAGTTGGACTCTAGGCAATTTTGGTCCTAGATATGTGTACACATCTGTATAGCCAAATCATTGTCTTGTTCATCTTTTTCCTTCAATCTCATAAATTTTCTCCATGCCTTGCGACCCATCCACAAAATCATGTGAATTAATAAAGAATAGTGACTAAATTTCAAGGGAGATCTTGCATCCCTTAACTCCACCAACTCCTTGTGGATTTCCTCAACAAGATAGGCCACATAATCAAACCCTCTGTTGGAGTGTTTGTTCTAGATGTCAATGGCCATCACCATCAATGGAATGCTCATCTTTACATCACACTTTCTTGTGAGGACCTGACACAAATTGTAGTTGGTATTCTTGAAGTAATCCTTGAATTCATCACATCCAAAGGGCTCTACATCCCTTGGGCCAAACCAAACATCCTTTTTCCCTTGATCTCTTCTCCTATTCCTTGGTAGCATATGTCTTCTATATCCATATTTATTTTTCTCATACTCCTGGTATAGTGCATCAAAATTGATTGCAATAGTGGCATCAAGATTCAATTTGAAGATCTCCACTATCCGACTCCTGAATATGTCTAATAGTGGGACTCCATTTACACTCTAGATAATCCTGTCCTTTTAATTGTAATTCTTTGCAATCTCCAATATTAATCCACCTCCATAAATATGTTAGGAACTGCCAGCTTCCCAAGATCACATTCCCACAAGTGGCAAGTTGGACGTTTAACTCTTCTTCTGTTGAAAGCATACAAAAACAAATCCCATGGACACTTTGAGGCAATGCAACTTCTCCTATTCCCCTTGCCAAATCCCGTAGTATGTCAGTCATGAAGCCCTCTCCTATGGCCCTCTTTCCCACTGGCATCGCTCTAGGAAGTGCCTCTTGAGGGTCACCCTCCATGAAACAGACAAAATCTCTCTTGGCGCCCTTCTTATCAAAAACCTCTGAAACCTTTGGCTCTTGAGCTTCGACCTTAACCATAGGTTTTCTAGGCTTTGCCTTTGGCTTGGATGATTTGCTTGCTTGACTCATTGTGAACAAATTACAAAAAGCAAGGGTTTTTCTAAAAATGAGCTAAGAAGCTAGGGCTTTGCTAAAATTGATTCAACAAAAGCTCTACAATTAACCCTACTAATTTTTCTTCAGAATAGACTAGGGCTTAACAATTCACCTTCTATAATTCAGAATAATAATTGCAGAAACCCTAAGCTGTGATTTTCTTCACTAGAGCCAGTCAATTCTACCCTAATTCCAATCCTACTAGGAATTTCACATAGAGAAGTAGAACTTTTAATTGCCTAGGAACCCTAAGCACTTTTACTTCTAAATTTGCATGTCTAAGGTCTCCTTTGTGTTCTCCTTCAAATTCTTGCAAAGATGATGCAAAAATGAGTAATTCAATCTTTTATGGCCTTTGAATGCAGGTAGATACACCATTAATGGCGTGGGGCAACTCGCGCGAGTGAATAGGAATGCATTTGACACTTAGCTGTTCATATTTGAATTTTCACCATTGATCAATTTGTTTTAAAACATGATCAACAGTTGTCCACACTCATCGCTCATCACTGTTTGCTTTTTGGTGCTTTGTTGTAAATCAACAATGTGAACAATTGGTACAATGTTATGTGGTGATGCCACGTAGTTGCTCCAAAACTTAGTCACCAACCTTATTTATGAATCCATCACTCATCGCTATAATGTTTTGCCTTGAAGAGTTGAAAACTGCGATGTGAAGAGTTCTCGCGATGGGAAGAATATTCCACAATAGATCCCTTCAGGACTTAAATTTGATGGCCGTATGGCCGTATTTAGTCATTTTAGCTGTAAAATACAATTAAAATTTTAAGAAGACTGTATCACTTGAAAGGCAAAATTTTAGTTAAATTCTCAAAATTCCTATGTAATTATTCCTATATATGTTTTTTCAATATACATATATTTTTCTTAAAATAGATAACCTTTAATATTTGAAAGGCAACTTCAAATAAATGACCATCACAAAAAATTTACTTGACAAGTAGGGTCGACTGTCAAATTTAAGCCTTGTATCCCTTCATTCATCCATCGCTCATCGCTGAAATGATATTCATATTTAGGAGTATAACAACGATGCATTAAGACCGTGCAATGAAAGAATAGTCTAAGCTTTTCATCACTCATTGCTACTTCCTTTCCTTTAGAAAAATGCAATCCATGATGCATAGAATGCACGTGATGCATTTACAACTCTTTGATTGGTTCATATCCCTTCGATATATCTCTTTCCTTTGTCTTTCCTTATAATGGCACATTGTGCATCACACATTTGACATGAACATTTGTAGATAGAACCACAATGCATTGGAACTCTATGATGTATTGACTAAGGTCAACATCTTTGAGAATATTCTTCATTCCTTTCATCGCCCATCGCTCATCACTATTATGTGCTTTAGAGATAAAAATGTAGTGGCGATGTGAAAGAGCAAGGTGATGGCATAAGATTAGGACAAGTGGCAAGATCATAGTTGTTCAGTGTGCATCACACAAGGCTTTGGGCAAGCGGGGATGCAATCAACGTTGTGAAGGGCACTAGGGGAGAGGGCCCAATAGTCGTGCGGGGTCCAATAGTCGTGCACCCAATCGTAAATATAATACCCAATAGTCGTTTATTTAATGTCCAATAGTTGTGATTTGACTACCCATAATTAAACAAAATGTATGATTTTGATCTAAAAAGCAACCAATCATGTGATACCACATCAGCGCTCAACAACTCATAATGTAATGCACAAGAATTGGTCTCACTATTTTTTGGGGCCTTTTTGGACACCTTGACAAAAACGCATGCTGATGTGGCCTTGAAACCTTAGTTATAAGCAGAGAACTTGCCAAGTAAGCTGCTGTAAAAAATTGGGAGTGATTTGAAATTTCGATGTAGGATAATTAGAAGCGCGAAGTTAGGGTGCACGACTACTGGGCCCTCTCCCCTAGTGATGAGTGGGATGCAAGACACATGTCCCTTATATGAAATCAAGGGTTTCACTGCACGTCGCGGGAATGAGTGAAGCCAACAGTAAGCAAACCGCAATGTGTTAGGGTTTCGTGATGAACTAAACACATTCATCGCCTATCGTTGAAATAAAATAAGCAGGGAACATGCAATCTACGATGCAAAGGACGCTAGTGATGCAAAGGGAAATTTAAAGCATCGCTAATCGCACAAACGGTTTTGAGCAGGCAAAATGAATTAGTGATGCGAAGATAGCTAGCGATGGGAAGAAAACAATGCATCGCTCACCGCAGAAATGAAGTCGATGAGAAAGAGACAAACCGCAAAGCACAAGGGGTGCGCGATGGGTACCACTTAAGTGAAGTATTTGCACATATGCTCAAAAGTTATTTTAAAAGGGGGCCACCTAGGTAATATGAGTAACAGAGATATAACAAAACCTAAGGCGTAAGTCCAACTTAGGATAATGAAAATATTTCGAGGCGCCAATCATAGGAAAACATTAGACCATGGACCAAGATATATCAATGAGGAATAAAACCAAAAAGGGACTAAGGTTTCAAAAGAGAAGCTAATTAACCCTAAACCCTTGAAACTCAAAACTCTTATCTAGAGGACAACACATTAGGACCAAGGAACTAGCTAGATATGGACTTAAAATCAGTGGAACACAAGAATATTTTTAGGGGTTCCATTAGTATTTATATTAGGTATGCCATTTGTGTTAGCACATGTAGGATGAAAGTTGGTTGCTAAACTAAATTCTTGATTAGGAAGTAGCCTGATTAAGAGTGGCTATCTTACGTGGAAATTTCAAATCACTCCCAATTTTTTACAGCAGCTTATTTGGCAACTCCCCTACTTATAACTAAGGTTTCAAGGCCACATCATCAAATATGATGCCACATCAACATACTTTTTGTCAAGGTATCCAAAAAGATCCAAAAAAAAAGTGAGACTAATAGTTGTGCACCAAGTCATGTCTTATTGGTGCATTGATGTGGCATCACATGATTTGTTGCTTTTTAGATCTAAGGAATACATTTCATTCAATTATGAGTAGTAATCATCAACACTAACAACTTTAAAGTCACAACTATTGGTCTAATATTGTTAAAAATATTGGACATTAAATCAACAAATTCTATAACAACAATTGGAACATGCTCTGGATCCTCTCCTTTAGATAGCCATGACTATGTAGGCAAGTGTGCACAACAATTGCAATAATGTATGCCTTGGATATCTTAAAATTGTAAGTGTATAGGTAAAAGTGCGAACATGCTATGATAAATCCATTTAAAATAAGTATAATTAAAGATCAATTTGAGTGTTTGTCACAAAATAGGGTTAGTGTTTAGCAAAAAGGCAAGTACACATGTTCAAATAAATGAGACATTATTAAGTATCACTGTCCAAAAAAGACACTAACATGTTAATGTCTCATGTAATAATACACATATAAACATGAATAAAATGAAATATTTATAGTGTGCAGATCATATCCAACTAAAAAAACATATTTCAAATAATTTATACTCCAAAACAATTAAATGGAGCGCGGGTGCACTTTGGGGTGGAGACAGATCATTTATGAATCTAATTCTCAGGTGGTGGTGACTTTGCTGAAGAGGCAGCAGTTAGAGGATGTCAGTTGGCATCTAGTTGTAATTATAAAATAGATTCTTCAGTTGTGTGATTCTTTGGGATTTGTTTATTTTTGTCACACTCCGAGAGAATGGAATGGAGTTGCAGATTGTTTGGCTAAATGAGCTTCTGATCATTTGCAAAATTAGAATATTGTGAAAAGGGGTTAATTACCCCCAGATTTGTCTCAACAATTAGACCACTTAGTGGGAATTGACAGAGGTGTGTAATGCCCCTGCAATGTACTTTGCTCTTTTTTAGTTTGAATAAATTTTTACCCCTCTTCTATTCACAATAAATAAACACAAACAAATACAAAACAAAGTAGGTAGTTCAGTGGTTGGAATGGTCATACGACCTTCATATGTCAAACCATAATCAAAAGAAAAGGTCATACGGAAGAATTGATAAAAAGTAAAAGCAACACAGTAGGGTAACCGAGCACCGATTACACGGTACGGCACGGTGTATTTATCTGCATTGAATTTACGCGGCGAAACAGAACGAAAAAATATCTGAGATTTTTCCCGCCAAGATAAAATGTTTACACGCATTTTACCTCCCACGAATTCAAAATTTTCCACCAAATCTTAAAACTATATATGCTTTTCATCTTTTGCGTTTCTTTATCATCCATCGGTTTGTCTTTTCTCTGGATCGACTGATAAGTGTTTGAGCAGGGTTGACGGGTATGTGTATCTTTTGAATTGCTTCAAATCATTGTTTTCTAATTATTTCAGTATACAGAGGTTGGATATATCCTTTCCAGTGAAGAATTGAAATTATCTTGAAGATGGATCTAAAAGTATGAGTAGAAGCATTGAACTGAAATGTATTTATACTATACAAACTGAAAATCTGGAATTGCTCCACATTGCTATTTGGGTATCAATACTAAGCATCTGATGAAATAATCAATTAATCTAAGAAATCTTTGCATTGTGAAGTTCAGGCACATACTGTAACTTTTCATTGATTTTTGCACTATTCTTTCATTTTTTTCATTGTAGGTATTGCATTAGTAGGTTACATTCAACTGGACTTTTATTTTATTCTTCTTCCTAGTTTTCATGATTTTTTTTTAGATGAATCTGGTTATAGGCACTGGTGCTAGCACCGAAGAGGCTTGATATGGTGGTGCACTAGGAATCTTGGTATAGGCATTATTGATTACACTGAAGAGGCTTGATATGGTGGGTACACTTGTTTAACTCCGAGTCTAATGTAGACGGTACCGTCCTAATTAAAGTCCAATCCTCTCTGTTAATTTAACGCCCCGTGCATCAGTGTCTATGGTCTCATACATAATAGGGTCCAATTTTTCTGTTAAAAAGATACCCTCTTTTCTTTCGTGTAATCACATAGGATGTACATCCATTTACTTAGATGCTAGTCTGAGCGTAATCTACTCTACCTAACTTGCCGGAACTCGCGCCTATCCTTGTTGCTCTCATCACATATTATTTTGGCTGGGGGTGGGGTGAAGCTCTGATTTGCTAGTGATGAACCTCCAAATTTAGTGAATTCCAATGGTTTATAACATTCTGAATTTGGCTGTCACTTATGCTGGGGATCCACGAAGAGGCCACTGCAAAGTCTTTGCTCTGGTCGCACTATGAAAGCTAATTAATTGGAAAAGTTGCCAAAGAAAAGCTATATTTTAGCAAAACAATCTATATGGAAATGCTAAGGAAGGTTTACCTAAGGTCCCAGGGAAGTTTCAAGTAGGTGCTTCTAGGAAAATTAAGAGCGAAGTCTTGTAAATTTGTGAGAGTTACACAATTTTAACTCCTCTATAGCTACCTATTTCTATTACAATCACCAATACTTTGGAGTAAATATAACAGTTGAGTTAGAGTACATAGAGGCTGCCATTTAACTAGAATTACCACTAGCTTTTTTGAAGAAAAACTAACGGAAATATTGTAGTACATAGGCTGCCGTTCAGCTAGAACAGGTTTTCAGATGATGTTTCATTTGCTGGAAAATTCCATTCCCTTCTGCAGTATATTTAAAGTCTCTGTGCCAAGGGGATAAAAAATTGCAGCACCAGTTAAGATGTTTAATTGTCAAGAGGTAGCATGCACAGAGGTCAAATTTTATTGTAGTTGCTTGCATCCATATTTCAAGGTAATTTCTAAACAGAAGGCATATAATTTTTCTTAGGAACACGTGGTCTAGAAACTAAAGATGTCCATCGAATCATTACCCTGCAATGATCGGTTAGAGACTTGTCCTCTAAATTATTATATTACAATGCTTGTGGTTGCTTTTACTGTTTTTCTTATTAGTACTTGAATCACGAATGCAAGAATTGGTATGCTCTGTTTAAATTTTTAGTTTTCTCTTTGCAAACAATGATTCCTGAATTTATTGATTTTCAGATTTGCTCTTACCTCTTGTCAGTCTTTTACTTTTGGATCATACGATGGGGAGCAAGGAAAACAATGAAAAGATAAAAGCAATCAGAGCAATTTTGGGCTCTGAGTCATCAGAAATGGATATCATCAGAGCTCTTCATCTTGCAAAAAATGACATTACTAGGGCTATAAACATTATTTTTGACATTCCTGGATTTCAAAATAAGGACAAGTTCAATATCAAACGCACCACAGCTGGTGCTGGAGCTCGAGTTTCAGTGGCCAACAATCATGTTTCTTCTAGGACCAATCCAGCTGAGCCAATTATGGAAATTCCTGCAATGGCTAAAGACAAAATGATCATTCCATATGTGCACTTGGAAGCTACACAGGGAAATGAACACAGAGTTTCAACACCATTAAAGCAAGATTCTCCAAGTACACCCCTTATGCCAATAACTCAGTCACAATCGTTGGCTAAGATTGACAGAAATGCCATTATATGTGTTGATGATTCAGACTCTTATAAAAACTCCAAGTTCTCTGGGTTGGCTAAGATTGACAGAAATGCCATTATATGTGTTGATGATTCAGACTCTTATGAAAACTCCAAGTTCACTGGTCAAGGACATGAATTGAGCATACTTGAGGAATGGAGTTGTCTCTCTAGTGGTGAGGGTGCTGAAGGGTTCAGTGCTCCCCAGATGGAGGATGATTGGTGGTTTGTTGGTAGCACTGAGGTGACAGGTTTTTCAACTTGTAGAGGTAGGAAGGTTAAGAGAGGAGATGTTATTAAATTCTCCTTTCCCGATCCTTCCAATCAAGCTCGCTCTAAATATTGGGGGAGAGGAAGAGCTATTGCTGCCTGTTCCGAGATTGTGAGATTCTCCACAGAACGATCTGGAGAGGTAAGGGCATTTTTTGTGGAGAGCCATTAAACCTGTGATGTCTCTTTTTTAAAGTACTGGAACAGGTAGCAATTTGTTTGCAGATGAAAAATGATATTTGTTTAAAGTACTTTTTAATGGGCCTAAGCTCTGTGGTGTATGCATAACTGAAAGTAATGTTTCTAATGGAATGGTATGATTAGCAGTGTTCACTATGTATTAATTTTAGATGGGAAATGCAGATTGGCCGCCTTCCTACCGATTGGACTCGGTGCCTAATCCCTTTGATCAACTCAAAAAAAGTGACAATAGTGGGTCATTGTGTAGCTGCACCTGAAACTCTTGAGTTGATGAACTGTATACTGCTGAATATCAGGTGACCTTCTTAATGATAATTAAGTGGCAGTGTGTTTAATGGTATTTAGCTGTATGTGCGTCCTATGTGCGTCCTGTGTGCTGCTATGGTTCATTAGATTATTTCTTATTTTCGACAGAGTTGAGTTGCATGCACAAAGTGCTGGTTATTCAAAATGGGAAATAACGAACCATTTCATATCACAATGCATGCAGCTTGATTGTTACTGCTATTGGTTTTATCTCTTACCAAATCTTTTCTTTTCGTGCAATTTGCAGGTTGTATATTCATGATTCGATCTTCACAAATGACAGTAGACTTCCAACAAAATTGATTGTTTCGTTAACAGAGGATAGTACGGTTCACCCTCTTCCAACTTTGTTCAGGTTGCTTGGCAAGGAGCCCTTCCAAAAGGTGAGAGTTGTTTTGTTTTTGAAATAAGAAAATTGCATCTTTTCCCTGGGCAGGGTTGTGACTAGATGATTAATTTCAAACCGTTCTATTGATTGTGAATGGGGGAATCTTACAAGCAGTTATTGGTAGCTGAGGATTTTGTTTCAAGATGATTTCAAACCACTCTAGGTTTTTGTTATATTGGTTCCTTGTTTTGAAAGGCTAAGTGAGGTTTTTAGATGTTTATCTGAGTTTTGTCTCTTTTACAGGCTGAATTCACTCCTGATGACCTCTACACGAGGAAACGTTCTCTAGAAGTTGGGGTATGAAAGTTTGTCTGAATTTCCTTTATTTTTGGGTGAAATGCCTTTTTGTGCCAACTACATGTTGAAGTTTCTTTGAGCAATTATACTTTCATAACTGACAGAGCCTCATTTTAGATGCTTATATACATGTTAACTATAGATCAATATCTCTACTGTATCGAACTTGAGCTTCCTTTCACTAAAACATTAATTGTATTTTGTGAACAGGATAGCTCCAGGGACTCAATACCATCACTGCCTGCCCACAAATGCCGCAAGCTTACTTCAGGTTTGGACAAACAGGAAGATGAAGGTGAGGAGGCTCTGTCTGATTCAGATTTGAACAAACTAGTTGGTGCATCGGAAAGCTGCTATCTAGAGGTACACGATCACTCTTTCTACGATTCTATCAATAATTGATGCCATATTCAACTATTAGATGTTCTAAGTCTTTTGATACAAAATCCCTTTCCATCGTTTTTTGCAGGAAAAGGATCCACCAACTACTCTGTTGTGTGAATTGCGTCCATATCAGAAGCAAGCACTGTTTTGGATGACTAAATTAGAAAAGGGAGCAGAAATGGAAAAAGCTGCAAAAACCATCCATCCCTGTTGGAATAGCTACCATATTGCTGACAAGTATGACTGAAGTTGTTTACTTAGGCTTGATCACAACAATAAAGCTTATTGCACACTTTTTCTTACAGTGTATTATCTGTTTTATTCATTTATAGGAAAGCAACAGTTGTTTATCTCAATGTCTTCTCAGGGGAGGCATCTACTAAGTTTCCTAGTGCCTTGAAAATAACAAGAGGAGGAGTATGTATTGATTTGTGCTTCTAGTTTGTTAAAAGAAAATCAAATGCTACCGTTTTAAGTAAATGGCTGATTTTACCCTTAAACCAGTATCTGATTTTACATTTGCTTAAAGATTTTGGCAGATGCAATGGGGCTTGGGAAGACTGTGATGACAATTTCTCTTTTGCTTGCAAACCCTGGAAGAGGAGGCTCTGATAAGGTTACAGATGATGGTGGTCTTTATAAAGTCGACTGTGGTGTAATAACTGTTCCAGATTCCTCCTCCCCTTTAACTGAAACAAATCGGAAGCATAATGATGCTGCAAGTAAAACCAAATTGAGGCAATCTGGAAGCAAATTTCATAAGGGAGGGGGTACCCTCATAGTATGTCCCATGACATTATTAGGGCAATGGAAGGTATGCTACTTTATATTAGCATGGAAACCATTGCATTGTTTGAGGTTTATTTTGCAGCATGGTCTTTTCCAAGTAGAAAATAGTATATAACTTTCCAGAAGTTTTGAACAAGTTTTGATTCATTATATTGTCAATAAACGCTATATTGCTTATGTACAGACAGAAATTGAGGCTCATGTGCAATCTGAATCCCTATCTGTTTATGTTCATTATGGAGAAAGCAGAGCAAAAGATGCAAAAACTCTTTTGGGACATGATGTTGTCTTGACCACATATGGAGTGTTGGCATCAGGATTCCAGTCTGAGGTAGGGTCAAGTATCATATACTTCTTTGCAGTCACATTAAAATTTGATTGGGGAGTTCAGAATCTTTTATATTGGTCTTTTTATAATGATTTGTTGATAAAAGTAAGCTGGTGCCGACAATTTTGTAGAATCCCCAAGAAGAAAGTGTGCTTCACGCTATACACTGGTTTAGGGTGGTGCTTGATGAGGCACATACCATAAAGTCCTCCAAGTGCAGAACATTTCAAGCTGTATTTTCCCTTATTGCGGATCGTCGCTGGTGTCTTACAGGAACTCCCATACAGGTATATAGTAGAGATTTGCTATCTGCATACGAGCCTGGATTCTGGTCACCAGTATAACACTTAATTCCTGTGCAGAATAAACTTGAGGACATTTACAGTCTTCTCCATTTCCTGCGGGTTGAGCCATGGAGTAATTGGGGATGGTATGCGTCTTCTCTTATGCTATTGTATAGTTTATAATTTGGAATTATTTTATTATGGCTTGCTATATCGTTCTTGAGAGATTTTATATTGATCTTGAAATTGACATCACTGATATATGTGACTTTACTTAGCTAGAACTTTGAAATTGGAGCGTGCATCTTTGTAAATTCTATCAATAGCATCTCTAAGATCATTGGGTCAATGCTCAATTAATTTCTGCAGTGGAACGTTTTGGATTAATTGTGTATAAATAGAAGTTCTATTATGATTTTTTTGAGGTTAGAAAAGAATCTATTGGTTATGTTGAAGAGCTCCACTTGCCTATGAACATGTTGAAACCATGAAGCCAAACAGATATGGCAATAGACTACCAAGAGATGGTACTTGCAATATACAATCCATGATTATTAACCGTTTCTGTATCTCATATATCATTAACACTCCTGTAGTTTGGGCCATATGATGAGCTGACATTCAGAAATTAGCCATGTTTAAAGACATACTTGTGCATGAACCATATGAACTTATGTAGGCTCTTGAAGAAAGTGATTTTATCTGTTCTCTTTCCTTATAGTGACATCTCTTTCTTTGGACTATCTATTTGCAATCTTCTACCTGTATGGATAATTGCATATTAAAAGTAAGAAGTATTTCTCATTGCCGTGTTATGGAAATTTAAGAATGGGCACCTCTACTCTTAGGCTGCCAAATGAGACTAAATCCTAAAGCTTCTGGTATCCCTCCTTTGTCTGCTCAAGTACCTTTCTGCATTAGTACTAGCATATGTTGAAGCTTTGTGTAGACTATAGTCAGATTGTTATTCCAAGTTGGAATCAAGGGTTTACCAATTATAGCCGGGAGTATCTTAATTTGTCTCCGATTGATACATGAATTAGACCTTAAGAAGGACATTGCACAAATTGATAATCACGTGGAATTGAACTTGTATGAAATGTATTGTATATGACAGGCAAATACCTAATTTTCTGCTGCTTATGAATTTTAAACAACATATATATTCGCTCTCAAAAATTGTATGGTTCAAGTCCTTAAAGTGTGTTATTTGTGAATAATGTATTTGGTATTTTGCAGGTGGTATAAATTAATTCAGAAACCTTATGAGGAAGGTGATGAACGTGGGTTGAAATTAGTACAGGCTATTTTAAGGCCGCTAATGTTGCGGAGGACAAAAGACAGCACTGACAAAGATGGCAGGTATAACCATAAAGAATTGCGGATTCCGTATTGCTTTTAGTATAGGATTTCTTTGATTGTTTCCTAATGGATCCTTAAAAAATTCAGACCCATTCTTGTTCTTCCTCCAACCGATGTGCAAGTAATTGAGTGTGGACTTTCTGAAGCTGAGAATGATTTCTATACAGCTCTTTATAAAAGATCTAAGGTAAGCGCTTTTGTTCTACTACATGAAATATATATCTTGATAGTTATATTCTGATCTATTTTGCTTCCTTAATAATCACTTAACTAATTGAGATTATTTCACCTTGCAGGTCAAATTTGATCAGTTTGTGCAACAAGGCAAAGTTCTTCATAATTATGCTTCAATTCTGGAGTTGCTTTTGAGGCTGCGCCAATGTTGTGATCATCCCTTTCTTGTCATGAGGTAAGCTTTTCAAAATACAGTGCATTTTTTAGAGTGACTTCTATAAACTTATTCGTTATTTTCGGTCAGCTCCTCCGTTAAAATTTCGTTGCAAGAATGATGCTGGTTCTTATGTGTAAATGTTGGATGGTTTCATGTTATTAACTACCACGATTTAGACACTTTTCCATTGATTATTAAATATTTTGCTTCTTGTGATGCCTTTATTTATGATTAGATGTTGTTTGAATTGTAGATTTTCCAATTCAACTTGTTCTTATTGGATCATATTTGATAGCTATGAAATTCCTGGTTTGGTCTTTGAACTGCAGCCGTGGTGATACACAACAGTATTCTGATATGAACAAACTAGCAAAACGTTTTCTTGAAGGAAGCAAGCTGTCTGCTAAAGGAGATTCTCATGCTGCACCCACAAAAGCTTATATTGATGAAGTGGTTGGAGAGCTTAGTAATGGTGAAAGAGGAGAATGTCCTATTTGTCTGGAATCAATTGAAGATGCAGTGCTTACACCTTGTGCACATCGTATGTGTCGTGAATGCCTACTAGCAAGCTGGCACAAATCTTCAAGTGGCTTTTGTCCTATATGCAGGTAAGTAGTCTGCAAATTATTTATAGACTTGCTGCTCTATCTGACTATTTTGACGAAGAGAGTTTTTCAAAGACAATTAAAATTTAAAACAGTTTGGAGATATGTTTATAGTCTCGAGTGCCTTGAATCTTTTTCTTGAAGCATTCTCCTATAAAAACAAACTCAGGCTGATTGCCTTTCCCTTTTCAAATTGCAGATATACCATAAGCAAATATGATTTGATCACTTGTCCAACAAATAGCCGGTTCCAAATAGATGTTCAGCGAAATTGGAAAGAATCATCAAAGGTTTCTGCTCTTCTAAAAGAGTTGTCTGGACTCAAGGCATCAGGGTCAAAAAGTATTGTCTTTAGCCAGTGGACTTCCTTTTTAGACCTTCTGCAGATACCTTTTCAAAGGTAGGGTAGGTTATTTTCTGCAAAAACATTTTAGTTTGTGTTATTGTTTTTGACGAGGAAGAGAAATCCAAGTAACGAATGATTGAAAGTGCATGGAATTTGAAATAGGTCCCCAATAGTATAAGCTATTCACATTATTTTGAATTTGAATTAAGTTTGAAACTTTGACTTTACTGGTTACCAAGGGATGCTTAATACTTATTAAATGTTTAATTCTATCTGACAGATCTAGTAATATAGCTGACAAGTATCTTCATTCAAAATAGATCACTTCATGAAACCATAATAGGCTACTCTTAGATACTGACTTTAGGAGTCAAAATCCACAATTGTACCATCCGGACTAAATGTTTAGCATTCAACCTGTTTGTGTATGAAATCTTAGGGCAGGGTGTCCTGTCGAGGAAGATTGCTGCTCTTATTTTCATATGGGTTGTAGTCGCATGGAAACTAGCATTGAATTTATCGGGTTGAACTACAGGAATAATAAGATCGATAGCAGAAAAACTAGAGCCCCTATTTTCGGATGCATAATTTGAGCAGGTGCAAAGAAGGGGGTTGAGACTTCTTGCACTTGCAAAAGCATTTTAGGGGCAGGGTTATGCTTGTTTATAGTTAAATGCATCATAACATTTTTTCATCCTATTTCTTGGTCAAACCTCCCATTTTTTCTCTGCAATTGTTTGACAAACAAAATTTGGATCTATGGAACCAATTTTGCTGTTGAATAATCCTGAAATATGTCAGCAGGATCTGCTAAGAAGTGTCAGGTAGCCCTTTTCCATGGAACCACCATGATTTTTTTATTAAAAATGAATTAGTTTTATTTTTTAAACATCTTTTAGTTTTTTATGCTATGCCAAAAATATATTTGTTTATTTTGGCAAAATGTAAAGCTTGTTCACCATATTTGGCTTGAAACTGAAAGTATTTCCATGATATACCTTGCTTACAAAATTTGGCAGTACTTGAGATGTCAGAACCAAATAAAGCAAAACCAGCCATTATTTTAATGGCATGGACCATGGTAAGCTGAAGCTTAGCTTACTGCCAGTGTCGTATTTATGTTTATGACAATCCACTTTGTCTTAAATCCTCAGTTTATGCTGTTATCTATTGAAAACACTAAAATAATAATCAGGGGTAGTGCTTTTCAAAAATCATTGTCAGTTGAGTGCTTGCTGCGAGTCTCATTTTTATGTTTATGACAATTCACTTTACCTCAAATCCTTGGTTTATGTTGTTTCTATTGAAAAAACCAAAAGAATGAACAGGAATAGTGCTTTTCAAAAGCATGGAAAATTGTTTCTGGTCCTCATTCTCTCTCTCACACACACCTGGTTCATTTTGTTTCTAGAAACCAAAAGAATGTCTATGAATGGTCCAGAAACCACACGGTATGTTGTTTTTGGTCTTTTGGTTCTCTCTCTCAGTGTTTCGTTTGTTCTCCCTCCCTTCCTCTCCCTCTCTCTGCCCCCACCCCCAATTCTCTCATCATTTCTAATTCTCCTAGTTTTGCAATCTGTGTTGTATTCTTTTTTAGCCTTTCAGTTTTCTATAAGGTCAAGGTTAGAGGATGAAGTTTACTGCACTTATATCTTTGCACATCATTAGTTTTCTCGAGGTTCGCGATACTAAACATTTCTTTATTTAACTTGCAGGATGAATTATGGGTTTGTGCGCTTGGACGGGACAATGAATCAACGACAGAGAGAGAAAGTGATCAAGGAATTCAGCCAAAATCCAACTATTTTGGTAGGATATGATTTTACTCTGAAGAATGGTTCTGCTTTGGTTTTACTGAAAGACTAATGTTGCTAAATTTCTTATGCAATCATTTGTGTTGTTGTAGATAATGCTAATTTCCCTGAAGGCTGGAGGTGTGGGGATAAATCTAACTGCCGCATCTAATGTTTTTCTGATGGTCAGTCCTTAATAAACCTCTGGGCTTTGTTGCAACAGGGACTTATGCTACTATTTTATTTATATGTGCTTCTTGTTTGGCTGTATGGTTGTCTAGTTGTTTGGCTATGTGCATTAGCAGTCAAAGCATGTCAAAACATCTAGCTTTTGGTGTATCGTGTAAAACCTTTTTTATATAATTTGATAATATATAAAGTGCATTATTTATCATAAAACTTTTTCCAATTTAAAGGACCTATCGTATCATTCATATCAAATACATGCATCTAGTCAATCAATGAGTTTTTTAGTCAGAAATGTGGCTGGAGTTCATAACTTTTGGATGAACTCAATATTATGTTCTTTATAATTGGCGGTAGAAACAGATTGTTTAGTTTGTCAATAGAATCTCTGGTATACTCTAGAACTTGTATTATAATTTTTTTTGAACAATGTTGACATTCTCAGACATTACACGTTGATTAATAGTATAGCATATGGTACATTCTGTACTTAATTTTTTAATAAATATAGCGTATTCAAGTGATGTATGTCTAAATCTTTGCATGAAATTTAAATGATGTAATTTGTGATTACAGGCATGTTTAAGTAAATAGAGGATGATTTGAAAGGGTTAGTGAAGCTTAAAAAAATTAAAATGAGTCAATCACAAGATCAGAAATTAAAATTTAAAATTAAAAGTAACTTGGCAAACATGTTAAATTTCTTACCTGACCATGGTCCACCAATTGTCAAGTAGTTTTGTTAGATAAGGATCTATGCTACAAGAGACGGTTGAATTTTTGTTTTTTAATCGTTTGAATTAATGTAACAAAACCTCCAAATTGAAAAATATCGTAATTTTTTTTCTATCAAACTCTTTTGTGAGAGTAGATGCATCGTCCCAGGATTGACCCTAAAATAAAATTTCTTTTGAGACAAGTTCTATACGTTCTTTATTTCTAAATTGTTTTGCTTCAATAATTTTAAACCACCTTTCATGAACATGGCAACTATGGTTTGAAATGAATCATGGTTTTGAAAAGAAAGTAGCTGATGGCATTTCTATTGGTGTTGTATATGGATTATAATATTATAATTTAAATATGAGATTGATCGAGAGGGCTTTGATTGCTTGAAAATAGGACCCATGGTGGAACCCTGCAGTTGAGGAGCAGGCAATTATGCGCATTCACCGCATTGGTCAGACCAAGGAAGTTAAAGTCAGGCGTTTCATAGTTAAGGTTGGTTTCCTGTAGTACCGAATATCCACTTTGTGTTCCTTGGTACAGTCTGGTATTGTTCTTAATCTATATTGTTCCCATTCATGTGAATGGTCTAAAGGAGTGACATAATGATATAGTCTAGATTTTGCATTGAAGTACTGTATTCTCGTGATATCCGTATTTTGATTTTTGTAGTAAATGTATTTATTTGGTTCAATGATGTATAGGATACAGTAGAAGAAAGGATGCAGCAGGTTCAGGCTCGCAAGCAGCGAATGATTGCTGGAGCTCTAACTGATCAAGAGGTCCGCAGTACAAGGATTGAAGAGCTTAAAATGCTATTCAGATAGTTATGCGGTTTTGTATAGCAAGTATTTTGTAGTTGGAAAGAGCATCGACATTTTTTTTGTGTATATTTGTTCAAGGGGACGCTGTAATCAAAATTTCTATATATACATTCATAATGAATATATTCTTTGGAGAAAAGGAAAATGGTTTGGATATCCCCAAACTAAATTCTTTTGGCAAATGTACATGAAACTATTTGCCCAATTTTGTAATTTTCTTGAATGAGTTTCAGACATTTACGAACACCCAGATCTGGTTTATTCTCTTAAAGAAGTATGAAATGTGGATCAATGAATTGTTTTTATCTTTAACTGAAATGGCAATTTTACATATTTTTAGCAATATTCACTTTCTGAGAGTATTCAGAACAAAGGTGCTGGACGGGGAATTGATATTTTTAGTCACTGTGCTTCAAAATGTAAATCAATGTCAAAACATGAGCTCAAGTTTTATTAAGAGTCTTTTATGCGCATTTTCTGTTTGTTGACCTTCATCACATGCACAATATGTCAGAGCTTTCAAGCATTCAATACTTTCTAAACAATCAGAATAATCTAAGTTTATGGGTTTGAGTCGGGTTTTATAGCAACGAGCAAAAGTGAATCCAACTATAGACGAATTGTAACATCCCAGTCGATATAGAGAACAGTACCAATGTTTGGATTTGATGTTTCCACAGTTTGTAATTTAATACAAAAGTGCTTGAAAACGATTTTGATCACAGGTTACTCCAGAAACATTTTTGTATTAATTAGAGTTATTTATATCTAATCACCCATTTCGTGATTTGCTATCGGCCAACTTTGCTATTCAGTAGTATTATCGTGGAAACGTTACAGAGAATTTTGGCTACATGGCTGGAGACTTATCTTACCTCACTTCAAAAAGTCAAATGAAAGAAAACCATGCCAATGCAGCAATAACTGATTCAGAGGCACGGATTTATCAAAGAATGAAGTGGGTGAGTCTTTTGTGCTCCTGACCTACCTAATGTGTTTCAATTTTCTGTTCCAACAGAGGAGCTTGCACTTGAAGGATACGATTGTCGGACAAATTGATGCTTTGTCTCGCCATGGGGTGTGTGAAGCCCTACGGAATGCTGTTTAATGGTGGATGAAATGGGGCCGTGTAGTACAGCTGCAAACTTTCAGGAAAATGTAAGGGCAGTTGTGGATATTGGGATCCACGAGTTGCAGGGCACAACAAATTGGGAGGAGGTATTAGGTTTCGTGAGCAATCTGCGACTAATCCCAAATTGCATATACATGCCATCGATAACGGTACAGATCAGTAACACCTAGCACCGGCATACTCTGCATTATCAAAAGAATAAGAGCTGGGATTTGCAATATTCCAGAACCTTCTCCAGACACACTAAGAGTTGGTGTCTTGGCTGGATTTAAACTAAATACCCATTTGGCAATTACAATTATGAATCCTTTCAAATCATTGTGAAGCTTGTTCTATGAAGTTGAGGTTAGATGTACTTGGCTATGGTGGAAGGATTGGAAGTGGTATCTTGAGATTCTTTTTAGAAATTATAATTTTTTCAAATGATATTTATGGGTTTTTCTTCACCTGTTAATGGTTTAAAAACTCAATTATAGGTAGAATTTTCAATCAATTGATAGTCAATGATACTATAGATTTCAAATAGTTTGGACTGTTATTTTAGAATCCAAATTGACTCATTTTGCTTGGTTGCCTTCTTTATTTCTTTTCATTAGATTTCAATCTATCGATTTTAGTGTTTTAAATTTTGACTTAAAGGTGTTTTAATTCTCCTATCTTTTTTGAGCATTATGGAAAATTTCAAGCATCTCTTTTAATTTTGCCTGCGAACTCAAGTTGGATGGATGAATTTTTCAAGTCCTTTTCGCTTGAGCTTTCCTCTTGGCATATGATTTTCTTGGGCTTGAGATTCTTTTTAGGAATTATAATTTTTTCAAATGATATTTATGGGTTTTTCTTTACCTGTTAATGGTTTAAAAACTCAATTATAGGTAGAATTTTCAATCAATTGGTAGTCAATGATACCATAGATTTCAAATAGTTTGGACTGTTATTTTAGAACCCAAATTGACTCATTTTGCTTGGTTGCCTTCTTTATTTCGTTTCATTAAATTTCAATCTATCCATTTTAGTGTTTTAAATTTTGACTTAAAGGTGTTTAATTCTCCTATCTTTTTTGAGCATTATGGAAAATTTCAAGCATCTCTTCTAATTTTGCTTGCCAACTCAAGTTGGATGGAAGAATTTTTCAAGTCCTTTTGGCTTGAGCTTTCCTCTTGGCATATGATTTTCTTGGGCCATTAGCTTAAAATGTTTTTGAGACTCACTTAAATTTGGCATGTTTTTAGAGTGAAAATTTTATTCAACATATAAAAATATAGGAATTTTGTTTTATTTTTAGGAGTTATTGTGGATGCTTATTTTTTCATGTTATAAAGCCATGACATGTCATAAATTTAGGGCAATAGAGCATTGGGCTAATGCTCCATGTACTATTGCTTGCTTGCCACCATCTTGTCATGAGGGATGCTTCTCTTCCACATGGGCATCCTTGTGGCCATAATTGTAACGTTTATCCTCGGTGTGACTCTCATGTAGCTCATAAATTTCCTTAGCATAGAAGAGATGGTCAATCTTTTGCTTTTGAGCATGATTGTGGCATTCTTGATTGGCATGATAATGGAAAATTCCCTTGGCTAGACTTTGCTATATCTCTTGTTCACACAACTCTTGTTGATCAAGAAGAAAAAAAAGATGAAGAGAAAACCATCATAAGGTGGGGGCCTATTTCTAACGGCTAGGACC
>VDFB02058242.1:312535699-312657092 GCA_007258455.2 Sequoia sempervirens | reverse complement strand
TTGCAATATTGAGTCACCCCCTGTCATCTTGTACAATGGCATTCCCTAGCAACAAATCTCTATTCCAACATATTATATTACAGTTCTTGAGCCTTCAGAAGACGTGTGGCTGCATACCATGGATTCCATTTCTTTACTCTAAAAATCTCTCCAACTTGGTGCGGTGGCTGCCCCTAATTGGGGAAATTCGGTGCTACAGTTAAGAATTTGAGTATACAAGGCCTGCTTATTGAATGGTCCTAAGTTTAAGCCAAACCTAGGATCTTGTCATTTATTGTACCTATCATAACTTCAGTCATAATCTAGATCTTTCTGATCTTTCTCGTGATATCAAAAAATAGCTACCCTATTGTTTTTAGATTTTACCCCACTAGAAGGCTTCCCCTCACCCTTTGAGTTACTAGCCACACCCACTCTAGAGGAACAATCAGTCAAGACTTTTGTGTGGATATCTTGAAGTTGATCTTTGGCATGTTTTAACTCAAGACGTGGAACTCTCAGGGAAAAACATAGTTCATAATCTGCTGAAACAAAATAATCTTCATCTGATGTTCCTAAAACCCCTGAACCACTATCATTAAAAATTAGAGCCTGTGCCTTAATATAGTCTTCTTTTCTTTCCTCTACACTTTTACCAAAATTGAACTTGGAAGAACTACCATTAATACCATCTCTTTGAAGCATTTTATCAAACAATTCATTCACCATATTAGTATTGGGACCCCTGATCATATCTTTATCCATTTGATGACATGACTTTCAAACTCCATATTTGAAAAGTGGATCTCACTTTGCATTTTAATTATTGAACACAATTATAATTGTGTGAATTGTTTTTGCCTTAGTCATTTTCATTTTTGGCTTACATAAATGTTTTCAGTTTTGGGTGTACTTACGCTCAAGTAGAATCAACGGAAAGATGTTCAATGCACCATGTGGTGGTTGTGCAGCTTTCATATTTCACCTTCACTTTGGGAGAAAATTTGGGACACATGTTGACTCGTTAGGCATTTTCTTAAGAGCTATATTCATGAGCTCGAAAGTTTCCATCTTGTTGACATGTCACCTCTTTGCCATGAGTAGTTTGCATCTCCTATGGAGTGATATGATTGAGGAGTTTGATGGAGCTGGATGGCTTGTTTCTTTTCTTTTTTTGTGGGATGGAAGCTTTGAGGCAGTGCCTTGGGGTGATGTGATCAATCAAATGGACCTTTTTCTAGGCTATTTTTTTTAGGATTTGATCATTTACGGGAATCTATCTTTGCTAAATATCTAAAGGGCATTAATGCAACTGCTGAGAATTAATGAGCAGAGATCATTGTAACCTAACCAAAGATCTACTATTGGATCATGTGCAATTAACTATCAACACTTGGAAGTATTGATTTTTGTGTTGAGGCAGTGTGTTTCCTTTTTGCAACTATATAAGCAGAGTAGTGAAACAATGGGGGGTTGGATTCCAAGTTACAGTTTCTTTGTTAAGAAAAGTTTCTTTAGTCTTCTTAAGGTTTTTAGAAGCAAGTTGCAGAACTACTTTACTTTGGCATGTTATATATATTAAGGTTTAAACTATTGTCAGATTGGCATCCGACCTCTATTTCAAAGTTCATTTAATATTTAAAAGCACAAACTATTGAAGAAAACTTGTTGAGACTGTGCATGTATGGCTGTTTTCAAGCTTTCTTTCTTTATATTATCATTTTGAATGAAACATTGTGTCTTGCAAGCTAGATCTAGATAGTTTAAGAAGTAAATTTCTATGTTGTATGCTTGTATGGTAGAGTAGTAGCTCAAGAAAATTGGACTATGTCATTGGACTTCTCTATTTTTCTGAAAGTTGTTATTTTATCATGTTTTGTTGTATTAGGAGAAAGAGTTCATGTGATTTCTGAGCTATTCTTCTATTACCCATAGCAGATCTTTATGTTTGATCAAACCTTAATGAGCACTACCTACAAAAATATTTAAAAGTTTGCACTGTGCTTGAAGTTAGCCTTTGTGGTTCATTCTCCTTCCAACAATGAAGGGTTGTGGCATTTTGTGTCTATTTATATGACTCATAGGAATGATTTGGGTTTGAAATGTTGTAGAAGCTTTGGTGCATCATCTTTTATGTTTTATGTTTACATTTCCTTCTCCCCTTATCTCCAAACCCCAAAGAAGAGTCGGCTTTCTATAAAAATCCTAGAGGTATTTAGTGAGACATAATTTTTCCCCCACTCGCTAAATTTCCCATAAGACTGTCGAAGAGGCACAAGCTTTGATGATCAACATTTCTTTTTCTAGCAGACCCAATGGGACAAGAAGCTTTCTAAATGCCTTATTATAAGTCAAAAATATTTCTTGAATCAAACTAAGGAAGGAAACTAGAAGTTTCATGGCCAGAGTCCAAACAAGAGCATCTTCAAGAGGTCACTTCCAGTACTCTCAGTTACCTACCTCAATACCTAGGAGGAGAAGACTTACATGTTCTGTATCACCTGTAAGAAGCAATAGGGTAAGAAGTAAGAGCAATGTATTTAGAGCTTTATCTACTCCACCCAGAGGCTTAAATTTCCAAATTAGAATACCTGTATACCTAATTCACAAGAATCTTTTTTATCGCTCGCCTACCTCCCCCTACTCCTCGAAATTTCATAATGTGGGATAGTGGTAGTCTGCTACAACCACCCATACCCCCAGATGTATGGCCTACCATACCCACCAATTCCCTCAAGGCTATTCCAAGATTCTCTGGAGAAGACTTCAAAACCCCTTCCAAACATCTTCAAGATATAGCAGAGGTGTTTAGGGTACATAACATATCAGAGGAGAATGATGCATTGAGACTGCTAGCTGCCTTTTTTAAGGGGAAGGCCCAATATTGGTATTGATCTTTGGCTTTAGGTTCTATCATCTCTTGGGACCAGCTTCGAGAGTGCAATCACCAATGTTTCTTAGAGAAAGGAGACCGCTTTTCATTGCTGCAACAATTAATTACCATCAAGAGGGCTCTGCATGAGGCCATGAACAACTTCAACACCAAATTCCATAAGACTTGGCAAAGGATCCCCGTGACTGCTCGACCTCATACCACCATGGCATTCATGTTCTATCTAAAGGCCTTCAACCTATACATCATAGACATGATAACCTCCATGGGAGGGGATATCCTGCCCGACACATACGTGGTGGCTATACATGTAGAGAATAATCTAATCGATGCTAGAAATCTTCCGCTTTAGCCACTGATGCTAGTGTTTGTAGAAATATTTGATGGTCATCGAAAAGAAGCCACTCCAAGTGCTCACGTGGCACAATTAATGTTGGTCAGCCCATAGTCTATGAACGTGCATCCTACTACTCAAGCAAGCGCATCGGGTATTTCCTCAATGGCAGAAGATATCATCGACATGAAGTATCTCATGTGGACTTTCGCTAACAAGTTGGTCATTATCAAATGACAGCAAGCTACACCTCTGAAGAAGACCATGCAAGCCTATGGCAGAGGGAAATCATCTTATCAACAAAATCCATATCAAGGATCCTCCAGAGGAGGAGGTCAATAGATTCCATCAGAAAATAAGATAGTTTTGACCACCATTCCATTGCAGACAATCAAGGATAGCTCGAGTAAAGAGCTAGTCCCAGGCCAAAGAAATTTGGTGGAAGAAAAAAATGTTTGGTGCTTCCCATCTAGTGATAGCTATATGCCCCAAAATTTCCCAAGGGGTAATATGCAACAAAAGGTGGCGAAACAAAGAAGCAAGTGCATGCTCCTAAATGCAGACTAGTATGAATCATCCAAAATGGAGAATGCTCCTTTTAGAGCATAAATGCAAGGGATGTCCTTGGAGCATGACCTAGACATTGTGCCCAACCAAGCTCTATTCTCGTGGTTAGAACTGGAAGAGGCCCTATTTGCAAATGAAAATTTGATGACCAGTGTTCCGCAAGTGCAGTTGGATTACAACACAAGAACAAAGAGAAGGCTTATGGGAGAGTATGAATAAAAAGCTTTGCCACATCCACAACCATGTCAACTTTTACCGTAGGAAAAGAAAGCTTCATTTCCTATCATCTAGCCTTGTTTGTAGCCACATAACACACCATTGGTAGAGAAATAGATGAGCAAAACATCAAGCCCAATCTCGTCAAAATGTTTTCTTCTAAAAATGAGAGAAATACCACCATTTGAGCCCAAGGCCCAAGCAGTCATGATGCTTAATGTGGTGGAGCAATTGAAGAAGGAACCTACCAATGTATCATTGTGGGACGTCATATCAATTCCTGAACAAAAAATGCTACTTCAAGAAGCATTAAAAGAAGAAGAACAAAGCCCACAGGTAGATGCAACTCAGCCTTGCAATCAAAATGGAGATAACAGATCCCTGTTGCCCCCTCAAGCTCTGAAAGCAACAACTTATGCCAATGATGTAGGAAACACAAAAGAGAGAGAGGTAAGTAGAACAAAACCCACACCTTTCTTTTTAACACTTATAGTGGGAGACAAACTGTTGCATAATAATATGATTGATTTGGGGGCTAGCATCACTGTTATGCCAAAACAAGTGGAAAATTCTTTGAAGCTTAAGTATGAGCCTCTTAAAAATGGAATCATGCAACTGGATGGAAAGAAGGTTCTAACCTTTGGTCAGATAAAGGACTTCATCTCTGACCCTTTTCTCCTACCCAAGCCAAACAGTCACGTAGGAAGTGGTAGTGATAGGCATTCCTCTGGTCTTTGGAATGTGTCTTCTTTCAAGATATTTCATTGCAAAGCTCGACATATACTTGGCACTTGACTGGTCACACCTAATATTGAGAACCAAGCATGAGGTGAAGATGAAGATCTTGTCTGAATCCTTGCATCTCAAACATATTGTGGATGACGCAAATCTATGCTTTGGGCCTACACATACATCTATCTCTTAGAAAGAGAGATATTGTGTAGAAATTCTAGAAGAAGAGGAAGATACAAGTGAGCGGACTCCCGAGAAAGAAGTGTTACTCAACCAATTTGTCAATTCCAATCCATTTGGAAACTTCCATATGATAGGGCTAGGCACCTATGTAATTTTCAATGGTGATCAAGTTTTTCCAAAACTGATGAAGGATCAAGATGAATCTGATGACCCAGATGATAATCGTTTATGGACCTTATGTTTTGATGGTGCCAAATGCAAAGCTAGTTCTGAAGTGAGTCTGATTAGTGTCTCCAATAGGATCAGAGACCCCCAGGGCCTACCATTTTCAGTTCTCATGCTCCAACAATGATGCCAAATATGAAACTTTAGTTCACAAGTTGATTCTAGCAGAATAGATAGGTGCGAGAAGAATACAAGCTTTTGGAGATCTATAACCAGGTCCATAAAGCTTTCAACATACAAGTGATTCCCCGATCAAAAAATAATATTGTTGATTGGATGGCTCCTGTTAGCCCACAATTTCAACCCGTTTTCAACTCAACGAAGTAGAGTGTGATGCAAATAATTTTCCAACCCTAAATTACCAACAACAATCAAAATTTGAAAGTTTTGGGTGACGACATTCAAATAGTTTTTGACTATCCACCACCAGGGATAGATCTTCCCAAAGACGCAAGGAATGGAAAGCAAATATTTTCTACAGATTCAAGGGATTATGAAGAACTTGACATTAGAAGTGACAAAAACCTAAAAGTTGGAAAGGAAGCCCCTCCCAAGGACAATAGAAGGCTGGAGGATCTATGCTTTAGGTATGACATGAGAGAGTATGACCCAGGAATAATTCAGCTTACCATTGACTTGGTGGAAGGATCCAAGCCTGTCCAACAGAAACAAAGGTTATTCAACCCAAAGGTTGAAGCCTTGATGGCACAAGAGTTCACCAAGTGGGTCAAATCAAAGATCATATGCCCTATCAAGTTTTCTTCCTAGGGGTCAAACCTGGTCCTAGTTTGGAAAATAAATTATTATATCTAACTTGGTGTCAATTTTTGAGACTTGAACAAGGCTTCATTCAAATACCATTACTCCTTGCCACTGATAGAGCAGATTTTTTAGACCATGACTAGATTACAAATGTTCTCCTTGTTAGATGGTCTCTTAGAATACAATCAAGTCTATGTGAAGGAGCCCAACCAACATGGGACAATGTTTACCACTAAGTGGGGAACATTTCCATATTTAAAGATGCCATTCGAACTCTCCACTACTGATGTAAATTTTCAATGGCCAATGCGCATTTCTTTAGAGGGGCTGAGCAACAAAATTATTTTCATATATCTGGGTGGTCTAATAGTCTTTCCTATATCAAAAGATGATCATTTTGATTATCTAAATAAGGTTTTCTATGAATACCAACGATTTGGGATTTCTTTCAATCTAAAAAAATATGTCTTCAAAGCACCTCAAGGAAAGCTTCTTGGCTTTGAAGTATCAAAGGAGGGAATAGAAATAGATCCTAAAAGGGTTCGAACGAAAAAAAAAAAAAAAAAGTTGCGATATTTCCTAGGAAAGATTTATTTTGTTAGCAAAATCATATAAAATTCTATGAGCATTATGTGGCCAATCACCCTGATGCTTAAGAAGAACCTACCTTTCAAGTGGATTTCTGAGGGCACAATAATTCTCAAGCAACAAAAGATGGCCCTCTCTGAAGCCCCAACACTATTTAGCCCATATTTTTTCAAAGGCTTTCTACTTTACAAGAAAAGTGGCCAACATATTATAGATTTTTTGCTCACTCAGAGGAATGAGGAAGGTAATGAAGAGCATCCTATTACTTTCCATTCAAGGACCTTCAAAGGTTTCAAAGCTAGTATGCAAGAATATAGCATGGAGGGGAAAATTGTCAATTTCCTTGGAGAGCTAATAGCCAAGTTTGGCCTGCTCGAGATTGTTATATCTGACAATGCCCTGGTTTTTTTGGAATCAGGGATATCAGTTTTTTCTATCAAACATGGTATTTTCCTAAACGCTTCATTAGATTATTACAAAAAAGGGAACGAGTTAGGGAAAGCATCCAACAAAAACCTAATTAGGTTAACCAAGTGTATTGGGCCATAGTGACAAAAGGATTGGCATAAACCTCTACAAGCTGCTATATGGGGGAACCAAATTACTCCCAATTAGATTCTAAAGACCTCCCCTTATGATTTGGTGTACGGAAAAAAGGAAGTGATACCCATTTCCATATAAATTCCTGCTTCACAACTACTGAAAGCCCTAGAGATTGAAGAAAATCATGGAATGGAAGTACAGTTGGCACAACTCCTCAAATTTGAGGAAGACAAAGAAAAGGCTTGTAGAGCCATGATCAATCACCAGCAGATAGTTAAGTGATGGTTTGATAAAATGATTTCTAAACTAGATTTCAAAGAAGGAATCTTAGTGACAAAGTATGATGAATGTACTACAAGAATAGGGTAACAGACAAAATTTGAAGCATTGTGAAAAGCACCTTTCCGAATCAACGTAGGTAAAGAAAATAATTTGTACAAGATTGAAGAGATGGAGGGGAATGCTTTAGATATACTAGTGAATGGTATTTATCTAAAGATTTTCCACTGAAATGCATAGTTCTTTTAAAAAATTAATAGTTATGTACCATATGTAAACAAAATTTGTAAATATTTCAAAATTTTGAGAATAAATAACCCAAGAGGAACACTAAAGAAACAAAAGGTTGTATTATATTCATTAAGCATTTACATATAATGTACAACCCAAGGCTCAGAATTGAACATGAGGCTCTCTTGAGCAAGACCCAAAAGAAGTAAAATGGAGGCAATGAACAAAAAATAGTAAAGCTAAGCCTCCAACTATTGCAGATGAAGAACAAAGGGCTCGTTATCAAGTTCTTCTACTTCTCTTTCTTATTTTTTCTTGTTCTTCTTTTCATCTGACGGGTTGTAAATAAGGGCTGAACACACTACACATGTGGGCCATATGATGCAAACCTAGGGTCTACTCACCATGAATCTACACCATGAAGTAAAAGTGCTTCCTCCAAGCAATTCCTAGAACCCACTCCACATCATACTCCCGTAGCAGAAAAGTGGTCACTAGCTTAGAGGAGCAACGGTGCATCTCAATGTCCATGGTGTAGAAATTAGTGAAGAAGGGAAAACAAGGTACATCTATTCCAAATTCCAAATTCCTGCAAAGGTCCATAGCACTTAGAATACCAACACTAGGGATGGCCACTCACACTATCTCGCCAAGCCCTTCATCAATGAGGTGTCAAACATCTTTTGGCACAGTTCAATTATCATATGCTTGGACACATTTAGGTTTAGCAGTGAGGCCATGGAATGGGAAAGCATGTTGCAGTTGCTCTGAAGTTGGTTCTTGTCAGTAATATAGTCTGTGTTGACTACCCACTTGAATGCTACCATCACAAGGGGTTGCATTTCTTCACCAGGTGTTTGATTCGGTCACTAGTGACCTCTCTTGTGAAACAGTGTTGCAGTCTCCATGGAAGGAGGTGAATAGGGGTGCCTAAAATAGTAGATAGTCTGATAAAGCAACAAATTATGGTGAAAAGGGAATAAACGGAAGGCCAACTAACTTAAGAGACTATATATTTCAATGAATGTAGTAAAAGGTGGCATAGCTATATATAGAAAAGGTGAACTAACAAACTCAATCAATGGAATGTCTATTTTTGGCTGGACGGCAATGAAAAGTTTTAAGATAGAACGAAGCAAGATAGATAAATCAGGATCTGATGGAATTCCTTGAGAAATAAATTTGGACATTGGGAGTAAATGCCTTCATACACCAATTTTTGACATGTGTCCTTCACCATCATCAGTGCCAACCATCTTACTAATAAGAAAAGACATGGATTAACATGCTAAAACTCTGACAAATTAATGGGCACATCTTTTCAAGAGTACCTTGTATCACCTCAACACATTTCATATGATGAAAAGCATGCTTTTCAATGCAATGAATTTATTTGTAAAAGAGGTGGTAGGGAGAATGTACTAATTCTATTCTCGTGGCCTTCTCGTCATTCCCGAGGGATACGAATGTCATGTTCACATGTATTATGTCGGTGGCAGCATTTAATGGACCAACAATAGTGGCATAGTCTTAACTACATACATGAGTCAGAGAATTCATTATACTCAAAAGTAGACTTTTCTAAAGAAGAAAAAGGAAAGTGGTCATTATCACTTGAGAGGCTCTCTACAACTTTCTCGTACAGTCATGGCGGAAGCGTCTACCTCTGATAGGAAAGCTATATTTTCAAACAGAAGACCTAGTTACGCTGATGTTTTTGGGTGTTACTTATTCACCAATGCCCCAATACCAGAAGAATGGTTGTTTGAGTGTTGTAGGAAAGTCCAACCTAATAAACACATCCAAAGAGAGGTGGTGTGAGAAATCACTAGAAATTTTTTCAACCCTCAATTATTGGCCAATCCTAAAAATATTAGGGAAGGTGTGTTTTAGAGGATGCTAGAGCATGAACCGTCAGATGGTTTTTTGTTTCAGCTCTGGAACAATGGTCTGCCATAATTTATGCTACCTGTTGTACATCTTTGCCTTGAGCTAGTTGACACATGTGCAAAAGGGTTTAACAAAAATACAAAGGCCATTGAGAGCCGTGGGATCAAGATTACTATTTCTACAAAAGCTATACAAGATATGCTATGTTTCCCTACAAGTTAGGGTGCTGAGATTTTTGACAAAGAGCAGATGGATGCCCTAGGAAAAGACATGTTCAGGTAGAAAAATTTCTACGAGGATGAGACAAAGGAAAGACTGCATAGAGGGAAGATTCATTGTCCCCTTTTGTGCAAGAAATTTAAGAAGGATACACAATCTTTGTTCTCAATGTTGGCCTGGGTTTTTTGTCTCGACAATGATGAGGAGGTCAACCCTTTCTAGTTTTCCCTAGGCCTTGTGCTCAAAAGGGAAAAGGTTATGAGGTACTATGATTTTTCTAAGATAATAGCTGGGAACATGAGGGAGAAATTGAAGAACTACCATTTTGAGCCCAAATTAAGGTATTCTTCTATTCTAGTTCATTTACTTTTACATCAGAATTTTGAGTGGCTAGGAAGGAATGTACTAATGTCTAGGCTAGATGAAAGAGGTTGCATCTATCCATTTTCTATATGGACACCTATTCTTTCAAGGACAAGAGATTATTATCAGTTTGTACACAATTTTCTGAGGCCAATACTCTAGGATTTGTTACCTCGCCCCATTGGTTGTTTCTCTCAAGAGGTTATAGGATGGATAGAGAATCCACCTATCCCATTGGATTATTTCCTAGGTGAGGATTTCATGTCTTTCCCAAGGGGGTTTTCTGACTCCCCATATTTTTAACTGACAGGGTCTTTGTGTTGGAGGCATGTTGCCAAGTATCTGACATCAATAGGGTTTATGGCGCTAGAATGAACAAAACAAAGTTTTACAATCTTCCTCTCATGATTGTTAAGAGATAGGTAATACTGACGAAGTGTAAGGCTGAGGATGAGATGACAAATTTACTGGTGGCCTTAGGCTTGGTACTTATTTGTGACAAGTGGAATTACAAGCTGAATGGGATTTTTAGTCTAAGGTATGAGGTTAGGGAATATTTCCAGAGAAGAAGGAACCTAAGTCAAGAGAGCGCGGAGGTATAAATTGAACTAGCTCACATTCTAGAAGAATAGCCAAAGTGGTTAAGTTTCTATGAGCCGTAGGCAGAGTATCAAAGGAATCTCTCGATGGGCAAGTCTCTCAATATGTACTTCAAGAAAAGGGGCTGGTCAGAAAGAAAGAAGTCTAACTTCTAGAGATTCTGATAGGAGATTAGATGTCCAAGTTCCCTATTCGGTAACTTGTAGTTTACTGATGAATTTGAGGACTTATATGACAAGGAGGTTGATTCCAACAACAACAATCCTAAGACAAGTCATGAAATCGATGAAAAAATGGTTCCACCTCAGGCTTCTAGGCCTTGGGAATTCAATGGCTAGAGAGACTCGAGGCAGAGGGATTTGCAAGCTCCGTCAAACTTTGGTGCTTGAAGTAAAGGAAAAAGGACCCGACGGTCTCCAAGGTCATCCTCCACGGCTGTTGAAGATTGAGTTTTAGAGGACTCTACAACCAAAGGATTGAAACATACTAGTTTTGGTCATACGAAATGAAGAAGGATCTAAGATCTGGGTGCTCCTGATGTATTGGTCTGACAAGAAGAAGAAGTGGAGTCTTCCCTACAAAAATTTCCATCCACTATGGCTCGAGTAAGTTTCACTCCCTCTCTTCTTCCTATTACTACATCTCTGGTCAATCCCTTTCCTCCTCCCATGGAGAGAAATCCTCCATCCTTAGCCCCTAAAGTGTTAATTCCAAATGTGCTCACTGCCATTTTCAATGAATCCACTGAAACCATCCCACGCATAGAAGGAGCGTCATCCACTGTGGCCATTGTTGTGTCATTGATCGCCCTATTAAGAGCCCCTATTGGAATGGCTATAACCACCACTTTTCTTGCTACTCCTGGTCCATCTACTTCTAGGAAGGGACCTCTCCATTAGCCTATTTCTGTGTTTACCCCTATTGGTTTTTCCCCAGCTCAATTTGGCGTTCTGCCCTTTTCCATTATCATGTTGCATTTTGTGTCCCCCATGCTCACACATCTGAAGTTTCCCCTACCATCACCTCTTTCAGGCTACCCCTAGTTCTTCCATTGTAGCACAAAGCGTCAATTTCCCTTAGACTCTTCAAGTCCATTTCGATGCTAACAAATAGGCCTGAAAGCCCAATAAGCAGAAAATATTGTCAAAAAATGTTCAGAAGCCTGCTACAAAGAAGATTGAAGTCTGTTTCAATGAAGAGTGAAACTCTCCACTTATTACCACCATGAAGCCACTCATTTCAAAGCCCGAAGGGAAAATGTAGATGGAAGATTATGACATTCATGTTGTGGGCCTAGACTTGAACAAAACTTTCCTACATGACAAAGTGGTCCTAGCCAAAGCCACGTAGAGGATAGTATATGCTGACTATGAGAGGCTAGGTAGGAAATTAAAGAAGCATGAAGTGGAGTTGGAAAATTTAAAAGAAATGCTAAGCATACTGAAAAATGAGATCCAAGCTAAAGAAGCTGAAGTGACCTATGTAAGGAAAATTCAAGGCTAGCAAGGAGAAGCATCTAGGTTGCTTGCAGATGCTCAGAGTGAAAAAATTCAGCTTCACGCTGAAATTCAAAATTTAAGAAGAGAGCTAAATGATGCCTGATCCCAAAATTCCAATGATTTTCAAATGATCCAGGTGGAAGCAGAAGAGTCAAGGAAAGAAGTTGGAAGACTGAGTTTTGAATTAGAAAATGTTTCAGGAGAAAATTCAAATGGAAGAAAACAAAAGGGCAAGAGAGGCTCGATTTAACCAAGAGTTGACTATTCTACAAGGATCTCGACCCCTCCCTATAATGAAGAGGTTTTTAGCTATGCATTGGGAGTGGATCATAGCTGGTGCGGTTGTTCTAGGACCTACCTTACACTTTCTAAGGGATGTTTGGGAACTAAATGCTAAGGTTAGTTTGATGGTTGATCACTTTATGCAAAAATGTTCATCTCGAGTGGAGGATTCCCAAAGTTTCATCTCCAAATTGTGCATCGCCACTGATCAAGACCTTGAAAGAGTAGGGATTCCTAATTGGCAGATCACCTTTGTCAAAGCCAATGAGATTATCAATTGTCACAAGGTTGCATCAAAATGTAAATATTGTCAAATAGTGTTGAATAAATGGGTCGTCAGGATCAAGGACTTTGGCGTCTTGGTTAGTTTTGGGTTGCCTCCTCTTCTTTCACCAGATGAAGATCTGCTGAAAATGGAGCAAGTCAATGATGCAATCTAGTACAAGGTTCAAACCTTAGCAAAAATTCTAAGTTAGAGTGTCATGCCCATAGTTGATTATGTTGAGCATGACATTTATCCTCTTTCTCGAATCTATTATCACCTAGGTGTAGTTTCTTCTAGATGAGGTCTCATCTCTTTTAAGGATATTTTTTATCTCAAACAAGTATACAAGAAGATTTGGACCCTTGTCCTACCAACTGATGTGAATTGGGAGGATCAACATGCCACTTTCACCAAACTCTAAGAACAACCAAAGGCCTAGGTTCATAGCTCCACAGAGTGAAGACCCATGTGAGTCGCTAGAACTGTGAAGCGTTTTTGCCTTAGTCATTTTCATTTTTGGCTTAAATAAATGTTTTCAATTTTGGGTGTAGTCAGGCTCAAGTAGAATCATCAGAAAGATGCACAATGGACCATGTGGTGGTTGTACATATTTCATCTTTCATCTTCTCTTTAGGAGAGAATTTGGGACACGTGTTGACTCGTCAGGCATTTTCTTAGGAGCTATATTCATGAGCTTGGAATTTTCTATCTTATTGACACGTCAGCTCTTCATTGCGAGTAGTTTGCATCCCCTACAGAGTGATATGATTGGGGAGTTTGTCAGAAGTGGTTGTATTTTTTATTTTATTACTTTTTGGGATGGAAACTTTGAGGCGGTGCATTGGGGTGATGTGATCGTTCAACTGGACCTTTTCCCAGGCTATTGTTTTTAGGATTTGATTGTTTACGGGCATCTATCTTTGCTAAATACCTAAAGGGAATTAATACAGTAGTAGAGAATTAGTGAGCAAAGATCGTTGCAACCTAACCAAAGATCTACGATCGTATCGTGTGCTCTTAACTATCAACACCTGGAAGTATTGATTTTTGTGTTGAGGCGGTTTGTTTCCTTTTCTATAGCTATATAAGGAGGGTGGTGACACAATGGGGGGTTGGATTCCAAGTTACAGTTCTTTGTTAAGAAAATTTTCTTTAGTTTTCTTAAGGTTTTTAGAAGTATTTTCAGAAGCAAGTTGTAGAACTACTTTACTTTGGCATGTTATATCTATTAAGGTCTAAACTATTGTTGGATTGGCATCTGACCTTTCTTTCAAAGTTCATTTAATATTTAAAAGCATAAACTATTGAGGAGAATTTGTTGATATTGTGCATGTATGGCCTTTTTCAAGTTTTTTTTCTTTATATTATCATTTTGAATGAAACATTGTGTCTTGCAAGCTAGATCTGGATAGTTTAAGTAGCAGATTTCTATGTTGTATGCTTGTATGGTAGAATTGTAGCTTAGGAAAATTGGACTATTTCATTAGACTTCTCTATTTTTTGAAAGATGTTATTTTGTCATGTTGTGTTGTATTAGGAGAAAGAGTTCATGTGATTTCAGAGATATTATTTGGTTACCCATAAGAGATCTTTATGTTTGATCAGACCTTAATGAACACTGCCTGCAGAAAGATTTCAAGGTTTGCACTATGCTTGAAGTTAGCCTTTGTTGTTCATTCTCTTTCCAACAATGAAGTGTTGTGGCATTCTGTGTCTATTTATATCACTCATAGGAATGATTTGGGTTTGAAATGTTGTAAAATATTTGGCATATTTCCTTTTATGTTTTATGTTTACATTTCCTTCTCCCCTTATCTCTAAACCCCAAATAATAGTCAACTTTCTATAAAAATCCCAGAGGTATTCAGTGAGACACAATTTGTCCCCCACTCACTGAATTTCCCATAAGACTGTCAGAGAGGTTCAATATTTGATGATCAAAAAATTGTATACCCCTCCACATGCTGACCAATTCAAAGTAATTTACTTGTAGTGATTTCCATAATGCAACACTTTCAATTTCACAATTGTGCAAAGCATGTCGGGTCCCCATGTGGGTCGGGCTAAAAAAAATAGTTTCTGAAACAAATTTGACCTTGAATTGATCTGAGGTTGCTTGCATATGCATATAAGGTGAAAAAATTGAATTGGGTAACCATCAGAATCCATTTTTTGGCACTTTGTACTATAGTCAAAACAAGTCAAGTGGCCTCTAGAATTGCCCTAAGAAGCTAGTCAAATGACCTCCTGGAGCCATGAAAATGTATAGACATGTAGACATTTGAAATGAGAATGAAATTAAACAAATATCTTGGAAAAATAGATCACGAGGTGAAATATATTCAATGTCAAAGTGGTTCAGTTAGAATTTTTTGCAAATGCACCTGTTCAAAACTAATTAAAGCTCACCAAGTTGCCACTTTGAAAAAGTATCAAATCATCTCTTGGGGAACTGCCACTAGACACACTAGATCATTTGGGTACACATAGTATGTGTACAAGAGGGATCTCCTTGAATCATCATTCATCACAGGATATTAGGTGCCAAAGTTGACCACCTTGGAACACTCCTGGAAATGCATATGTAAAATTAGAACAAACTGCATTTGCTCTTGACCTTGAAAAAATCTCAAATCTGATCATGAGGCTCTGAAACCGAACCAAGGAGCACATTAATGTGGGGATAATTCAGGCAAACAATTCTTTTTTCTTTACAATCACTCAACTATGAAATATTAGCTTGAATAGGAGGCCACTTCGTAGGACAAAAAGTTTACAAACAGTAGAATAGTCCTAAAACCCTCCAACTTTGCTTTTCAAAACTCTATCAAAACTCATTATGGGAAGCTAAAAATTGGAATGCATGTTCACATATGTCACATGAGTACACCCACCAAAGGATTTGACATGAAAATCAATTTTCTCTAATTTATGACCCTCCAAAGTAGTTCACTTGGGAAAAACTTTTTAGGGTCACTTATGAGTGTGCAGAGCAAAATTTTCAAAATAGGCACTTGAAATTTTCAAAATTTGAAGGTACCATCATAGGAAACCAAGATCTAATACTAATTGTTCAACACACATAATACTAAGAGGGGGGGTGAATCAGTATTCTCTTAAACCATTCAAACATTAAACATTCAATCACTAATGCAAATTCAACTATAGTAAGGAAAGAAAGCATGAAACATTCACAATATCACATAACACATGAACACCAATATTTTTACATGGAAAACCTGAAATTAGAAAAACCACAATGAGGGTTAGCTCATAATATGTTATAATTAGTTATAGTATATTTATAGAAATAGTCACTGCATGTGGACTCACTATCCACAGAGAAAAAGCTAGAAGAGAGATGGTAGCTCATAGCCTATTTTGAACTATTACAATTGCATTTGACATATACATAAATTATAGTTCCATTGAAGCACAATAAACAAACTTTATCTTATTATGATTCAACACTCTTCCTCGCTTTTCATTCACACAATTTTGATCTTCAACTTAGCATTCACGACTTAACTTCACACTCCTCTAATTAAATTTGCATCATACACATCACACATTATTTACATTACCTCAAGACAATGAAACCAATCCAACTTATATATCTTCAGTAAGTATAACATCAATTAGGTCAGCCTAATTAGATGTAACAATCAAAATATCTTGTCAGCTTCTAAAAAATTCATCCGCACAACACACCACAATTAAAAACTCAAAATACCTTAAGATAGGTCAGCATGGACCTATAATAGATCCCACATTAGATAGCAATACATATTTAACCTTTGCATACCTTAAAACATATTAGGTCGACTCGGCATAAGACTTAAGAGCAAAAAACCTTCAGCTATGTATCCATATCTCGACACCTAGACCTCAAAACTTGATACCATATAGAATCCATGCACTCCTAACATCTAGCAAATTATCCTTAAAAGAACAATTCCAAATACTCATCCATGGAGATGTGTGGAATCTTCGACAAAAAAGTATTATACAAAAAATTGTAATATTCCAATCCAAACTCTGTTACACATATCTCTCAATCCACTTGTCCAAACATGATGAAATCTTGGAATAGGTACATCTAACATCCAACAAAATGATGTTAGAATAATATATTTAAATATTCATGTTTGGAGTGGTGTGGACCCAAAAAATATGCACTATAACATTGTATTCACATAATTACACTTAGTCAATTTCCTATTACAGCTATCTTTACTAGACCAAACCATTATGCAAAAATGTCTTCCTTATCAAATCCAAAACTTGTTAGAACTGATAAAAATAGTCTACAACCAAAACCTTCATATAAGTTATAGTTTTGACATTAATGAATACAATGCAACACAGTGTTATATACCTTTCATGCTCATGTTGCCAAGCAGCATCGCCAGTGACATTCTTCCAACAAATAGAGTAGTGTAGAACACTAAACAAGCCATTATATAATAAAAAAATAAAAAAAATTGGTTGTTTTCTATAGAAAGAGATGATCATTTTGAATAAGTTTTCTTCTCTAACACAATAAAAATATTTATTAGTGAAGTTACAATAATGCGTTAAATATTGGAACAAACAGACACCCAACCAATTGAAATTTCATAGAGTATCAAGACACCACAATTGGAAGAATGGACTACTACGAATAACTACACATTTGAATAACCATAAGGTAAGACATGTCATGGTAGATTTGAATGCAAACATAAATATTATACCATCAACACTTTGGGAGAAACTAAGAATACCTAAGTTGGTAAGAACTCCTTTCAATATAATCTTGGTGGATGGATCAACAATACAAACAATGGGCACATGGAAGAATATTCAATTTAATTTGTAGGGCCTTAAATTGACCATAGAATTTGAAATGGTAGAGATAAAAGAAACTTTTAATACATTATGAGCATTACTAGGTTAGAAATGGTTTGTAAATACTCAATCTCTAAATTTCCTACCACCTATGAGGTTGAAGACCCAAATAGTGAGGGAATATGGAATTACAAAGTGATAATACAAGTACAAACACTGATGAGGTACTCAATGCATGGATGTAGGAGGAACAAGAGTTAATATCTCAAAAATTATATGGGTTTTGGAGAGACTTCATGATACAAGCACAAGCTAAAATCACTCCACAATATTACAAGAAGGAACCATGCACCATTGATATCAAAGGCTAGTAATATTTAGGCTACTCCTGTTGAACAATTTCGGATACTGAGAGGTGAGTGAATCAATCTATAGAAAAACTAACCTCTACCAAAACATAATTTTTTTATCACAACTCAAACTCATTTAGCAAATGAAGATAGAACCTTAAGCATAAAAAAAATATAGTAATTTGAACTTTTATCAACTTCAACCAACTTTACCAATGAAATATATAGAAATAATAAAATCAGAAGCAAAGTGAATGAAATAGAGAACACACACATGCACAAGGAGACACCATATTTATGTGGAAAATTGAATGAGGGAAAAACCATGGTGAGAGTTAACTCACAATATAGGCTCACTACAAAAAAGACTTGTAAGAGGGTTCACTACCTTAAAGAATGATATAGAGGACATTTTGAGTTGAAGACAACATGACTTTAGGAGAAAGATACAAGGACCTGATGAAATTCATTATATCATAGTAGAATAAAATATGATTTAGAGAGAATTACAATTATTTTCCAACACAACACTTTGTTGACTAAGGAATTTACAACATAATTGATCTTTCCTTTCACAATATTTAGCACCATCTCTACTCAATATTCAATATAATTTTTTCACACTTCTTTGTACTTATACATGTCTCCATCTTTTTGCATCTAAAATGATCTTGCATTATATCCACCACAACACTTTAATTCTTCAATTATGTTAGCTAGGAAGAGAATAAACAATGAATTCAACTGGTTAGTCACCAAAAACATAATACAGTCCTATCCTGAAGATAGAGAAGACCAAAAACAATCTTAGAAATTCTTTCAATGTGATATAAAACCATTTACATGTAGACACACATCAACCTAAGTCAACAATGAGGAAACATGTGGATGAAACATTGAATTACATAACCAGTCGACCTATAAACACTCTTTCAATTGAAATTACTTGATACGGTCTCAAACAGGATAGGTCAAGACCTAAATCTTTCATAAAACATCTTCCATTACTGGCGCAGCTCCCCAAGCACATGATCCAAGCAAAGGAACAATCCCTATCTATTAGATATCCAAAAAATACCAAGAAACCCAACTCAAGACATAATGTGACACCAAAGCAACCAATTAGCAATATGCAGATCAAATGGGGATGTTACTTGAACATCCAACAACACCTTCATACATCTCTTTCATATTATGATGCCATCTACAGCCACCATAGAATAAATTGATACAAAATATCTTATCCAAGAAGCATTGAATGTATAATCATGAGATATAACAGTAACATATCATCTTGTGGACCACTTTAGCACATGAGATTGGAAATGAGACACTACAAAAATGCTGAGAGCATATTCACCAAGATGCAAGAGAAGATACATCAATGCAAAGAAATGTGCAGCATCTCCTAGACCAATTCAGACAACTAGCAACACTACCAACCTTTTGTAATTCAAAGAACTTCCTCAGAAAAAAAAAGTGACTTGAAAAGATAGGAGTACAACATCCACATAACACTAACATTGAATACCAAACCGCAAGACTAGAACTTGAATAGTGGAGGAATGTGGGGAATTCTCTTGAATAGACTTCAATGCAGCTTCTTAAGCTAGAAACTCTTAAGCAACTTATGGAGGCTAGAACTTCCTTTTAGAATCACATACTTCATTAGGAACATGAGGAGAAATCATAAGATATATTAAAGACTTTCAACAACATCTCTCCACTATTATTCATGCTTCTAATCCTCATCTTAATGCTTCATCTGAATGGATCATTATGAAATCAACTCTACTGACAAAAATAATGCATTGTTGAACTTCAAAAATTATTCTTTGATAAGGCATGACATCTAAACATGAACTTCATCAACTCATCTTCAGATAAGGCATGACATCCAACTATGAACTTCATCACCAATGTTATCCCAAATTGAATACAACAATGACAACCAATGTCAAGGGATAACAACTTCCAATAATCTCCTTAGCATTGAAATCAATGACGAGAATTTCCAACAATCTCCCCCTTTAGCATTGATGGCAACACACACTGCTCACTCTCCCCCTTTGACATCAAGGACAAAGGGCCATATATGTTTGTATAAAGAAACAACACATTTTCTAACTTGAGGGACAAGGGGAAAAAAAACTTCCATTGAAACAGTAACACATACTCCCTGTTAGAATAGCAACACACTTTCATCAAGCAACTATGCATTCACAACAACTACACAACTTCTTTAGGACTCCCCCCTTTCTACCAACTCCCTCAAAGAGGTAGCACTCATCAATCCAGGGATATAGATATTTCATGAATTTCTCTCCTTAGAAGGATACACCATTAATGTATCTAGTTAGAACAAGGAGGGGCAATAACCCCTAGCTTCTGCCAGGATACTTAAAAGTATCCTTTGAAAGTGCCTTAGTGAAAATGTCTACAATTTGGTCCTTGGTAGGAACATACTCCATTTTGACTTCATGTTCTATAACCTTCTCTCTCAAAAAGTGATAACTGATTGAAATGTGTTATGTTCTTGAATTCATTATTGGATTCTTAGAAAAATAAATGGGTAAGTGCAAAAGGATGGGGGACCAAAAAGGGGTCTTAAGTCACCACTTTTTTTTTTTAATTAGGAAATACTAACCTTGGATGTGAAATTGAGGATAGTTACACTCAAAAAATTAGATGCAACAAAAACAAGGATCATAGTGCTCCAAGTCTACTTTCTCAACTACTATTTTTTTTTTTAAATGGTAGAGATTAAGGGGTTCAAAAGAGAGACATAGAAATTGGTGTTTTTTTCAAAAGACCATAACATAGCGACTTTTGTGGCTCCCTCAAAAGATTTTTTTTTTTGGTATTTTTAAAATCGCTTTAGTGAGAAATTAACTAACATGATGTTGTTTAAGCTCAATTTTTTTGATATTTTTTTAATGAATTATTTGATTTTTTACTAATTTTCAAAGTGGAAACTTCTTGAAAAATAGAATTTTGGCCTTGCTACCCCTATAAATTTTGAAAACTAATTGAAAATCATATATTTTAATGTGTAGAATGGAGTCTATTTTGTAAAAAAATAATTTATTTAAAATTTTGATGAACAGTTAATTTATAAAGAAAAAATACCAAACACTATTTTTTCCAAAAAATAGACACACAAGCAAAATAAATTAAAGATCAAAGGCTTAACATTATTAAAATGTGAAAAAAAATTGCATTGTTAGATAGCTAAGAGAGAGCCTAACATTACCCAGGTGTTTTATTTGTTTGACCTTGAAACACGTGCAAACCTAATGCTTAGCATGAATGTAATTATGTGAAATATTATAGAATTTGTAAAAACACATCTTTGTATGTGGCAAAGGCACTCCAAGCCTTTGGGTTGGTATTCCAAATAAAATAGCAAGCCTAAGGCTTGGAGATTCCCAAAGCAAGAAATAACATGAGCACGTTATAACACACTCACATTATTTCATAGTTTTGGCATTTTTTTGCATTTGTGCCCAAGAGTTTCCTAAGCAACACATAATGTGAGCGCATTATAACAGGCTCATCTTATGTCTTGCTTTGTGTTAAATATTATTCTATTAAATGTATGTATATATTTGTATCTTTATATGTATGTATCCTTGTATGATATGTACGTATGTATGTATGCATGCTTGTATGTATGTATGTACGCATGTATGTGTTGGAATATTTTCCTCGATCCATACTGACATGTAACTCTTGGAGGGAAAAGTTGTTGTGACATTAATCATGTCTGGCCGACTAGCTGTTATGAATCTTGTTGAAATGCCATAGTCGCTGTGACTTGGTTTCGGTCTTCCCGAATGAACTATCACTGTGACAAGAAGCATTCGTTGTGATCTTTTGTCGAATGGAGACCTCTGGTAGACAGTATGTTCTTATCAGGCTTCAGGGTGAATTGATCGCTTGGTAAGAAGTCCCAGCAACTGGTAAAAGTCTCAACGATAGCATATGGCTATCGGGGTAACACAAGGGTCTCAGGGAGAAGTCTCAGCGATGAAGAAAGGTCTCACCGATGGGAGTTTTCACTTGGTGCCTTTGCAGTGACAAAATACTTCAGTGTGAACTCTTGGCGACTGACGGAGTGTCTCGTCGATAGTCTTTGGTAAGACATGAGCACTCGGTGAAAGGTCTTGGTGAAGGTCAAAAGTCTTGCTAACTCAGTAAGACTTGGTTGCTTGGTGTAGGGTCTCGACGAAAGACATAAGTCTTGTCGACTGGTGATTGGAGTGCTCGGTGTGACTTAGGACCTCGGTATGAAGTCCTGGAAAAAGTGATGAGTCTCACCAACTAGTGGATGCTTCGGAACAACATGAAGACTCGGTGGGAGGTCTTGGTGAGAGAGAATGTCTTGCCAACTATCAGGTGCTTCGGTGAAACTTGGGGAGACCCGGCGAAACCTCTTGATGAATGGAAAGTCTTGCTGATGGCAAAGTTGAAGTCGTTGTGACTTGTGACCATCAGTATGAGTCTTTCCAATGGAAAAGTTGAAGTCGTTGTGACTTGTGAGCATCGGTATGAGTCTTGCCGATGAGAAATCTCTTGCCGATAGGAATGCATTGGATGTCGGCGGTTTCGGTATGACTCATGGCATTTGTTATATCATCTTGCAGACTGTTGGGACTTACACCAATATCGATATGAAGACTTTGTGGCATCGAGGAGACACTGTTAGTGTCTCACCGATATGCTAACAAAGTTGAACACCCTTGACCAAATTGACCATCCTATGTGGAGCCTTGTGGACCAATCAAAGGAAGCAAATTTCAAATGGATGGCAGTTATATTTTTGTAACTGTTGTGACGTTGGACCTGAACAACATGTAGGGAAAAATCAATTGCTGGAGAGGAAACTTTCTATGATGGGGCAATGGCGGATAAGGAGGAACAGAAGATAAAAATCAAAATGTGATAAGATTTAAGTAATTGATTCTGAGTTTTGAAATCATTGGATTGTTGAGAGCATTTTTGTAACTAGATGAACAGTGAATGAAGCTACTATGAACTAATACCAGAGAGTTGTATCTCTTATTTGTATGTAATTTCTTGCTACTGTAATACAAAGAGATTTAGCTTGGTGTGGTGGGTTTTTTCCCGAAAGGGTTTCCCACATAAATCTGTTGTTCATTGTCTTTGAGTATCTTCTTTGTTTCTATAAATTTTCCATGTGTGTCTTAATTAGATTGTAATTTGGAAATTGAAAGTATTGTATGCATTCTTCCCTGTTGTTTTGACATTAGGAAAGTTGCTTCTGCACCTTTGCTTTCCTTACAAGTGGTATTAGAGCCTGACTAGTTGTGTTATCCTTGTGACTGGGTTGGGTTTTTTGTGTCAATTCTTTTTCAATGGGAGTTTGGTAGAGGTCTGATAGTTTAATTACAAATTAATATGGTGAGCACATCTAGAAAGATGGATATAGAGAAATTCAATGGTAGCAATTTTGAGTTGTGGAAACTCAAAATGGAAGATCTATTAGTAGATCATGATTTATGGCTTGTGTCTGGAACAATGCATCAAGGCATGAAGCAAGAAGATTGGCACCTTTTAGATAGAAAGTCTAAGGGGTTGATAAGGCTATGTTTGGTAGACTCTGTTCTTCTGAACGTGCATGATGAAAAGACTGCATCTTCCTTGTGGAAAAGAATGGCATCTATTTATCAGGGCAAGTCCTTGGTGAAAATTTTTTTCTTGAGGAAGAAGCTGTACTCTTTGAGAATGCAGGAGGGAGGATCTATTGCTAATCATTTGAATGCATTCAATATGTTGATTTTTTAGTTAACATCTGTTGGTGTGAAGATTGAAGATAAAGATTGATGCATACTGCTGCTATGTTCTTTGCCAGATTCTTGGGATCATCTAATGATGGCTATTGGGAGTACGACATCCACTTTCAAGATGGAAGATGTTGTTGCTTCTTTGTTGTTGGAAGAGATGAGAAGAAAATATTCTAAGATAGCAAAGGATGCTCTGGCTGTTAGAGGCAGATCGAAGGAGAAAGGCGAGAAGAAGGACAAGAAATCAAAATCAAAATCAGAAGGGAGATCAAAGTCCCCTAGCAAGAAGTCCAAGGTGAAATGCTGGAATTGTGGGCAACTTGGTCATGTCTAAAGGGATAGCAAGGAGGAGAAAAAGAAGAAGAAGAAGACCTCTTCTGAAAATGATTCTTCTCAGAGTGATCCAGATGCCTTCATTGCAGCCTTGGCTATGCGGGCATCTGATGATGTCTGACTGATTGATTATGGAGTATCTTTCCACATGACATCTCATAGAGACTGGTTCACGAAGTATGAAAACTATGATGGTGGAAAGGTGTATTTGGAAAGTGATTCATCTTTGCAAATTGTTGGTCGTGGAAGACTCAAAATTCAATTCTTTGATGGAAGAGTGAAGGGAATCAATGATGTGATGCATATACCAAGTCTGGCTCATAATTTACTTTCTGTAAGTAAGCTGAATGCAATTGGAGTGCATGTCACGTTCTTTGGAAATGGATGCAAGATGACTAGAGGCTCTATGGTGTTGGCTAGGGGTGCTCGAATTGGTACCTTGTACAAGCTGGATGCATAAGCTATTCAATGCAATAGTGTCTCTGCAAAGTCACTTAAGGCTACTCATGGAGATAAGAGGGAAAACATTCCTGATGGAGTAAACTCCATGGAGTTTAAACTTCTAGCAGAAAATACAATGCTCTAGCATCATAGGCTAGGCCACATTGGTGAGAAAGGTTTAAAAACATTGAAAAATAAAAACCTAGTTGAGGGGCTTGAAGATTGTAACCTCAAATTCAAGTTTTGTGAACATTGCATATATGGTAAACAACACCGTGTTTCATTTTATTCCAGTCCTCACAAATCTTCTGGTTTGCTTAATTATATTCATTCTGATCTTTTTGGTCTAGTGAATGTTCCTTCTCTATCTAAATCAAGATACTATGTGTCATTTATTGATGATTATTCAAGAAGAACATTTGTATATTTTCTGAAAAAGAAATCAGAAGTGTTCAGTCAGTTTAAGGAATTTAAACACCTTGTTGAGAATCAAACTAGTAAGAAAATAAAATGTTTAAGGACTAACAATGGCGGTGAGTTTTGTTAAGATGAATTTGAAAGGTACTGTACAGATCATGGGATTAAAATACATAAGATTACACCTTACACTCCACAGCAAAATGGGGTTGCTGAAAGGTTCAACAGGGCAGTAATGGAAAGAGCATGAAGTATGCTTAGCAATGCTAGATTGGAGGAGAAGTTATGGGTTGAAGCAGTCTCTACAACATGTTACTTAGTAAATTGTTCTCCTAAATATACTCTTATTGAAAAGACACCTTTGGAAGCATGGTCTTGAAAGAAGCCCTCTCTAAGACATATTCGTGTCTTTGGCTATGAGGCATATGCATATGTGCCATTTGAAAAAAGATCTAAGTTGGAAAAAAAAGTTGTGAAGTGTATTTTTATTGGCTATAGTGCTGGCATAAAAGGATACAAGCTTTGGAATCCTAAGACTGAGAAGGTTTTGTACAACAGAAGTGTTATCTTTTGTGAGCTACATTGGATCTGTAGTCAGAGAAAAAATCAAAAAATGAAATTCTTCCGACACCAGATAAAGAGGAATTGAAAAATCCAAATGTACCTGATACTAAGGAAAGCTCAAGTAGCTCTGAAAGTTCTAAAGGTGATGAAGAACCACCTCAACCTCAACCTGTGAGGAGGTCAACTTGTGAAAGAAAGAAACTTGATAGGTATGGGTTTTATTTAATAGAGTCTACTTGTGCCTATGCTTTAATTTCTAGCACTGATGAACCTAGGACTGTGAAAGAGGCATTTAAAATGTCTGATTCAAACTCTTGGTTGGAAGCCATGAATGAAGAGATGGCATCATTTGAAAAGAATGATACCTGGAGTTTGGTGTCATTTCCTAAAGGAAGAAAAGTTGTGGGCTGCAAATGGGTATTTAAAAATAAAATTGGTCTAGATGGCAGTGTAGAAAAATATAAAGCAAGGCTGGTTGCAAAAGGTTATTCCCAGGTAGAGGGAATTGATTATGGAGAAATATTTTCTCCTATAGCTAAGCTGACATCTATTAGATTTCTTTTCTCACTTGCATCGCTGTATGACTTAGAAATTGAACAGATGGATGTGAAGACATTGTTTCTTCATGGTGACCTTGAAGAAGAAATTTATATGTCCCAGCCAGAGCACTTTGTGGAAAAAGGTAAGGAGAGACTGGTTTGCAAGTTGAAGAAATCTATGTATGGGTTAAAACAATCTCCTAGAATGTGGTACCAAAAGTTTGACATGTTTGTTTTGTTATTAGGATTTGTAAGATCAAAATCTGATCATTGTGTGTATTACAAAGCTAAAAATGATCAAGTCCTTATTATTGCTCTCTATGTTGATGATATGTTGTGCATAGGCAATAGTAAGCTAATGATTTATGATCTTAAGTCTCAGTTGTCTGCAAAGTTCGAAATGAAAGATCTTGGTGCAGCAGGGTATATTCTAGGAATGGAAATGACCAGGGACATGAAGAATAGAAAAATTTGGCTTAGTCAAAGTAAATATATCATGACTATTCTAAAGAGATTTTGCATGACTGATTGTAAGCAGCTAGTTGTTTCAGTTATGCAGGGAATGAAGCTATCTGTTTAGGATTGTCCAAAATCTCCTACTGAGATGGAGGACATGACCAGTGTGCCATATGCTAGTGTTGTTGGTAGCCTTATGTATGCAATGGTCTGTACAAGGCCAGACATTGCCCAAGCAATGGGAGTTCTTAGTAGTTTTATGGCTAATCCTGGAAGGACACATTGGGATGTTGTGAAGAGAGTGTTTATATATCTGAAGGGCACTTCAAACTTTGCTTTGTATTACCATGGGAACTAGGTTGAATCACAAAGGATTCTCAGTATTCAAGGTTATGTGTTACCATGGCAATTTGGTTGAATCATAGAGGATTCTCAGCATTTGAGGCTATGTGGATTTTGATTGGGTAGGGGACATTAACAGCAGAAGATCCACCAATGGATATGTTTTCATGATGAATGGTGGTGCAGTGAGTTGGATGAGCAAGCGGCAGGCTATAGTCACTTTGTCCACTATAGAGGCAGAATACATGGCAGCTACACATGCCTATAAAGAAGCAATCTGGTTAAAACATTTGTGTTCTAACATTGGTTTTGATGCAGGAAAAAATACAATTTACTGTGACAGTCACAGTGTTATATGTTTGGCGAAAAATCCTACTTTCCATGCCAGGATGAAACATATAGATGTACAATATCATTTTTTATGGGATATGGTGGAGGATGGGAAGGTCTCTTTGGAGAAAGTGGATACTCTAGAGAATGTTGTAGATGCATTGATGAAGCTAGTAAGCACAAACAAGTTCAGATGGTGTGCCAGTTCGATGGGCCTCTTGGCCCATGAATTTCAATAGTTTTATTATGCTCTGGAGTTGTCAGTAAGGTCTTCATTAAGTGGGAGATTGTTGGAATATTTGCCTCAATCCATACTGACATGTAACTCCTGGAGGGAAAAGTCATTGTGACATTAATCATGTCTAGCCGACTAGCTATTATGAATCTTGTTGAAATGCCATAGTCATTGTGACTTGGTTTCAGTCTTGCCGAATGAACTATCATTGTGACAAGAAGCATTCATTGTGATCTTTTGTCAAATGGAGACCTTTGGCAGACAATATGTTCTTATCGGGCTTCAGGGTGACTTGATCGCTTGGTAAGAAGTCCCAGCGACTCGTAAAAGTCTCACCAATAGCATATGGCTATCGAGGTAACACAAGGGTCTCGGGGAGAAGTCTCAATGATGAAGAAAGGTCTCGCTAATAGGAGTTTTCACTTGGTGCCTTCACAGTGACAAAAGACTTCAGTGTGAAGTCTTGGTGACCAATGGAGTGTCTCGCCGATAGTCTTCAGTAAGACATGAGTGCTCGGAGAAAGGTCTCAGCTAAGGTCAAAAGTCTTTCCAACTCAGTAAGAATTGGTTGCTCGGTGTAAGGTCTTGGTGAAAGACATAAGTCTTGCCAACTGGTGATTGGAGTGCTCGGTGTGACTTAGGACCTTGGTATGAAGTCCTGGCAAAAGCAATGAGTCTCGCCGACTGGTGGATGCTTCGGAACAACATGAAGACTCGGTGGGGGGTCTTGGCGAGAGTGAATGTCTTGCTGACTGTCAGGTGCTTCGGTGAAACTTGGGGAGACCCGACGAAACCTCTTGGCGAATGGAATGTCTTGCCAATGGAAAAGTTGAAGTCATTGTGACTTGTGAGCATCGGTATGAGTCTTGCTGATGAGAAATCTCTTGTCGATAGGAATGCATTAGATGTCGACAATTTTGGTATGACTCATGGCATTCATTATATCATCTTGCAGACTGTTCGTACTTACACAGACATCGATATGAAGACTTTGTGGCATTGGGGAGACACTGTTAGTGTCTCACCGATATGCTAACAAAGTTGAACGCCCTTGACCAAATTGACCATCCTATGTGGAGCCTTGTGGACCAATCAGAGGAAGCAAATTTCAAATGGATGGCAGTTATATTTTTGCAACTGTTGCAACATTGGAGTTGAATAGCATGCAGGGAAAAATCAATTGCTCGAGAGGAAACTTTCTACAATGGGGCAATGGCGGATAAGGATGAACAAAAGATAAAAATTTGAATGTGATAAGATTTAAGTAATCAATTCTGAGTTTTGAAATCATCGGATTGTTGAGAGCATTTCTGTAACTGGATGAACAGTAATTGAAGCTACTGTGAACTAATACCAAAGAGTTGTATCTCTGATTTGTATATAATTTGTTGTTATTGTAATACAAAGAGATTCAGCTTGGTGTGGTGGGTTTTTTCGCGAAAGGGTTTCCCACGTAAATCTATTGTTCATTGTCTTTAAGTATCTTCTTTGTTTATGTAAATATTTTATGTGTGTCTTAATTAGATTGTAATTTGGAAATTAAAAGTATTGTATGCATTCTTCCCTGTGGTTTTAACGTTAGGAAAGTTGCTTCCACACCTTTTCTTTCCTTTCAGTATGTATGTATGTATGTATCAGTGTATGTATCAGTGTATGTATGTATCTATCTAATATTGTATGTACATATGTATGTATGCTTGTATGTATGTAGGTATGTATGTATGCATGTATGTATGTATGTTGACTTGTATGTATGTATGTATGTCTTTAGAGGGAGGGAGAATTTTAAGAGAGAGAGAGAGAGTTGCTTAGGTAGGGTGGGAGGGAGAGAGAGAGGAAGAGACCTAAGAGAGAGAGAGAGAGAGATGTAAAGAGGTAGTGAGAGTGAGACCTAAAGAGGGAGATGGGGTGGAAGGGAGAGACCTAAGAGAGGGAGTGGGAGAGAATGGTTGGAGGGAGGGACAGGGACAGATAGAGAGATACCTAAGAGAGAGGGGGACAAAGAGGGGACAGAGTGTGTGTGTTCAAATGAACAAGACAACTAAGAGGGGGATGAATTAATTGTAGCAAATTAAACCTTAAAAACCCTCAATAGTAAATAGATCCATAAGCATTCAATATACTCTTATTTTGTTAAAATGATTAAAAATGAAATTTCAATAACAAAAAATGAAATCACAATACCACAAACATAAGAACACTAGATTTATGTGGAAAACCCAACAAGGGAAAAACCATGGTGAGGATTAGCTCACAATATAAGTAATAGAAAAACTAGTACAAAGAATCTCACAACCAAATCTCATTGCCACATAAAGAATACAAGAAGATAGAAGAAGAATGTTACATAGAGAAACACTTCTCAATTCAACAAGGAGTCCACCACAATTGTTCACACACTTTTGTAGTCTTACATGAAATATTTTGGATGCCTTTAGCTCACTATCTTCAAGAACCCTAACATGAAGTTCTCATAGCTATCCTCAAATTCACATTACATACACTTTACTCACATCACTCTTAGCATCTTATCTTACTTCTTACTCTTTCCTTTCCTTCTCTTGTATCAACACCATTTACATTTATATCAGTCTCAACCCCAAAAATTTATTTAATGTCGGCCACTAGCTATTATACATTCAAATTCAAAATAGGTCAGCACCCAGAAATTCTAGTGGTTGATAGGAATGAAAGGTGACCTACAAAAATCCTTACTTAGGACCTGAATAGATCCTAGTACACCTCAACATGCTTCTACAATCCTCGCATGAAGTGTTAAACACAAGGTCGTACAACACCCACGCAAAACACCATAAACGTTAAGTTCACGCTTCCTTAGATCAAGCCAAAAGTTCCAGATAGCATAATTTACTCTAATTCAATCCAAAAAAATCCATGAACTACTTAAGATTCATTGAATTCATCAACCAAGCTTTACATCAACAACTACTTTAACTTGGTAAAATGGATAACCCTTGTTTACATACTAATAACTGAAACTTACACTATAATGTACCAAATCAAGTAAAAACTTGATCACAAAGAGATAAAGAAATTATAAGAAACTTCCCAATTCTGCACAACCTAAATCCAATTCATAGAGAAACACATAGCAAATACATTTCTCCCAAACAACAGAAAGTACCATTGAACAACTGATTCACACACTGGTGAAAATATCTCACTGTACAAAGATCAAAAAATCCAAAATTTGAATATAGCAACCTCTTTCAACCTTGACTAACTTGTAATATCTACGCATGCATAGCATCAATATAGAAAGAACATGGATCATAATATGGGAGCTCATTATGAATGTTTGCACAACACATTTTACTTTGTTTATAAAATTTTCTCAAAAGTACTTGGAACGCAAGTACCAGAACCAACATCTTAGCTCATTCCAACTCATCTTCAGATTTTACATCAAAAGAATAGCTCCATGTACTCACAACACTTCTTCAAGGTCTCAACTACACATGTACAACTTGTTTTCCTCTTTTCAAAATTTTCTCAATATCCTCAACATCTTCATCCCATAGTTAACATCAATTAAAATATCAATTAGCTAGTAGACTTCATGTTGGCATCAATGACAACACCATCATTATTGCAACAATCTCCCCCTTTTTCATTGATGGAAACACATGATGTGAAAATACACCAAATACCACACAACAGTTTTGAAATTTCTCTCTTTTTTGTTAGATAATATTCTCCCCTTGAGTAGATAAGTTTTTTTTTCACATTTCTTTCTCTCCCCCTTTGACCTCAATGGAAAAGGAAAAAAAATTAACATTATTCTCCCAGTTTGAAACTGAACCAAACATTGTCTGTTCTAAATACTCCCCTTAGGAGTACACTCACATAAATCAGCAACACAATGACAACACATGATACTACCTACTCCCCCTAAGAGGTAGCTACCAATATCAGTCCAAACAAGAGATAGATCCATAGTTCCATTGGAATGATGCACCTCTATATGAATCTAGTACAAGAAAGGAGGGGAAATAACCCCCAACTTTTCCCAAAGATACTCAAAAGTATCCTTAGGAAGATCTTTAGTAAAAATGTCAGCAATCTAATCCTTTGTAGAAACATACTCAAGCTTCACTTCATTCACCATACCCTTCTCTTTCAAAAAGTGATATTTGATAGAGATATGATTTTTCCTTGAATGCATCATTGGATTCTTTGATATGTTTATTTCACTTGTATTATCACAGAAGATAGATATATGCTCATCAAATATAACTCTGATATCCTTCAAAGTTTTCCTCATCCATAATGCATGTGTACAACATGATGCTATTGCAATATACTTAGCCTCTATAGTGGATAAATAGATTGAATCTTGTTTCTTACTTAGCAATGATACCAAACTACATCCAAGAAAGAATGCACCACCATTTGTACTTTTCCTATGATCAACACAACCAGCCCAACCTACATTTGTATAAGCATTTAATACGAAATGAATATCCTTAGGATACCACAAACCATAATCTGGTGCGCCTCTTAAATATCTGAATATTCTCTTCACTATTGCAACACGTGTTTCTTTAGGATCTTCTTGAAATCTTGCAACAAGATAAATTGCATGCATGATATCTCGACTAGTAGCAGTTAAATATAGCAGTCCACCAATCACAGATCTATACTTGTTATGATCAGCCTTAGGTGAATCATCATATTTGCTTAATTTAAAACCGGTCACCATAGGAGTACATACCAATTTGGATTCATCCATTCCAAACTTCTTCAAAAAAAAATTCACATACTTAGACTGTGAAATAAAAATCCCTTTATCTGTTTGATTAATTTTTAGCGCAAGAAAGAAATTCATCTCCCAAACATTGGCATCTCTTTTTACATTTATTCAAAAAAATTCTTGAACATAGCCTCATTTCCACAAAAGATAATATCGTCCACATATACAACTACTATCAATATCTTTTCCTCCTCAATTTTAAAGTAAAGATTACTATATGTGGAGCCCTTGTTGAAACCTTGTTGTAACAAGTACTTATCCAATCTTGCATACCTAGCTCTAGGAGCTTGCTTCAAAAAATATAGTGCCTTCTTCAACATACATACTATTGTCACCTAGAAATTGCACCCTATGCACAGTGATGTAAACTGAGCTTTCTAGAGACACATGGGATCATTTCAAGGCTGTGGGTCACCTGAATTTGAAATGAACCTCTAGAAAAGGTCAGCTTCCTTTGGGTATCAACTAAACTATTAATTCTATGAAGGAAAAAGGAGAAGGAATGCATACAAGTGAAGCTAAACTATGGTGATACACCGAATTGATGAGGAATTATGAAATGAAAAAAAGATGAACATACACTGGAAAACTTAACTTCAACTGTTTCACATACTCAACACAACTTCTTTTAGACTTATGCATCAATCTTAACATGATAGATTTACATACACATCTTAGGAAGGAAAAATAAATTTCATGACTTTAAGGTATGAATGTAGAATTATAAAACACAGTTAAAGGCTTGCATAATCAAAAGAGAAATCCAGAAATGAGAGTAGTACAAACATGAAAACCAGATTTCAAGGTAAACTCTGTGTTGTATTCCAGATTCCAGTGGAGTTACAAAATATACATTTAGTTGAGAAAGGATTGATAAAAATCACTAACTCCCTTCAATGCATTATCCGAACTATTGCAAAAAGGTAAAAAAAATGCCTTATATATTAAAATGTGTCGGCCCCTTAGGGCTTACAAAATATCAGGCCTCGGGATAGATCTCTCCCTAGATCTTTTGATTGAATTTAATGTTGCACCCTACGTGTCCATGTCAGTGAAGAGTCATCCCCTAGAGAAGCCTTCTTCAGATCTTTCTCCAACCACCACATTTACCTCCTGATATCATGTTTGCCTTGAACCTCTTCAGCTGAGCACTTTGAATGCTCCTGAGCTCATAATAGATACACGTTGTTTTTCATTCCATTGATGTTCTTCATCCTGGTCAGACTGCCATGGCTTGCTTTCAGATCTCTCTGATTGGTTGAGTAAACTCCATGCAGATTCTTCGAGCAGTCAAAAAATCCTCCTATAGAATCGCATCTCGTCGAGACACTGGAAGTGTCTCACTGATGCGATTAAATCCTTCTGGAACCATCGGCATAACATGGAACTATCAATGAGAGTTCTTATCGAGCCCAAAAATCATACTGATATCGCCTCTTTAGTCACCAAGACAATTGCGTTCAAAAAGAAAACATGGCAAACTCTTCTCATCCTCTATTGGCGAAGGTATATTGATGTCACCCTGAAAGCACTCCACTCCACCGAGCTCCACATGTCTTTCGGTGAGATGTCCGCAAGTCATGAAGACTTCATGGTGAGCTCTTAGGGGTCATACCAATGCACAAGATGTCACCGAGACTACAACCTATTGGTAAGACATCATACCGAGTGTAAAACCTCCTCCTGAAGTCTCCTTGAACTTAATATTACAAAGCATATCAGCAAGAGTCTGCTAATGTCACCCCGATGCATTTTGCTCTACCCAAGCTTTGCATTCTTTGTTGAGACCCTATCGGGTCGACAAGACTCTCAGTGAGGCCTCCCTGCTTCGGTGAGAGCTCATTTTGTTTTGCTTTAGCAAGAGGTCATAGCGGATTCATTAGTCATGTCGATATCGCCTTCCATCGCTGAGACCACATCATGTCGATAAGAAATCGCTCTAATAGTTGGGTGCTACACCGATGTCATTCATGTTGGGAAGACCTTATGCTAGTCGGTGAGACCTCTGCTGATGACTCCTTCTTTATCACCAAGACCTTCTCGTGTCGGCAGGACCTCAGGGTGAACTCTTCAACTGTTAGCGAGCTCGGCTTGCTTTCGGTGAGACCTTACCGAGTCAGCAAGACCTCACCCATATGACTTTCCTTGGCGGGACCCCTGCCCTTCAGCGAGACATTATTTGGTGATTGGGACTTCATGGCAAAGGCTTTAACTCTTGGCGAGTTCATTTCATTGTCACCCGTATTGGTAAGACCCCATATCCTTCGGCAGGAGTCAAAGCGAGGCACAACTTCAGTGAGACCTTGGCCCATCGGTGAGACCTTTTATCGATGGAATCTTCTTTCGCCGAGACGTCAGCCTTTTGGTAAGATGTTATACCAAATCCCCCTTTTTGTTTTCGGAAAGACACCCACAGTCGGGGAGACATCTCCCCGAAAACATGACCATTCACCGAGCTCTTATCTTGTTGCCGAAACTTTGGCCTATCAGCCAAACCCTTTGCTGAGCACACTATGGTCTCCCCGAACTCACATCTTTTAGCCAGACTACTTGTTTGTTATCGGGACTCACGCCAAACTCCTCCATTCTACCCAAGCTCTCCTCAATTCGCTGAGACTCCCACCGGTCAGTAAGATGTTTCACTGGGCTCCCTATCCTTTCGGTGATGAGTTCACTTTTTGGTCAGCGAGACATCCTGAAGGTCTTGGCAACTTTCTCCTTAGAGGGTTTTCATGTCGACCTTGATCTAGGCAAGTCTTCCAACTGTGTTCTTCATGACCTAGTACCAAATGCATGATTTAACCCTTGATGCAAATGATCCACCCGACCCTTTAGAACTTCTAAAACATAAGTTACTCTGCCTGATTGAGCCCATAGGTGAAAAATGGGTAACATTTCTGGTGACCTTAGTTGGATGTTTTCCTGCTAAACATAGAAACCAGTAGCCAAAACTCGTCCATTGGGCATGGAGTCATTAGGAGGCTCAGAAAATAAATAAAAATATCAATTTTGCACATGGACACAACTTGTTTGAGATGCACAGGACACAACAGGTTGTCAAAAGAAAAACAAAATAGGGGAAAATGAAAGAGAAAATTACTATGCCATCACAGTACCCAGGAAATAGAAAATAATTAACCTGAATCACAGAAGCACTTATTGAAAACATAAACCTAAACTAATATGTACAAAAGAGGAACTCCATCTGACTTGAAAACAGGGTTTAAGGTGTATCCCATTGACTAGGATAGCACTTCCCCTTTTATTGTAGCCAGCTGATAAGCATTGTGCTCCTTACAATCTCTGATAATGAATGGGCCTGTCCACATGTTGTCAAACTTGGTGTGATGGCCTGCCTATTTTTCAGAACATCCCATTTAAGCACGAGGTCTCCCACCTTAAAATATTTTTCTGTGGCCCTTCTGTCAAATGTTTTCTTTGTTTGGAGCTGATGATACTCCAAATCCTTCATTGCTTTGTCCCTTAATTCTTCGAGTTCCATGAGTTCTGCATATCTCATGAACATTGGGGCATGTTCCTCAAACATCTCCAAATGGCGAACAATATCAAGAGTTGGAAGCTCTACAGACAAAGGAAATCTTGCCTCTCTACCATAGGCTAACATGTATGGTGAGTTAGCAATAGAACTCTTAGGATTCACCCTATCTTCCCACAGTGCATACTTTAGTTTTATGTGCTAGGTTCTTTGATTATCCTCCATTGTTCTCTTGATGATCCTAATGAGATTCTTATTTGTGCTTCCAGCAAAGCCATTACCCCGAGAGTAATAATTTGATGATGTATTAAAATGAATGCCCTATTTAATGGCCCAATCAGTTACTCTTAGACCAAAAAATTCCAAAGCATTATTAGATATGATAGAGTTAGGAACTCCAAATCTGGTGACTATATCTTCATAGAAACTCAAAACTAAAGACTCTTTTGCTTCTTTCAAAGCTATTTCTTTTGTCCACCTTGTGAAATAGCTTATAGCTGTGAGCACCCACTTGTGACTAGCACTGGAAGGTGGATTTATTGGCCCAATGAAATCAATGCCCCATCTCATGAAGGGCTGCTCCACTTGAATTGGATGCAAGGGCATAGCAGGCAGCTTTTCCTTTCCTGAAAATAGAGCGCATTTGATACACTTTCTTGACTAGGCATATGCATCTTTGAACAAGCTGGGCTAGTAGTAACTAGCTCTCATGATTTTACTAGTAGTTCTTGGGGTAAAGTGACCTCCTGTAGCTCCATCATGAAACTCATGAAGCACCTTCTCAATTTGATGGCTATGAACGCATCTTAATAGGACACCATTCAGATCCTTTTTGAAAAGAACATTGTTTACCAGTACATATGATATGGACTGCAATCTGAAGTATCTTCTTTTAGCTTTGTTCAAACCTGGTGGACACTCACTAGTTTATAAAAATTGGGTCATGTCTTGAACCCAATTTGTTGTTATCAGAGTCACATCATCTTGAGCATTCTGAGACTCATTTATATTAGCAAAAATAATATCCTTTTTCTAACTTATTTTCACTGCTTGACTCTGTAGCAAGTTGTTCACAGAGACCTTTACCTCTGACCAATTTGGTAACCTTGATATTCACATCATATTTCATAACCTTAGTAACCCACCCTGCTCTTTTTTCATTCAAATCTTTGTTCAACAGAAACTCCTTCACACTTGAGTGCGCCACCAGAATATGAATCTTATTGTTTGACACTAGAGGCTTAAACTTCTTTAGGCTTCTGATCATGGCAAGAACATGTTTCTCAACAAAAGTATACCTCTCTTCATAATCAATAAGTACTTGGCTAAAGAAAGCTATGTGCTATTCTAAGTTATCACTATTTTTCTGAACCAGCATGGCTGAGATTGAACTACTGCTACCAAAAGCATACAAAAAGAAGTCTTTATAGAAATATGGATTTACCAACGTCGAAGTTGATGCCAAAGCTTCCTTGATTTCTTCAAAACCATTTTTTCCTTCTCCAGTCCAACTAAAAACTGCATTTTTCTTTAACATAGCTGTCAAAGGCTGTAATAGGTTTGCAACATCTGGGATGAACCTTCTTAGAAATTTGATTCACCCCAAAAAGCTCTACAGACCCTTCTTGTGACTGGGTAATGGCAACTCAAGTATGGATTTAACTCTTTTAGGATCAATAGTAATTCCATCCTTTGATACTATATGGCCTAATAATTTCCCTTCATGAACAGTAAAGATGCTCTTTTTTGAATTGAGAGAGATACCAAACTCTCTACATTTTTTGAAAACTTGCTTAAGGTGTGACAAATGTTCATCAGCATTTTTTGAATACACTATTATGTCATCTAAATAAATCAACATAATCTTGTTAATCAAACTTTGAAACGCCGTGTCCATGGCCCTCTGAAACATGGCACCAGCATTGCATAAACCAAAAGGCATCCTTTTGTATGCCATGGTGCCCCACTTAGTTGTGAAAGCATTTTTGAACTTATCTTCCTCTTTAACTAGCACTTGATTATAGCCCGAAAAACCATCTAACAAGGAAAATCTCTCAGAACTGGCAACTACCTGTAAGATTTTTTCCATGGAGGGAGACAAGTAGTGGTCTTTCAAAGATGCTTGGTTAAGATCCCTAAAGTCTACACAGAGTCTTATCTCAGCATTTTTCTTCCTAATCAGTACAAGGTTAGAAACCCATGAAGTATGCTTAATAGGAAAGACGATACCCCCCTCAACTAATTTGGTTAGCACTTTAATCATTAAAGGCTCAAGCTTAGGATTTAAGGGCCTTTGTTTATGCCTTACTGTCTTAGCATTAGGTTCTAACTCAATTGTGTGCTCAGCAATATGGGGATCAAACCATTTCAAATCTGAATATTCCCAAGCAAAGATATCATGAAATTCTTGGCATAAAGCAACAAAAGCTTGTTTATCTTTATGTGAACAAATTTTTCCTATCTTAAGAAGTTTACCTTTGAAAATCTTTAGTTCTTCATAATGTTCTTCTTTGATTTGCAAGCCATTTTTACCCTTTTTAAGCTGGTCATTAGTACTAAAAATCGACTCTAAGGTAACAAGACCTTTGGGTGACTTATTTGTCCTCAGCTGTATGACTTGATCATCATACTGTTGCTTAAGTTTTGCTTGATTTACCATGGAGAACTGATCTTTTTTTAGCAAGAAAGAAAGGATCTGTTCATCACTGTCAAAAACTTGCCAATGAATGTTGTTATCAGGAATTGATGGTCTGACTGCAACCTTCACATACTATTGTACCTTCTCTTTTCTAATGTCACCTAGAATATCAAACTGTGCCCCAATGGTTGCAAGCCTATCAGCATGCTTGTTTTGATTCCTTAGAATAGACACTAAGTTAAAGGCATCAAAATCGTCAAGCATATTCAACACTCTGTTCCTATAAGACTTTAGTGTGTCATTTTTTGTAGCATTCAGGCCTCTTACTTGATTAACAATTAACTTGTTGTCCCCATATACTTTCAAGCAGGCTATTCCTCTCTTCCTTGCCCACTCAAGGCCTTGAACAAGGCCCTCATATTCAGCAGTGTTATTAGAGCATGCGAAAGCAAAACAAAAATCAGAATAATACTTATCACCCCGCGGAGATACAAGCATTACACCTCCTCCAACACCATTTTTGCTTCTTGAACCATCAAAATACATCTCCCATAATTTATTCTGCTGGTCAAACTGACTTTCTGCACTTCTCTCGAGATTTGGAATTTTTGTCCCAGCTTCATGCAATACATAATTGCCCAGACCAACATCCTGAATAAGCTCATTTGGATTATCAACCATGTTCTTAGTTGCCCATTCATTTAGGAGTACCTCAAGTACACTCACAGCTTATAACTCTTGTGCTGCAGCAAGTTCAGTATCCTCTAAAACAATAGAGTTAACATTTATAGCAGATGGCACATAAGGTTCGATGTGATCCTTGGCAAGGGACTCAGAAGTTATAGTTACCTTAGTACCATACCTGGTCCTAAAAAGAATATGGGACCAATCCGAAGATAAATACACTCCAATTTTAGCCTTGAAGTCTCTAGATAGGCATAGAGCAAAAAAATGGAGGCAAATCTATGACAAACACATCTTGTGGGATTGAAAAGTTGGGATAGGCATGTAGTGTGAGATTCAAATTTTTAATAACACCTATAGTGTTTATTGTTGTCCCATCTAATTGAAGTACTCCCTTTTCTAATGGCTGGTATTGTAAACCTAGCTGGTCTGCAATCTTTTTTAGCATTACCGAACTGCTAGCCCTGCTATCAACCATGCAATTGTGTACCAATTTATTCCCCACTATTAAGGAAACATAGAAAGGAGGGGGCTTGAAACCATTACTTTGTTGTGTGGTACTATCCAAAGGTGCATTGGTTAAAACTAATTTTGTTTGGCCTAAAGAGACTTCATTTGGAGGATTCAAACTAACTGGATTTGATAAGGTTGACTGTAACAAATTGATTTGACCAGGGATTGCTAAAGAATCCCACATTGAAATTGAAACATTAATTTTTTTCATACTTTCAACAATGTTGAAAGGTGCAGATATATTTACTGTTACCTAATTTTCACCCTCAGGCTCAATCAGGCCGAATATCGTGTGATAGAGGTTCAAGAAGGCCAGCTGGAGGAACACTTGCATCAGATGCAAGGGAAATGATGTTATAGTTTAGCGCATGGGTTAAATGTGGCTCCCAAGAGGGTTGAGCCCAGCGTGCAGGCTTTCGGCTTGGGGGTGGGTTTTCCATCTTTTTGTGTTTTGCCTTGTCTTTTCCCTCTTTCCTTTTTGTTTTCCTCTTGCCTTTTTCCTTGTTTCTTTCGGGGCTAGGATCGGACTGGGACTTGAACGTGGAACTTTTCAAAGGTTTCAGTTCCTGCTTCCAATCCGGTTCTAACCCAACTTCCACCATTTTTGTCTTTGTCGGGCCCCTTTTCTTTTGTTTTTGTTTTGGTTTTGTCTTGTCCCCTCCCCTTTTTTCCCCATGTGTTTTTTCTTTCTCCTTTGTTTCCGTCAGAGTCAGAGTCGGAACGGAACCAGAACCTGAGCTTTTTCCAAAAGTTTTGGTTCTTGTCTTGGTTCCAGTTCTAGTTTTGGCTCCACTCCTTCTTCTCTCCTTTTCTTCTTGGCCATTTTCGTTGTCTCCTTTTCCCTGTGTGTGTTTTCCTTCTTTCTTCTCTTCCTTGTATGTCATCGGAGGCGGGTTCGGAATGGAACCAAGCCCTGAACTTTTTCCAAAAAGTTTTGGTTCTCGTTTGGTTCTGGTTCCGGTCTCGGTTCTGCTTTCTACTTTGTTGTTCCTATTTTGGTCCCGATCCCAGTTTCGCTGGGATTTTTCTCTCTTTGCTCCCGCTTCCTCTCTCCCTTGGTTCCGGCTCTGGTTTCGTCTAGATTACCCCCCTTGCCAGTTTTAAAAGAGTGTTTTTTGTCGAGAGTGAGGATGTCGCCCTGAGATCTTGTCGACGCAGTAGGGTCTCAGCAAAGGGAACAAAGGCTTGAAAGGATGCAGGTGGGGTCGGTAGGATGTCTTTCCGACCAAGGAGGCTCTCCCCAAACTCAAGTGGACTTTTAGCAAAGTGGAGAGACTTCGGTATAAAGTCTTAGCAATTCCCTTGGGTCTTGCCAATGTAAAATGACTGGAGTAGAAAAGCAGGGTTCGGTGATGTCTCACCGAAGTTCCCCGGAATGATGAGCCAAAAGAATGCAGGAGTTCGGCGTAGGTCCCAATGACTAACCGAGGTCTCACCGAAAGAAAGGAAAGTCTCAGCCAGAAAAAAAAACAATATCACCATGATGTCTTGACGAAAGAAAGATGTCTCACCGAACGAAGAGAAAGTAGATCATTGCCGAGAGATAGGGTGTCATCGCCAAGAGTCTTACCGAGATGAGGGGTTCACCGAAGGAAGAGGAACTCTATAAGATGTCTTGGCAAATGAAGGTAGTCTCAGTGACAAGGAAGGAGATTGATATGACATCTAATTTTCACTATGGAGTCTTCCCGACCTATTGATGTCTCGCCGAAAGGAATATGGAGCCCGCTGGGGGATGGAACGTGTTCGGGGTGACCTTGAAGATGTCTTGCTGACCGAGGACATAGGGTCTCAGAATGACATTTCATCTTCGATTAAGCATCTCACTGACACCAAGGTGTCTCGCCAAGATGCAATTCTTTTCAAAGCGAGCTTTGACCGCCTACAGAGTCACGTGGAAAATGATTGACCAATCAAGAAGAGCTGAGATGAGCCGTGGCAGTCTAATCATAACAGAGAATGTCAACCCTAGATGAATGCCATGTGAATCATAGTGAGCTCAGTAGCATTCAAGGCATTCAGCCAAGGAGCTTCACGAGGACATGAGGATAGAGGAATGAATGCGGTAGTTGCAGTAAGATCAAGAGGATGTCCCCTAAAGGCAATCTTTTCCATCGACATGGACACGCAGGGGTTCTGCAATTCATTTCATCAAAAGATCTATGGGAGATATTTTTGAGACCGATATTTTGTAGGCCCTAAGGGGCTGAGATCTTTTTTGTATATAAGGAATTTTTTCTTTTTTTGTAGAGGAGTTCTGAGGTATGCTCCTCTGAAGTCTATGACCCTTTTGCAGTCCTCTCTTAGACTAGCACATTTTTGTAACTCAACTTGGAACATAATATACAAAATCTACCTTGGTTACCATTGATGGCCCATCTCTTCACCTTATGATTCTTGTGAAGTATTGTGCATATTTTAAGTGATTCTTTGAGCTACTTAGTGAAATTTTATCTTTCCTTATAGCTTTTGTTTCATGTCATGCCTTTCTTTGCAGAAGTAGTATCATGTAGGTTTCAAACTGTGTTTACTTAATCTTGCACATGATCTTCTATTTTGTGAAAATCTACCTTTCCTTCTTGAAGCTCATGGGCATGTCAAACCTATTTGAACTTGTGATCTATAGGATCTCATTGTGTAGCCTCATGGCTATCATCAGTATTCAAGTGTATCCCGAGTATTCCATTGTTCCTATCTTTTCGGTGTATCACCTTACTTTAGTTTTCATTTTATGCATTGTCTCTCTCCCTTTTCCTTTAAGGAATCGGTAGTTTAGGTGGTACCCAAAGGAAGCTGGCCTTCTGTGGAGGTTCATTTCAGCCATAGGTGACCCACATCCTTGGAATGATCCCATGTTGCTCTAGAATGCTCAGTTTCTTGCAAACTCAGCACAGGGTGCAATTCTAGGTGACAACAGTTTCTGGCACGCCCGGTGGGACTGTCGAGCAAACAGTTTGAAAATTTTCATATCTATTATTGGTTTTGATATGTGACCAATAAGATTCCTACCTTTCTGAGGTCAATATCAGCATATCATGGCAACTCCGTGTACCAGTGCATCATCGATAAATTTAGCATACTGAGGGATTTGGTGTCTACCTCAGTATCATTTAGCCTTTGGAGGCAATTTAAACAACACCTGGCAACTCTGAGCTCAAATCTTCTGGTTTCAACAAGTTCAATGCTGGTATGTTTCAATGACAAGCTTAATTTTCTGCTTCCCAGCATTTATATGAGTAAAGATGATAGATTTTTATAGTCAGCACATATACCCATCTCAGTTTCATGAAAATCCTGTCAACCAATCACCTTATCAGTCATATCAGGCCAATCATTATGTTGGTTTAATCCCAAATGGCCATGCAACAACATCCTATCAGCATGCTCAACATGTTTACCACCCTCCCACCCCTACACAATTCCCCTCACAACATATTAATTACACTTTGAGATAGCCTTGTAGTCTCCTGAGTCAGTCCCAAAATTCTAACAATGTGGATACTGAGTTGGGTAGCGTTAGGGAGATGTTGCTACAATTTCAAAGGCGAATGTTAAACATAGAAAGGGAAAATGAGTTTAATAGGCTGCAAGAAGAGCTTGCTTATCAAGGTTATATTGATCAGCAGGAAGTTGAGACACAAAGAGGGTCCTAGTTAGTACAAGAATGTCAACAGAGTCATTCTAACTCCCCTAAAGGACAACTTTCTCGAATGCCCCAATCAACTGCTACCTTTCCAAATCCTTTCTTTGAGGAGGGGCTTCACTTTCCAAGGTTTAGGGTTCTGAGCTTTGAATAGAGTGAGACTTCCATCGAAAGGAAAGCAGAGGAAGAGCATCCCATTGATCCAGACAACTTACTCCTTTGGGAGAGGATTAAAGAGGTAAATCCCTTGCATTTAGCTATAAAGTGTTATCAATTGCAATAGCAAAAGATTGAATAGCAAGAGGATGTCAGACAGTGTGGGGAGTTGTTGGCCAATGGTTATCAGTAAGATACTGGAGCATTGGAAATGATTGAACAATAGAAGGACCTCGGAGAGTTGTTGATAGATAATAATCAGCAAGACAATGGAAGTTTAATTCAGGAAGAAAAGTCTGTAATTGAACCTATTTCTATCCTCTAAGGTGAGAATCTTCATGTTTTTGAGCATGTTCCGGATGAGGAAGTTGATGATGAGCTATATGAAGAAGTGTACACTGATATAATTGAGCAGTTTTGTTCAATATTGGATGGCAAGGAATCAGAAAAGGCTAATAGACATGATGATCTAGAGAAACAGCTTGGACAAATGCTGAAACAGCAGGAGGAGCCTAATGAGCTTGATTTACAGAGCCATAACTGGTTGGAGGAACTTCCATTTCATTGTACAGAGGAGCTTGAGGCTACATCATTGCTTGAATTGTTGACCCCTTTAATTGAGGAAAACAAGCCTGAATCAGAATGTAACTCTTCCAGTGATGATGAGAATTATGAGCAGCTTCCATTCTGGTCTATAAAAGAGCCTGAGGTTGATGAATTGATTGGAGATGTGATGGAGGAAGCTATCTCTTTGTTCTCTGTTGAAGAAATAGGTGTTCAGATGGCAGTTCATGAGCAAGAAACCAGCAACGAGAGCTCAATTTTTGTCTTTACAAGGGGTTGTCTGATTAGGGATTTAGCCCATATGGAGTTCCATAAAGTGCCAATGATTAATCAAGCATTCACACATGGAGCCATAGCTGAAAGTTGCATAAATGATGTACTCACAGTTGATAAAGAGTGTGTTCAATTTACTTATCCTCCTTTGAATACAAATGCATATGATCAGTTTAAGGAGGTAAGTGAATTTGTTACCCTCTTTCATGTAGCAGTGCATTGTAATTTTAAACATTTTTTAGTATACCATCTCTTTTCAGCTGCCATTAAGCTTGAGAGCCATTGCATATTGAGAAGAAAAGGCAGCTATTTCAACCATCCTATGAATGGTTTTGTTTGATACATTTCTCACTGGTTAGTATAGGGTAGGTTTCGATGCAGTTTACATTCCCTAAGTGTTGTTCCCAGCACATATAAATAGTTTTTTCAGATTTTCTTGTTTTCAATAAGTTTCCAAGTGTTTTTGTGAGTCTCAAGATGAGTTACAGCCATGTACATGCTGCTCTTGATCTTTTTCAGTTGTTCTAACGACTCCATGCCCAATCGATAAGCCATACTACTGGTCTTGATGTTTAGCAGGAAAACATCCTGCAAAGGTTGCCATAAATGTTACCTAATTTTCACCCTCAAGCTCAATCAAGTCGAATATCATGTGACAGAGGTTCGAGAAGGCTAGCTAGAGGGACACTTGCATCAGATGTAGGGGAAATGATGTTATAGTTTAGCACATGGGTTAAATGTGGCTCCCAAGAGGGTTGAGCCCAGCGTGCAGGCTTTCGACTTGGGGGTGGGTTTTCCATCTTTTTGTGTTTTGCCTTGTATTTTCCCTCTTTCCTTTTTGTTTTCCTCTTGCCTTTTTCCTTGTTTCTGTCGGGGCCGAGATCGGACTGGGACCCGAACGTGGAACTTTTCAAAGGTTTTAGTTCCTACTTCCAATCCGGTTATGACCCCGCTTTCGCCATTTCTATCTTTGTCGGGCCCCTTTTCTTTTATTTTTGTTCCAGTTTCATCTTGCCCCCTCCCCTTTTTTCCCCATGTGTTTTTTCTTTCTCCTTTGTTTCCATCGGAGTTAGAGTCGGAATGGAACCAGAACCTGAGCTTTTTCCAAAAGTTCTGGTTCCTGTCTTGGTTCCAGTTCTGGTTCCGGCTCCACTCTTTCTTCTCTCCTTTTCTTCTTGGTCGTTTTCGTTGTCTCCTTCTTTTCCCCGTGTGTGTTTTCCTTCTTTCTTCTCTTCCTTGTATGTCATTGGAGGCAGGTTTGGAATGGAACCAAGCCCTAAACTTTTTCCAAAAATTTTTGGTTCTCGTTTGGTTCTGGTTCCGGTCTTGGTTCTGCTTTCTACTTTGTTGTTCCTATTTTGGTCCCGATCCCGGTTCCGTCGGGATTCTTCTCTCTTTGCTCCCGCTTCCTCTCTCCCCTAGTTTCGGCTCCAGTTTCTTCTGGATTCCCCCCCTTGCTAGTATTAAAAGAGTTTTTTCGTCGAGAATGAGGATTTCATCCTGAGATCTTGCCGACATAGTAGGGTCTCAGCGAAGGGAACTAAGGCTCGAAAGGATGCAGGTGGGGTCGGCAGGATGTCTTGCCACCCAAGGAGGCTCTCCCCGAACTCAAGTGGACTTTCGACAAAGCGGGGAGACTTCAATATAAAGTCTTAGTGATGCCCTTGGGTCTTGCCGATGCAAAATGACCAGAGTGGAAAAGTAGGGTTCAGTGATGTCTCATCGAAGTTCCCTGGAATGATGAGCCAAAAGAATGCGGGAGTTCGGCGTAGGTCCCAACGACTAACCGAGGTCTCGCCGAAAGAAAGGAAAGTCTCGGCTAGAAAAAAAATAATGTCGCCATGATGTCTTGACAAAAGCAAGATGTTTCACCAACCGAAGAGAAAGTAGATCATTACCGAGAGGTAGGGTGTCATTGCCAAGAGTCTTCCCGAGATGAGGGGTTTGTCGAAGGAAGAGGAATTCTATAAGATGTCTAGGCAAATGAAGGTAGTCTCAGCAACAAGGAAGGAGATCGATATGACATCTAATTTTTGCTATGGAGTCTTCCCGACCTATTGATGTCTCACTGAAAGGAATATGGAGCCCACTAGGGGATGGAATGCATTCGGGGTGACCTTGAAGATGTATTGCCGATCGAGGACACAGGGTCTCGGAATGACATTTCATCTTTGATGAAGCATCTCACTGACACCAAGGTGTCTCGCCAAGATGCAATTCTTTTCAAAGGGAGCTTTCACCACTTGCAGAGCCGGGTGGAAAATGCTCGACCAGTTAGGAAGAGCTGAGATGAGTCGTGGAAGTCTGATCAGAACAGAGAATGTCAACCCTAGATGAATGCCACGTGAATCATAGTGAGCTCAGTAGCATTCAAGGCATATGTGGTAGTTGTAGTAAGATCAAGAGGACATCCCCTAAAGGAAATCTTTTCCATCAACATGGACACGCAGGGGTTCTGCAATTAATTTCATCAAAAGATCTATGGGAGATATTTTTGAGACCAATATTTTGTAGGCCATAAGGGGCTGAGATCTTTTCTGTATATAAGGCATTTTTTCCTTTTTTGTAGAGGAGTTCTGAGGTATGCTCCTCTAAAGTCTGTGACCCTTTTGCAATCCTCTCTCAGACTAGCATGTTTCTGTAACTCAACTTGGAACATAATATACAAAATCTACCTTGGTTACCATTGATGGCCCATCTCTTCGCGTTATGATTCTTGTGAAGTATTGTGCATATTTTAAGTGATTCTTTGAGCTACTTAGTGAAATTTTATCTTTCCTTATAGCTTTTGTTTCATGTCGTGCCTTTCTTTGCAGAAGTAGTATCATGTAGGTTTCAAACTGTGTTTACTTAATCTTGCACATGATCTTCTATTTTGTGAAAATCTACCTTTCCTTCTTGAAGCTCATGGGCATGTCAAACCTGTTTGAACTTGTGATCTACAGGATCTCGTTGTGCAGCCTCATGGTTGTCACCAATATTCAAGTGTAGCTCGAGTATTCCATTGTTCCTATCTTTTAGGTGTATCACCTTAGTTTAGTTTTCATTTTATGCATTGTCTCTCTCCCTTTTCCTTCAAGGAATCAGTAGTTTAGGTGGTACCCAAAGGAAGCTGGCCTTCTCCAGAGGTTCATTTCAGCCATAGGTGACCCACAGCCTTGGAATGATCCCATGTTGCTCTAGAATGCTTAGTTTCTTGCAAGCTCAGCATAGGGTGCAATTCTAGGTGACAACATTTACCTTTGGCTATGTCTTTACAATAGCATGGTCAGGTTGCACTTGACTTGCGGATGAAGCATGTAAAGGCTACTCCTTACTAGTGTCATAACCTTGCTACACAGTGTGTGGTACTTGCTAATTTGATGGACCAACAACTCCCTTATTCTTATTCATTGCTTATTCAATCTCGAAAGCCCTCTTCTTGGCTCTAGTATTAGCATTAACAAATGTGTCATCCTGGTTCACTCCACAAAATTCCTCTCTTTGCCAATTCAAGAGAGTTGAATCATCTCCAGGCTGATCCTGCTGTTGTGGATACCCCTCCTTAGGCAAATCTTGTGCACCTACAACATTTTGCACCATAAGAGCTTGATTGATGACACCATTAGAGCATGTAGCTTGATTATGTGGCTGATTACATGGATAACACCACTCATAATCAGCAGCCAGATTGTTTTGAACAAGAACAAGCTCTTTGACAACACTAATTGGAGCTGGATTGTAGGCCTGAAAAGGTCTTGTAGTAACATTTTGTCTTGATCCTTGGTAATTACCTTGATACTGATGTCTATTCCCCTAGAATTGCTGTTGTTGACCTTGAAAAGGTTGACTTGAGGCTTGATTCTACTGCTGATAAGGCCTAGAATAGGACTGTTGTTTTTCCAAGTTCACCAACTTGTTACCAAAAGTTTGTAAAAGACTTTTGATCTCTTGTAACTCTTGTGATGAACCTGATGCAACACTTTCTTTTTAATCAATGGTTGGAACAACAACTGGTAGCATTGGTACAACTAGTAGAGGTGTGAAAGGAGGTATTTGCAAATGAATGTTTGCATGAATTTCTAGAAATATAGGCATTGGAGGCCTAGGAGCGAGTTTACCAACTTGTATTAAGCTGCTCTTAGCTCTGATTGCTATTTCAAAAGTATCTGGCAAAGACACTCCTCCCATTGACTGTATCATGACAGCTATATTGCTGCTCAGAGCCCTCAAAAAGTATAAAAATGCATATTTTGGAGGTGGCCTCACCGTTGCAGGGATTCTATCCCAAGTTTTTTTAAATCTAAAGTTGAAGTCATTCATCTACTCTTGTGGAGCCCTCTTAATTGTATTCAATTGTTCCAATAGAGACAAGTTGTCAGACTTGTCTTGAAATTGTTTATGCAACTTGTGTCCAAATTCATCCCATGTTGCAATTGAACTAACTGGTGAGCTCCTATACCATTGCACAGCTCTACCCTTCAGTGAAACAGCTAGTAATCTTACTGCAACATCTTCTTGGGTTATGTGATGGACTTCGCATAATGATGCCACATCTCGCATGTGTTCAATCGGGGTAGTTTGGTCTTCTCCCATAAAGTTGGCAAAATCTTCAAGGCTTCCATTGGAATGTCATTGTGCTATGCAAAATTCAATGGGCTCCTTCCATTAAAAGCAACAAAGGGTTGATTCCTTGGAGCGGCCATTGGAGGTGGCTGAGGAGGATTTGTTGCTACTCTAAATGAAACCAAAGATGGAATAGCAATGTGTGATCCCATAGATGGAGGAGTGGATTGAGTTCTTCTAGAATAGATAATTGTTGTTACACACCTTGCTGTTGCTCTGCCTTGTCTTCTTGGTGGTGATAGCTACAAATATTCGAAAGGACCTCACCTGCTCCTTGTCTGAACTCTTCTCATAAACTGTAGAAGGCATTGGTTCTGAAATTATTTCTCTCTACGGAGTTGCCAAGTATGCCAAATAACTTCTATAAAGTATGGGACTTTCTAGTTGCATACCAAACTAGCAGTTCAATCTAATTTCTATCCCATCGGGCATACCAGAAACTATTGTCACCTAGAAATTGCACCCTATGCACAGTGATGTAAACTGAACTTTCTAGAGACACATGGGATCATTTCAAGGCTGTGGGTCACCTGAATCTGAAATGAACCTCCAGAGAAGGCTAGCTTCCTTTGGGTATCACCTAAAATATTAATTCTATGAAGGTAAAAGGAGAAGGAATGCATACAAGTGAAGCTAAACTATGGTGATACACTGAATTGATGAGGAATTATGAAATGAAAAAAATATGAACATACACTGGGAAACTTAACTTCAACCATTTCACATACTCAACACAACTTCTTTTAGACTTATGCATCAATCTTAATAGGCTTGATTTACAAACACATCTTAGGAAGGAAAAATAAATTTCACGACTTTAAGGTATGAATGTAGAATTATAAAACACAATTAATGGCTTGCATAATCAAAAGAGAAATACAAAAATGAGAGTAGTACAAACATGAACACTAGCTTCCAAGGTAAACTATGTGTTGTATTCTAGATACCAGTTGAGTTACAAAACATACATTTAGTTGAGAAAGGATTGATAAAAATCACTATCTCCCTTCAATGCATTATCCGAACTACTGCAAAAGGCAAAAACAATGCCTTATATATCAAAATGTGTCAGCCCCTTAGGGCTTACAAAATATTAGGCCTCGGGATAGATCTCTCCCTAGATCTTTTGATTGAATTTAATGTTGCACCCTACGTGTCCATGTTGGTGAAGAGTCATTCCCCTGAGAAGCCTTCTTTAGATCTTTCTAAAACCACTGCATTTACCTCCTTGTATCATGTCCGCCTTAAACCTCTTCGGTCAAGTGCTTTGAATGCTCCTGAGCTCAGAATAGATACATGTTGCTTTTTATTCCGTTGATGTTCTTCATCCTGGTTAGACTGCCATGGCTCACTTTCAGATCTCTCTAATTGGTCGAGTAAACTCCATGCAGATTCTTCGGGTAGTCAAAAACTCCTCCTATAGAATCGCATCTTGGCAAGACACTAGAAGTGTCTCACCGATGTGATTAAATCCTCCTGGAACCATCAGCATAACATGGAACTGTCGATGAGAGTTCTTATCGAGCCCAAAAATCATACCAATATTGCCTCTATGGTTGCCAAGACAATTGTGTTCAGCTAGACAACATGGCAAACTCTTCTCATCCTCTATCAGTGAAGGTATATTGATGTCACCCCAAGCGCACTCCACTCCACTAAGCTCCACATGTCTTTCGGCAAGACGTCGGCAAGTCGAGAAGACTTCATGGTGAGCTCTCAGGGGTCATACCGATGCACAAGATGTCACCGAGACTACAACCTCGATAAGACATCATACTGAGTGTAAAACCTCCTCTTGAAGTCTCCTCAAACTTAACATTACAAACCATATCGGCAAGAGTCTACTGATGTCACCCTAATTCATTTTTCTCTACTCGAGCTCCGCATTCTTTATTGAGACCCTATCAGGTCGGCAAGACTCTCAGTGAGGCCTCCTTGTTCTAGCGAGAGCTCATTTCATTTTGCTTTAGCAAGAGAAACCTTCATCAGCAAGAGGTCATAGCGGCTTCATTAGTCATGCTGATATCACCTTCCATCGCTAAGACCACATCATGTCGGTAAGACATCACTCTGATGGTCGGGCGCTACACCGATGTCATTCATGTATGGGAGACCTTCTGCTAGTCGATGAGACCTCTATAGATGACTCCTTCTTTATCGCCAAGACCTTCCTGTGTCGGTAGGACCTCAGGGCGAAGTCTTCAACTGTTGGCGAGCTCAGCTTGCTTTCGGTGAGACCTTACCGAGTTGGCAAGACCTCACCTATATGACTTTCCTTGGCGGGACCCCCGTCCTTCAGTGAGACATTGTTTGGTCGCCAGGACTTCATGGCAAAGGCTTTAACTCTTGGCAAGTTCATTTCATTGTCACCCATATCCGCAAGACCCCATATCCTTCGATAGCAGTCAAAGCGAGGCACAACTTCAGCGAGACCTTGGCCCATCAGCGAGACTTCTTGTCAATGGAATCCTCTTTCGCCGAGATATCAGCCTTTCAGAAAGATGTTATACTGAAGCCCCCTTTTTGTTTTCAGAAAGAAACCCACGGTTGGGGAGACATCTCCTCAAAAACATGACCATTCACTGAGCTCTTATCTTGTCGCCAAAACTTTGGCCTATCTTCTAGACCCTTTGCCGAGCACACTACGGTCTCCCCAAACTCACATCTTTCAGCCAAACTACTTGTTTGTCATCAGGACTCACGCTGAACTCCCCCATTCTTCCTGAGCTCTCCTCAATTCACTGAGACTCCCACCGGTTGGTGAGACGTTTCACTGGGCTCCCTATCCTTTTGGCAATGAGTTCACTTTTTGGTCGGTGAGACATCCTTAAGGTCTTGGCAACTTTCTCCTTAGAGGGTTTTCATGCCAAGCTTGATCTAGGTAGGTCTTCCAACTATGTTCTTCATGACCTAGCACCAGATGCATGATTTAACCGTTGATGCAAATGATCCACCCGGCCCTTTAGAACTTTTGAAACATAAGTTACCCTGCTTGATTGAGCCCATAGGTGAAAAATGGGTAACACATACCATGTCTAATTGATCTGATAATTGAAAACCTTTTGGTTGTTCCATATAAACCTCTTCTTCCAATTCTCCATTCAAAAAATTAGACTTCACATCCATCTAATAGACCTTAAGATCTTTATGTGCTATAAATTCCAAAAACATTCTGATAGCTTCCATCCTATCCACAGGAGAAAATTTCTCCTCAAAATCTATTCCTTCTACTTGTGAGTTGTTGGTTGTTCCAAATAAACCAGTCTAATGAATCCTAAAGAATTAGCCAATTTCTTATACTCAGACTCAAAGAGGGATTTGGCCAACTGACAAGATTTAGTCAAATACTAAAATTTTCTACACTTTTGGCTTTGTAGGACCAAGGTGGGTCAACCTTTACAATTCCTAAAGACTCAATTCAATTATGTACATACATTTCTTTTTATATTAGATAATTCCCAATTCAACTACATCAAAGAAAGTATTGACAACTTCAAATTTGGCTAAATTCTTGGTATATCAACACTCACTTAGCAATTGGGAAGCATAATTCAACACTAAACCTCAACCAAACAACAAGGATTTAAAATTATTTTTAATTTAAACTTGTTTCTAAGATGCATTAAGTTGAATAATAGATTAGTGCCTAATTCTAGGCCATGGAGTCAAATGTATAAACAGAATTTCATCAACAAATGGATTTCAACCAGTGGATTCAAATTGTTAATGCGTTACACCAACAGATCCACTCCTATTTTCAATCAATTTCTTCTTACAAAATCCACCCTACACACTTGAAATCATTGTTATCTACTCAAAGTAATTTAACTACTTCCTTGAAATAGAACCATGAACACATAACACAATCTCAGGAAATTGAAATGACACATTCAAACATACATTGTATTATTCAATTCATATGCCTCAAAATGTACAAAGTTGGAGACAATTTGATAACATTTATGAATTTCTTGCACAAAGTAGTTGATATTTACTCATGAAATCAGCAATTAAAGCTTATAGACTCAGCTCATAACTTAGATTCAACATTTCTCTATCTACCCAACCCATACAGACATTTAGAACCCTTTTCAGTGAGAGAAGAAAGAGAAGATATAGAAGAAGAAAAGCTCTAGAAGTTAATTTTTTGAAGACACCTAGAAGCTTCATCCACCATTCATCAGCAACAAGAAAAGCATCTCTCCTATCTCTTCCCTTTTCAACAACAAACTTTTCCTATAAATTTTGTCTTTGCTTCAAGTTGTTCACCAACAAAAAATTTCCCCATGTGAAGAATTTCACCATTTTACCCTGTTGTTTAAGAAAATATCTCCGCTTTCCCATGAAAATCCTTATTTCGGCTCTTTTATAATATTGTACTTTATATTCACCATTAGGAATTAAAGTTTTATCACTTTATAAAATAGCCTTTAAATTTACTTTCCACTGTACATTCATTTTTAATATTTCATTTGAAAGGCCCGACAAAATATTGCTTTCCCCCAGTGAATATTTCATTTCACTCTATAACTCATCACCGTGCCATGGAGAATAAAGTATTTCAACTCATAAAGTGAATAATGAATTCACTTTATCCATGCTCTTGTATTTGCTTCATATTTGAAATTAATTCCTTAAATAGCAGGGACTTTAGAATATTTTACCTGAGACATGTAAAACATTTTACTTATCTTTTCACCACAAAGAATTTTCCACTTTACCATACCCTTGCACATCATTTAATTTTTCACCTTTGCAATCAAAATAATTTCCACACAGTGAAAAGCCTTTTAAAACTATGTTGGGCCAACAAATTTTAAATGTAAATTCCTTTGCTTTTAAAATGGGGGTTTTAAACTATTATACTGTCAAGCTTTTAAAAATAACTTACGGGCCCACTCTAATCTTTTCCCTACTCACCCAATTTAATATTTTTGCATTCAAAATTTTGGGCCCACCACGAGCCACATGAAGCCTCCTTCTTGCCCACCCTATGGCAGTAACAAGTGAGTAGCTTGGAGCTGCAAGACTGCAAGGAATAGATAGGATTTGGCTACATTTCCATCTCCATTCTCTATTGTTGATTTCATTTACCCCCTCTATTTTCCCTAATTTCCTTCACTTCGTGCTTGTTCAGTTGCACTTGCTTGGCTATGGCAGCCAAACAATCTTGATGCATTTTCCTCTATCAAAAGGTTCCCATTCAATGCAAGTGTCTTGTGTGTTGAAGATCTCCTCTGAAAATGCCATATCGACCATCGTACTAGCAATCTGGTAGCACCATAGCTTGCAGCTACACTCCAAAATGCACTGCCCCCTGATATGGTCATTTCCCTGTAGCTAGCGTAGTGGAAAATCTCACTCAAACATTCTTGATGCATGTTCACTATATGTGCAAAACACACACACTTTCCACTCTTTATTGCATCTTCTTCTCCATTTTGAAAAGGCCGAACCATCAAAGAATTTCAACATTGAGACACTCTACAGCTTCTTTCTCCATTAACCTCTTATCTCAAAATGTCAATAATTCATGAAGTGTTTTTTATATCCTTTGTGCTTTGATAGGTAGCCACACCCTACACCATGTTCATTAGTTGCAATGTTTGGGCCCTTCATTGTCTGAGCCTCCTCCATCCTCTATGCATCGATGGGAATTCCTGAGACCACATTTAAAAAGGTGTTCTGCCAAATAGGCCATGTGCCTTGCCTATGCCTCCAATTTTATAAACATATCAATCATCTATATTTCATGGTGGCTACCCCCAACTAGTGATGGTTCCCAAGTTTGCAGCAAAAAGATCTCAAATCTCCAGAAAAGGTGCCACAATAGCATTTCCTCATACATTTTTTGTTGTCCACTTTGTTGTCTCATTCCCCATTTGCTTTCCCTTATTTGGGAGTCAATGGCCTTCAAAACAGGCTATCGAGCCTCCCTTTGTTTCCTATTCTAATGACAAAGAATATAACTCCTCTATCTACCATGCTTTGATGGATGTTTGTTCCCTACTCTGATGCTTTCTTTCCTTTTTGAAGCATTCTCAACAATCCATTTTATGTATATACTACTGTGAAACTTAATACACCTCCTTATAAAGAGTTTGAATATACATCAAGATCTTTCCATGTCTCTTCCAACAATTGCAAATAGTGCTCAAGCCATTTCCAGGTGTGTTGACATGTTCTTAAGTTCCTCCTTTTAACTTGAGGAGCCATTCCTCCATCCATCCATTGTTGAGGCCGACCCCATTTTTGCAAGTTTATGTTGCAATATCAAATGGTCACTCTAACCATGGCATGGTGGTTGTTTCTTACACTCTGTGGATCAATCTCCACTTGCATTTTCTTGAAATTTTCTAAAGCTTGGATCAGCCTATTCCTTGGCCAATACATTGGCTCCCTTGTAGCATGGTTTATTCTCTTATCTTTTTTGCCAACACTCCATGTAGCTTGAGCCAGTTATAATAAAACTTTGGGTGCCAATGCTAATAAGAACCTCAAACAATTTCAATGCACTTTTCTATGTGGGACTTGTGACCACTCTCTTTTCCTTTTCAGTGTTATGTAGATCATTGACATCTTGCACACCAATGTTATCTTTATGCAAGATAAAACTCTTCAATTCCATTTTACACAAGTTATTTTGACTAACAACACAAAAATCAACATGATATATTTCATGCATTGAAATCATATTAACATGCCCCAATGATATCATGATTCCTCCATGTTAAAAATTCTATATCAAGCATTCACTCAATGTATTTGCACTAATTTGGTATGTGGTACATTTGGATTTTCATAGATGTAAGTTTCAAGAATATATACCACATGACCTGGGTATTTGACAATGTTTTCCTCATCATCATGAGTAATCTCAGTTTGAAACATTTTTATTTTAGTTGAAAATGTTGCATCACTGCTTGAATCATATAGGTATATAGCCCAAAGAGAAATGTGATTAGCAACATGAAGCTTACCACTCTTATCATTATGAACATGAGCATATGTCGGGTCCCCTCATGGGCCCGACTAAATTTTTTTTTGTTTCGAAACAAGTGTCATGCTCAATTTACCTTGATATTGCTTTTGAATGCATCAAAGATGAAAAGATAAAGTGGGTTTTCATTGAAATTTTCTTTTAAATTTTTTTGAATAGTGAACCAAACAGTTCAAGTTGGCTCCGGAATCACCCTAGGAAACAAGTCAAACGACCTCCTAGAGCCATGAAAACTTATAGGCATGGAGAAATTCAACCCAAGAATGGAGTGCAATAGATGGATTGGAGAAACACGTCACGAGGAAAAAGATATTCACTGTCAAAGTTGCTCACTCAAGCTTTTCTACAAATACAGTTGTTCAAAATCAATTAAAACTCACTCAATCACCACTTCGAAAAAATATCAAATCAACTTTTGAGAGGCTTCCACTAGAAAAATAAGCTCATTTAGGTACAATAAGAATGTTTGCAAGAGGTATTTTCTTGAATCATCAATCATCAAAAGATATTGAAGGTCAAAGTTGACCTCTTTGAAAAGTTTCAGAAAATGCAAGTGCAAAATTGAATAAATTGTGTTTACTTTCGTCCTGGTAAAAATAGCAAATCAGATCATGAGGCTCTTAAATAGAACCAGGGAGCACATGAAGGTATAGAGAATGGAGAGCAACATTTTTTTTCACTTGACAATCATCCAGTTGCAAAATATAAGCTCGAACAAGAGGCTACTTTGCAGAACTGAAAGTTTGCAAACAATAGTAAAGTGTCAAAACCCTCCAGCTTCACTTTTCAAAACCCTATCAAAACTCATCATGGGAAGTTAAAAATTGACATGCACATTCACATATTTCACATGAGTGTGTCCACAAAGGGGTTTAGTATGAAAATCAATAGGCACCAAATTATGACCCTCCAAAGTAGGTCATTTAGGAAGATTTTTCAAGTGCATTTGTGAGAGTGCAGAGGCAAAATTTTCAATTTGGGCAGTTCAAATTTGAAAAATTTGAAGGTTCCATCATGATTAACCCTTACACACAAGTCTTTATTTGTTACTAACAACTTCTCCATTCCCATTCAACTTGTTCCTAAATACCCATTTAGTTCCAATTATGTTCTTATTTTTTGGTCTAGGGACCAATTCCCAAGTTTGATTCTTCTATGTCTACATAAGTTCTTCTTCCATTGCCTTTATCCAATATTCATCCTAGCATGCTTCACTCACTAATTTAGGTTCAACTTTGGAAAATAGAATTTTACCTCAACTTTAGTAGCTTTTCTTCTTGTCAATACACATTTCCTCCCATCTCCAATAATTTTATCTTCAGAATGATTCTTATGCACATGCTTAGGGGTTTTAGGGGTATGCTCTGGAGATTGTTCCTCTTCATTCTATACCTCTTGTTCATCAAGTATTTCTTCTACTCTTCTGTAATCAAGTTCATCTGACACATATCCATCTACTATAATAGAACTCTGCAAATTTTTATCAACTTTAACATTTGCATTCTCAACTATCTTTCTCAACCTTTTGTTGTAACATCTATAAGCTTTCATCTCAATAGAATATACAAGTAAAATACCTTCATCAGACCTTGCATCAAACTTTCCTAATTTTTCCTCATCTCTTTTGATATAACATTTTCTTCTAAACACTCTAAAGTACTTCACAGTCAGAATCTTTCCATACCATAGCTCATAAGGAATATTTGTGCTTTTAGCTCTAGATTGAACTATGTTAATTATGTAAATAGTAGTATGAATAGATTCTCTCTAGTAGACATCTAGTATATTTTCCTCTTTCATCATCGTCCTTGCATCTTCTTGAATAGTTTTATTTTTCCTTTCAACAACTCCATTCTGCTGAAGAGTTCTAGGGGCAAAAAAAATCCTCTTTATAACATGAACTTCACAAAAAATGTTAAACTCATTGGAGGTGAATTGAGCACCTCTATCATACCTTAAACACTTTATTTTCAAATCCATTTCATTCTCAATCAAAAGCATAAAGTACTTGTCACCTTGTAGACTTATCACCCTTGTAAAACCACAAAGATCTATATGCACTAATTCCAATAGTTCAATAGTATATTTTTCATTTCCCTTAAAGATACTCCTTGTATGTTTTCCAAATTGACAACTCTCGCAAAAAACATTGATAGGTTTTATGATCTTAGGTAAATCTCTCACAGCATGAACTAAACTAATTCTTTCCAAATTATCAAAATTCATCTGGCACATCCTTTAGTGCCATAACCAACTATCATTAATTTGTGACATAAAGTAATGACCATTAGCACCCTTGAGTTTGTAGATGTTTCCATTCGTTCTCTTACCTATAGCAATCACAGTTTCAGACCCTTTATGGATTTCACATGCTTCATCCTTAAATACAAGATTGTATCCTTTACTACACAGTTTTCCAACACTCAAAAGATTATGTCTTAAGCCCTTAACAAAGTAAACATTGTCAATATTATGATTTCCATCAAAACGGATTGAACCTATTCCACAAATCTTAGCTCCTGAATCATCTCCAATTTTAACTAATCCACCATCATACTTTTCAAGTTTTACAAACTTACTTTTGTCTCCAGTCATATGATTAGAGCAGCCACTATCAACAACCAAGTAATTCTTATCTTCTTTGACATGAAAATCTAAAACCAAGGTACCTTCAACCTTATCCTTCATCTTCGATATACTTTCCTTCACAAAACTTTCAGGGTTAGTAGAACCAAATTTAAATTTTATAGCAAAAAAAACCATTCATTACCATGAAAGTCTCCATAATCATATTCATCATCAGAAATACCAACATCTTCTCTTACATAATAATCTTTCCTAATCATCTTCCCTTTATTTCCTTTGTTCTTATTGTTTATAGCTCTCTTTGGAAATCTAGAAGCAAAATGACCTATCTCACCAAACCTAAAACATTTTAAAGGTAATTTAGCTTGATACTTACACATTCCCTTTTTCATCTTCCTCAATAGCGTAGCTTCCAAATCATTAAGATCTTTTTCACCTGATTCTTCAACCTTCTCTAATTTCTCAACCTTGAAAGTAGTCTCTACTTTTTTTCCTTTCTTCATTTTTCTCATTTCAAATGTACTCAGAGTACCAATCAACTAATCTCTAGAATATGTATCAAAATAAATTGTTTCCTCAATAGAAGATACCTTTTTACTATTTTAATCCAGAAGAGATCTGATAATTTTCTTCACTACTTTATATTCTTTAACTAGTGCACCAAGACCTCTCATATCACGTACCAGTTCATCAATTCTCTGAATGTAGCCTATATAACTATTTCATCCTGGGATATGCATCATTTCAAGCTATGCCTTCAAGTTCTACAACTTGGCTTGCTTGGGCTTCATATCTCCTTCATAAATTATTTCTAACTTATCTCAAACTTCTTTAGTAGTCTTCAAATTCATAACTTTAATTAATTAAATTTTTGAAAGACTATTCATAATAATGTACCTTTCCATAGAAATGATCTCATGTGCCTTGATCTCTGCATTTGTATTCATACCATTCAAAGGTGGAGTGTATGGATTTTGATAGGCCTTCTTAATATCATATCCTTGAGTGCACAAATATCCTTCCATCTATGTTTTCCAAACTGCATAATCTATGCCATAAAATCTATGGTATTCCAAAGGAATCATGTTCACCATAAAAAATCTACCTCAAGTAGTTAAGCTCTTCTTCAAGGAACCTTCCTCTAATATCAATTGTTGAACTAGGAAGGGGGTGAATCAGTTGTAGAAAATTAAACCTTCAAACCCCTCAATAGTAAATAAACCCACAAGCATTAAATATATTCTTATTTTGTTAAAATAATTAAACATAAAATGCCAATAACAAAAACTAAAATCATAGCACCGCACACATAAGATCACCAGATTTATGTGGAAAACCCAATGAGGGAAAAACCACAGTGAGGATTGACTCAAAATATAATTAATATCAAAATTAGTACAAAGAGGCTCACTACCAGAATATGACACGTTGTCCAAAAATGCTCACAACCAAGGCTCACTACCACATAAAGAATACAAGAAGATAGAAGAATAATTTTACATAGAGAAACACTTCTCAATTCAACGAGGAGTTCACCACAATTGCTCACACACTTTCACAGTATTACATGAAATATTTAAAATTCCTTTAGCTCACTCCCTTCAGAAACCCTAACATGAAGTTCACACTCCTCTGCTCAAATTTGCATTACATACACTTTGATCACATCACTCTTTGCATCTTATCTTTCTTCTTAATCTTTCCTTGCCTTCTCTTGCATCAACACCATTCATATTTATATCAACCTCAACCTCAAAACTTTCTCCAATGTTGGCCACTAGTCGTTATATATTCAAATTCAAAATAGGTTGGCACCCAAACATTCTTGTGGTGGATAGGAATGAAAGGTGACCTACAAAAATCCTTAATTAGAACCCAAATAGATCCCAGTACACCTCAACATGCTTCTACAATCCTCACATCAAGTGTTAAACACAAGGTTAGCCAACACTCATGCAAAACACTATAAACATTACGTACACACTTCCTTGGATCAAGCCAAAATTTTCAAACAACATAATTTACTTGAATTCAATACCAAACAATCCATGAAATACTTAAGATTCATCGAATTCATCAACCAAGGTTCGCATCAACAACTACTTTAACTTAGGACAATTGATAAACCTTGTTTACATACTGATAATTGAAACTTACATTGTATTGCACCAAATCAAGTAAAAACTTGATCACAAAGAAATAAATACATTATAAGAAACTTCCCAATTCCACACAACCTAAATCCAATTAGCAGAGAAATGTAGAGCAAACACATTTCTCCTAGACAATAGAAAACACCATTGAACAACTAATTCACACACTAACGAAAATATCTCACACTGTACAATGATCCAAAAACCTAAATTTTGAATATAGCAACCTCTTTCAACCTTGAATAGCTTGTAATATCTGCATTGGCATAGTATCAACATATAAATAACATGGAGCACAATATGGGAGCTCATTATGAATTTTTGCACAACACAGTTTACTCTGTTTATTAAATTTTCTCAAAAGCAGTTGGAACCCAAGTACCAGAACCAACATCTTAGCTCATTCCAACTCATCTTCAGATTATGCAACAAAAGAATAGCTCCATGTACTCACAACACTTCCTCAAGTTCTCAACTACACATGTACAATTTTTTTCCTCTTTTCACAATTTTCTCAATATCCTCAACATCTTCATCACACAATTGACTTGAATGAAAACATTAGTCAATATAATTCCTATTGACATCAATGAAAACACCATCATTCTTGCAATGGAGAAAGGAGGAGAAAGAGATATTTATGTAGGTAGGGTGCCATAGGGTGAGACTTGAGAGATAGGGAGAGAGAGAGGGAGTGGGAGAGAGAGGGAGTGGGAGAGAGATAGAGTAAGAGAGAGAGAGACTTGGGAGAGGTAGAGGGTGTGGGAGGGAGAGACCTGGGAGAGAGGGAGAGAGAGGGAGTGGGAGGGAGGGGTTTGGAGTGAGAGTCGCTTATCTAGGTGGGGTGGGAGGGATAGAGAGATAAGGGGGAGAGAGAGAGAGAGAGAGAGAGAGAGAGAGAGATTTACCTAGGTAAGGTACTAGAGGGAGAGACATGAGAGAGGGGGTTGGGAGGGAGAAACCTGAGAGATAGGGATAGATAGGGAGTGGGAGAGGGAGGGAGTGATGGAGAGGGAGTGGGAGAGAGATAGAGGGAGAGAGAGGGGGAGTGGGAGAGAGATAGAGGGAGTGAGAGAGAGTGGTAGGGATTGATTGAGTGATAGGTATGTAGAAAGAGGGAGAGGGTAGATAGAGAAAATTAGATAAGGTAGGAGAGATAGGGAGAGAGAGGTGATATGGATAGATAAAGAGAGGGATAGGGGTTAAGGGTATAGGGTTGAGGGAATAGAGTTGAGGTTCCAATGTATAGGGTAGAGGGTTTAATGTATAAGGTAGAGTATTGAGGGTTTAATTGTTTAAGGGTTGAGGGGTTAAGGGTTGAGGGTTCAAGGGTTTAAGAGTTGAGGGATGAGATTGAGGGTTTAAGGGTTTAGGGTCGAGAGATTAGGGTTTAGGTTTGATGGTATAGGGTTGAGTATATAGGTTTTATGGTATAGGCATGAGGGATTATGGTTGAGGATCCAATGTATAGGGTAGAGGGTTGAGATTTGAGGGTTGAGGGTCTAATGCATAGGATAGAGGGTAGATGTTTGATGGTTTAAGGGTTGAGGGATTAAGGGTTGAAGGTTTAGGGTTTAGGGTATAGAGTTTAAGGGTTTAAGGTTTTAAGGGCTGATGTTATAGGGTTGAGGGATTAGGATTTAGGGTAGAGGGTATTGGGTAGAGGGTAGTTGGTTTAAGGGTTTATAGTTTAAGGGTTGAGGGTTGAGAGTTGAGGGTTGAGGGTTGAGGGTTGAGGGTATAGGGTTGAGGGTAGAGGATTTAAGGGTTTAGAGTTTAAGGGTTTATGGTTGAGGGTTTAGGGTTGAGGGTAGAGGGTTGAGGGTATAGGGTTGATGGATTAGGGTTGATGGTAGAGGGTATTGGGTTTAGGGTAGAGGTTAAGGGTTTAAGGGTTGATGGTTTATGGTTTAGGGTTGAGTAGAGGTTGAGGGTATAGGGTTGGTTTAGGGTTTAAGGGTTGAGGGTTTAGGGTATTGGGTGAAGAGGGTAGATGGTTGAGGTATTATGGTTTAGGGTTTAAGGGTTGATGGTTCAGGATTGAGGGTTTAATGGTTTAGGGTTCAAGGGTTTAAGGGTTGAGGGTATAGGGTTAAGGGATTAGGGTAGAGAGGGAGGGAGGGAGGGAGAGAGATGGGGTGAGAAGTGAGATAGACAGAAGGAGAGAAGATGAGAAGATGAGGGAAGGAGAAAGATATATGAGAGTTGAGGATCCAATGTATAGGGTAAAGGGTTGAGAATTAAGAGTATAGGGTTGAGGGTTTAGGGTATTGGATTGAGGGATGGTTGAGAGATAGGGAGAGAGAGGGAGTGGGGGTGGGGGAGAGAGAGAGAGAGAGAGAGAGAGAGAGTTATCTAGTTATGTAGGTAGTGTGCTTGATGGAGAGGCATGACAGAGAGAGAGGGGAGGTGGGAGGGAGATAGTTGAGAGAGAGGGAGAGAGAGGGAGTGGGAGATAGAGGGATAGTAGAGAGATAGAGGGAGTGAGAGAGGGAGAAGAGGTGGGAGGGAGAGACTAGAGAGATAGAGGGATGTGGGTTTAGGGTTTAAGGGTTGAGGTATTAAGGGCTTAAGGTTATAGGGTTGAGGGATTAGGGTTTAAGGCATAGTGCCAAGGGTTGAGGGATAGGTTTGAGGGTTAAGTGAGAGACCTATATGGCTAAGGACAAATGGATGGCTAAGGAGAGAGAGAGAGAGAGAGAGAGAGAGAGAGAGAGAGAGGAAACCTTTTAAAAATCAACTTTTTTATAATGCAAGAACATTTTGATGAAGTTGAGATATAGTTGTTTTCTATAGCAAGCCAAAATGTGCTCGCATTATAATGTGAGAGAATTTTTTCTTTCTCTAAAATGGTAAATAAGTTAGCAAACCCATGATATATGCCCGCATGCTCTATTATTCTCTTGGTTATGCATGTGTTCTGACAAAAAGAAGCTTTTTGATACTTTTGGGAAGTGCACATGCAAATGTTTCACATTCTACCACCTTTGCATGAACTTTCCACCACCATTTCATGGTTTTCCAACTTAAGGAGGAAATAATAGATTTTTCATATTTAATTTGACATCTATCAAGTCAAATCTCAATTTTTGTAGTGTTACAATGTTAATTATGATTGAATTTTAACAATTTAACATTATACATTGGTTATTTGTATTGTTGTTAGTAATTATATTCAAGAGTGATATACAATTGAATGTTGAAAAGGAAACAATCTTGTGAAAAAATCAAATTGTTGAGGAGTTTTATGCAAGAAGAAACAAAGACTACATAATTGGGTAGAACTCCTCCATTCAAATATCTGTTTATTAGGTATGTAAAGTCTTTACACATTTTCTTTATATTTTCTTTAATTCTATTATGTTTCTTTTCCATCCCTTATGATACAAGTTTAATACAATGCTTTTATTTTTTTACTATGCATATTCCACATGTTCATCATTGTTTGTTTGTCATTATAACCTTAGCCCCTCTTGGCACATTTTAAACTACACAATTCTTTACACTTTCCAATTACATTTTAAACCACATCTCTTTGAAGAATTTTGTTAAACCAATTGACCTATCTTGTGTATGCTTCCACATGTTGTATACACATAAACATGAGAGTAGTTATAAGTATGCAATATAATACATAATTTCTCAATCCTTTTCTATGGATGTGCATACCCCTTTCTGAAGCTTCCATTTTGGTATAGGCATGGGGGATGTTGGAAAATGCAGCGGAATTTGGTTTTACACCTAGAAATTGTATTTTCTTGAAATTTTCTAAATCCTTTTCAACAGATCCATTTTTTGCATATCCTATAATCATTGTAGTTGGACATACCTCATTGAGGCAATTTGTCAACCAGTTCTACCAAAGTAGTTGATTTCCTTGTCTATGCTACCAAATTTTCCATACATGTCTACCAAATAATTTTATCATCGTGAGACCTCATTTCTATGAGGAATTTTTTCAAACAACCCACTACCTTGTCAATGTGGTAGCATTGACAAGCTACTGGGTTGTTTGAAAAAATACATCATAGAAATCCAGGGTCTCATGGTGATGTACTAACAAGCTAGTGGGTTGTTCAAAAAAATGCCTCATAGAAATATAGGGTCTCACAGTGATGTACTAACAATCTAGTGGGTTGTTTGAAAATATACCTCATAGAAATCTAGGGTTTCACGGTGATGTACATCACTGTAAGACCTTGGATTTCTTTGAGGCATTTTTCAAACAACCCACTAGCTTGTCAAAGCTCACATGAATTTTTTGATTGAATACCTTAAAGAAATGTGGAATCTTACCTTCCACTTTTTTAAGGCATTGCATTAAAACATTCATCTAAGCTTTGAGAAGCTAGTGAGCTCACTAGCTTGACAAGAAAGTAATATCAAGTGTCCTTAGGAACCCTATAGGTTACGAGCTTGTAGCCCTTCACAGAGATGATTTTGATATAACTTTCATCTTATACCTGATAATGGGGATCTAAAACCTGATTTGGATACCCTTATAATTCTTATTAGACATTTGTGAAAATCATATGGGGTTAATTTGTAAGAAATTGGCCAAACTACTTACAGTTAAATTAGACCTCTTTCTAAGGATTGTTATGGAACAACAGTTACTAAATGGATTAGTCAAGTCTTGAAATTCATATGGAAGGCGTATTTATAAATTTATAACATGCATGAATAGTCCCTAGTCTTGAACATTCTTGAAATACAAGAATTTGCACTAAAAATAGACAAATTGCTATGTAAAAGCTAGGAAATCAAGGGCTTTGTGGAAAAGAAACTTGCATGTGTGGAAAATCATGAAACTTGGCACATCATCACATACACCTATAAGAATTAATAATCCAAAATTTTGGAAAATTTAGTTGGTGGAAACAAAATTTAAGTCTATGCCCTAGATTAAGGCCTAAACTGACAATTCCAACAAAAGTTAAGTAGTGCTAAAGTTGCAAAGGGGTGTAACTTTCATGCTACAACTCATGTGACCAAACCAACAATTCCAACATGTCTGAATGGGTACATTTAGGCTAGGAATGGTCTTCTTTCACACCCAAACACATTGAATCCATCTGAGTTACATTCAACTGGCTTAATCCCTTAAGGGTCCAAAGTGCAAAAAGGCTGCAATGTTTGATGGGCTATTACTCAGAAACTATAACACTTAGAAGCTTTCCATCTGAGACTACAAGATCATGTTGGGACACTCTACAATAACTTCTCTCATTTTTTGATATCTCGAAGGCATTTTCCCTTGGTTTTAATTTTTCAGTTAATGGATAAAGTGTCAAATGCAAACAGTGTAAAGTTGTAAAGGGGTGTAACTTTTGTTTCATAACTCATGTGATCAAACCGACTCTTCCAACACACACCAAACATGCCGAATCAGTTTGAGCTACATTCAACTGGCAAAATCGCTTAAGAGTCCAAAGTGCAAAAGGGTTGCAATCTTTGACGAGCTATTACTTGGAAATCGTGATTCTTAGAAACTTTTTTTCTAAGGCTACAAGATCAAGTTGCACCCCTCTACAATAACCTCTCTCAGTTTTTGATATCTTAAAGGCATTTTTCCATGGTGTCAATTTTTTAGTTGATGGAAAAAGTATCAAATACAAGCAATGTAAAGTTACAAAGGGGTGTAACTTTTGTTCTGCAACTCATGTGACCAAACCGACTATTCTAACATGTCTAGATGGGCATGTTTAGGATAGTAATTTTCCTCTTCCACACCCAAACATTTTCAATCATTCTGAGTTATGTTCAACCTTCTCAATCCCTTAAGAGTCCAAAGTGCAAAAGGGCTACAATCTTTGATACAATATTACTCATAAATTGTGATGCTTAGAAACTTTTCGTCTAAGGCTATGGGATCATGTTGGGTCCCTCTACAATAACCTCTCTTATTTTTTGATATCTCAAAGGTGTTTTCACGTGGTGTAGATTTTTCAATTGATGGAGAAAGTGTCAAATGCAAGCAGTGTAAAGTTGCAAAGGGGTGTAACTTTCGTTCTAGAACTTGTGTGACCAAACCAATTGTTCCAACACATATATATGGGTATTTTTAGGCTATAAATGGTCCTCTTTTGTACCCAAACATACTGAATCAATATGAGCTATGTTCAACTGCAAAAATCCTTAAGAGCCCAAAGTGCAATAGGGCAGAAATCTTTGACGGGTTGTTACTCGAAAACCATGATGCCTAGAAACTTTTTTTCTAAGTCTATGGGATCATGTTATGCCCCTCTACAATAACCACTCATATTTTTTGATATATCAAAAGCTTTTTACTATGGTGTCAACTTTTTAGTTGATGGAAAAAGTGTTAAATACAAACAATGTAAAGTTGTAAAGGGGTGGGACTTTTGTTCTGCAACTCATGCAACCAAACTAAATGTGCTACCAAACTAAATGTTCTAGCACATCTATATGGGTACATTTAGGCTATGCATGGTCCTCTTTCACACCCAAACATGTCGAATCAGTTCGAGCTATGTTCAACCAGTTGAATCCCTTAACGTGGCATGCAAAACAAAGGAAAAGAGAAATATTCATATGATAGTTAACAAGTCCTAGTTTTCCACACCAAAAGCATGTGATTGCAAGAGGTAATACATTTGGGTGTCAAAATAGTTTAGGAGAAGGGATAATATACAAAAAAACCCACGTTGAGGAATGTGGGAATTAGTGTATGAGGCGCAGGGTTAATCCAGACATCCCAGGCTTCACACCACTTGAATGAATAGTCATGAGTGATGGGTTTAATTAATTGGTATAAGAAGGTCAAAGGTGGATTTGTACATTCTTGGCTCCATAAAAATTACAAGAAGTTATGAGTGACAATTTCCATTGGGTACTTAACTAACTCAATAGGTTTTGGCTTTAGATGAACTCACACAACAAAAGACAATCTTACCTAGACTGGTTTGGCTCTAGTGGATGTTACTCTAAATGAGATAAATGGTAGAACCAATTGACCAACATGTAGTTCAATTGATTTATCTTCCATATATTTGTGTGGGGGGAATTTATAATATTCAATGAGTCGAATTCTCTTGTGTAAGCATAAGTACAACCCTTGGAAGTCAAATATGGAGGTTGGTGAGTTGCAGTTTCAAATTAGGAATATAAGATGACCCTTTAGCTGAGTGCAGGAGAGAAGTAGATTGAATAAGCACATAATGCACAAGAAAGAAAGTTAATAGAGGATGGTAGATGTTCTTGACAAGGCCCCAATTCATTTGAAAGGACAAATTGACTTGTAAATGTTGTAAGATGATAGTGGAAATGAGGAAGCAAAACTTCAATATTTTTTTTGTAAATCTCTCTTTCAATGTGTGTTTGAGTTATTTACTTTCTTACTTTCATCCAACTAATTAAATAATTGAAGCACATAAAAAATCATATGAATGATATTTTTAATTGATTAGAAGCAGAGTTCTTACCTACAAGAGTAACATTAGAATTTACTAATATACAATCTAAAGAATCAATGTGCTCATTTACTACACCATTATCTTATGGATTCAAGGGCCACATGTCAACAGTAACATAAAAGGAGTGTAAAATTTGGCCTATAAGCATTGCAGGAATGTGTTTGAGCATGCACACAATTTCATAATGAATATAAGATCTAGATGGAAGCCATAGTGGTGGGAAATATAATTGTGTAGCCTCTTATATATTGATTTAGTATCATAGAACATTGAATTAGCACATAAGAAAATGATAAATCCTTGGTGAATCATTTTTGGAAATACTAAATTTTTTTAGCATCAACTAAGAAATTTGTTTGGGATCAATTAATAAATATTCAAGACAAACCATGAAGGACATAAATGAGCAATGAAAAGGCTAACCAAATGCTAAATGTCAAGACCATGAGAAAATGAAAGACAATGATTAAACTTTTTATGACTGTGAAACATTGACCTTGTTGGTCCTCATATTGTAAGTGTTTTATGACTGTGTTTTTCATGGACAACAGTGTCAATCAGATTTGAATGTGAGTTCATATTATCTCATATTACAATGAAAACACTCAAAGACTAGGAGAAAGGGAAAAAATCATCTAGAATACCTGTGAACACATGAATCATGAAGAATACACATGAACACATGAATTATACATTGGAAGAATGAAGCATGCATGTGAATACATGTAATATGTGAAATATACACAAGAATCATGAACCATACACGTGAATACATGAAGTATACAAATGAATCATGAAGAATACATAGGAACCCATGAATTATATATTGGAAGCATGAAGCATACATGTAATACGTGAAGTATACATGTGAATAAGTGAAGCATACATGTGAATAAGTGAAGCACAAGTACTCAAATACACGTAAGCCATGAAGTATACATGTGAATACAAAGTATACACATGAATACAAAGTATACACATGAATACAAAGTATACACATGAATACAAAGTATACACATGAATACAAAGTATACACATGAAAACAATTAAGTCACAAAGTATGCATTGGAATACACGTAAGTCACAAAATATACATGTAAGTTGTAAAGTATACACTTTAATACATGTAACTTGTATCTATTGAAGTGTGGATTTATAATGCAAATATGGACACAATCAATAAAAAAATATTTGTATTGACCAAATAGCCATATAGGCATACATTAATATATGTCAATATAAGTATAAAATTTATAAAAAATAGCCATGTAGGCTTACAAGAATGTCATATAGGCATAGAATTTCAAGTATATGCAATATAAAATATGTTCAAAAATGTCATATAGGCATACAAAAAGGGACCCCAATCAAAATTCATTTCCCTCTAGGTGAATGAAGCAAATGGGTGGCCCTTTGTGGTTGAGTGGATGGCAATGCATATGACACTCATTTACCCTTAACTCAAGGGCTCCTCCTCCTAGGGTTTATCTCCTCATAAATCCTTATCTATTACAATAACAAGTAAAGACATTAATGTATAGAATTTTCATTATAAAAAACTATATATTTAACAAAATAATCACTTACCACCACTAGATGATCTCTCTCCTCATGAGAAAGATTTTCTTGCTCATGTTGTGGTGTGCCCAATTAATATAGAAACTATCCAAATAGAAATTAAACTACAAATCAATAATCATTTGATTTTTCACTAACTAACAGGTATAATAATGAATGTAATTTAAAATTTACTAATCTACCTCATACCCCTGTGAGAGGCATTGAGCTAGCTATTGCACAAGATACACCTTGCTCCATTACCCTATCCACATCTGGAGACAATTTCGCTTCCATCATCTAAAAATAAAACAACAAATTATTCAATCACGAAAAGTAGAATAGTGCTTCATTTGATCGCTTATAATGTATGAGATAATCAATAAAATTTTGAGTACTTATTGAACTATGTCTTTCTTACTATTATGCTTACTATTTTACCTTTCCATAGCTTGTTTGAAATCACCTGTTTTAGGCTTTTATTCATAGCAATGATGCAATGAACTATTTCATAAAATTCTTTGGTCGACATGTACAAAAAAATGTGGTAACATAGAGAAGGCAGTGAACTATTCAAAAAAATTCCTCAAGGAAATGTGGTCTCATGGTGATGGAATTCCATGACAAACAAATTTTTCATGGCATTCAATCACCATGAGACTACATTTCTTTGAGGAATTTTTTTAACATTTCATTGCCTTCTCTATGCTATTATTTTGGGATGAGGTGGATGGTATAGTGTGGTCTTGGTTCTAAGATGGAGGGGGGTCATTAGATGAAGAGGGATGGGTGTTTTGATCATGAGGGGAAGAGGATCATTAGATGGGGTGGAAGGTTTACTTTGATACCACATTTCGAGAGTGATCATCCAATAGAGCAGAAGAGGTACTTTGATATAGAAATGGAAGGATGTCATTAGCTAGAATGGGGGAGAGGGGATTGTGAGAGGGGGGGTGAAGGGATATCTTGCTCTTGATATGGAAAGATATCATTAGAGGAGATGGAAGGGATATGTTGTTATTGATTGGAAATGGGATCAACAGATGGAATGGGATCATGTGATGGAGGAGAAGGGTTTCCTTGATCTTTACATGGAGGGGAATCTATGTTAGCATTCTTCATATTAGGAGATGGACATAGTTCATTTGATATGCATGGTGTCATGAGGGAGGAAGGTTTTATAGACTCTTCAACTTGTATAGATGGATTGATAGGGAATTCATTTAAGATTTAGGGTATTAAGGTTTATCTTGATGTGGGGGTGATGAAGGTAGATGCATGATATGGGAAGATTGCACCACTTTGTTTTTACATGGGGAACCAACCACCTTTGCAAATAGTCCTTGGTGGAAGTTATTATGAGAGACATGGGATGACTTTGCTTAGTAATAGTTGGGTAATGTGGATTTTAAGGATATGGGATATGAAAGTGGAATAAGAGGTGGAAGATTCCATGGATTGGTAAATTGAGGATGAGGATGAGGACCATAAAAAGGATTCTGAGGGGAATTTTGGCTAAAGGCTTGGTTTCTATTCTTAAGGTAGTGCATTGTTTGAAAAAATTCCTCAAAGAAATGTGGTCTCATGGTGATCCAGAATGACATTTCATCACCATGAGACCACATTTATATTTGAGGCATTTTTTCAAAAAACTCACTGCCTTGTTTACACTATTGGTTACTATTATGCTTTGATAGATTTTTTCCAAGAATCCATATTTTGTTGGAAAGCGCCTATTTTAGGCTTTTATCCATAGCAGCAAGGAAGTGAACTGTTTGATAAAATACTTTGGCAGACATGTATGGAAAATATGGTAGCATAGATAAGGCAATGATTTGTTTGAAAAAATGCCTCAAAGAAATTGGGTCTCATGGTGATGGAAATCACCATGAGACCCAATTTCTTTGAGGCATTTTTTCAAAAAAATCATTGCCTTATCTATGCTATTACATACTATTATGCTTTCATATATTTTTTCCAAGCATCCATAGCATAGAAAATTTAGTTAATTGTTTGAAAAAATGCCTCAATAAAATGTGGTCTTATGGAATTCCATGAAAAGAAAATATTAGGAATCGCATGCAGAAGACATCAATTAAATGAAAATAAAGATTAAATAGAGGAATGAAAAATACATAGAAATAATAACAGTGAGAGATAATTTTAATTTTGTTCACCCAAACTCGGGCTACATCCACCAATAGAGAGTTCAATATTATTATCTAGCAAATCAAAGTGATTACAACCAACAAACCTTGCAACTCAATACCATTGCAAATGCTACAATACAATATCAATGGAAACCCTAACCCTTCGCCATTTTATCAAGACTTGTGTCAGTTACAAAATAGGGTTTTTTATGTTAGCCAAAAAAAAAAGAACTCCCAATTCCTTTTCCCCTAGACCCTGTAAGGGGTATTGCCCCTTGACCCCATCTTGGGGGCACTGCCCCCAAATCCTCATTAAATTGTTAAAAGGTGCAAGAAAACTGAGAGGGGGGTGAAAAATTTGTCACCAAAATTAAACTCAAAGCTTCAACTTTTATCAATTTCACAACCACACTATTATGTTATTAAGTATGAACATGATATGTAGATAACAGAAAGAAAAATCAACACAATGAACACTAGATCTTACATGGAAAACCCAATAAGGGAAAAACCATTGTGAGGATTAACTCACAATATAAAGTAGTTTCAAAACTAAATATATAAGGCTCACTGCCTTGAATAGGACTCACTATCCATATATAAAACCTCATTGCTTACACAAGGAGACTCACTACCTACAAAAAGATTACAAAAAAAAATTGGATATGAACTGAGGAGAGTGCACCTAACAAGTGTTGATACAGTTCTAGTGATTCTTAATAAATAGACTTAATGCACTTCATCATCTTTTCACTTTTCACATTCACAGCTTCACAACCACTACTACTTCTTCTTCTTTCAATCTTTAAACCTATCTAATATATATACTCAATCCACCCATAAGTATTAATTAGGTTGGCCTAATTAGATGCATTCCCTATTTACCAAAAATACCAACTATCAACCTCAAGTATTTTGAAAATCTTTCCAACCAATAAATCAAAACGTGTAGCATACTTTATTGTGTCGGCAGAGACCTAAGATAAGTCGCATATATATCTGCATAATAAAAATTGATTCAACATATCACAAATTATTCATGAAGTCAGCTAGAAATAGACTTAATTTCAAAAAGTAATCAATAGAATAATGTTGATACACCATACGAGCACTGAAGCATGAGAGATTTTGAACATACATGCTTTCAACACTCATAAACTATTTCCCAAAACCGCAATTGGCAACTATCAGCCACAAAGGATTTTTTACCAAAATACCAAAGGGTGTAGTTTGTATACTAGTTTAGATACCGAATCGAGCATTGACTTAAACTTGCAGTCACAACCTGAATAACATGGTGACATCAATGACAACACAAAACTATATATTTAGCCATTCTTCTTCATTCTTCCAACAATCTCCCCCTTTGTCATTGATGGCAACATGTGCCAAAATTTACAACATTCTATTTTCTTATCACCGTAGTTGTTCTTCACATGACTCTCTCCCCCTTTGACATCAATGGCAAAGGGTGACCAAAATTTAGGATGTGAACATGTATGTATATTATAACCTTGTATATACACATAAATTACAACTTCCTATTTCAAACATTCAAATGAGAATTACACTTTTTACATGAAATATTTTATTGTACCTCTCTCTTATGATTGGAAGAATCCTTTCCAAGCAAGCATAGCCGAATTCATTCTTGCACTCATACCATCCAATAAAGATAATTGTGTAAAGGAGGATGTCTAATGACAAGAAAAACACAATCGTTCACAATTTTCTACATCAGAGAGAATTCTAGAGAGATGATCCAATCAGACCTCAGCAACTTTTTTAACCAACCAGAAGGTTTTAACCATATCTTCTCTTTGCCTCTGAGTAGTTAGAAATTCCACTTGTAATTCACCAACTCTTATTCCCTATTTTCTATCCTTGTTTTTGAAGAAATCAAATTTCTTTCCAATACTATTCATCTCAGATTCAATGGCTTCAATTCTACTTTTTAAATTGTCAATAGTTGTGGACCACTAGAGGTAATACTTGTAAATGTCAAATATTTCTTTGATGCATTATTTTTTCTCATTCATGTGTTTAGATAGTACTTTTTTGGCTTTGTTACATCTTCTTTCAACCATAGCTTTGAACTTATGACCTTTGGGTCCTTCCAAAGAATTTCTCTCTTCAATAATCTCTATTAGATCATCTGGAAAAGAGTATGATACATTTGAAACTGAAATACCCTTATTGAGAAAATAGTCAATCAATACATCATCAATTTTAAGCTTCTCAATTGGAGAGCATGCATTCCACATTTCACCAATCTTCTTCATATCTCCTCTGTCTAGAATCATCTATATATCCTATGGATCAAAGGAGTCAGATCCAAACAGAAATTCTTTGTCATTCTTCTTTTCTTCTAAGACATATGCTACAATAGTTTTCCTCCTTTTAGGTTCCGGAGGGGACTCACCAATGATAACTTCCAATTCTTTTTTACCAAGGGATGAACCCACTTCAAACTGACTAGGTACTGACATATCAAACCACATATTTTTTCTTTAGGGATGTGAAATATATTTTGTAAACAATTACATTGTCCACCAATGATACCAAGTATCTGTAAATTTGTTTTCCAACAAGAATAACAAATTCCCACTCAACATTTTCTCTTCTCGATAGTGAGTTGAAACAGTAAAAAGTTAAACACATGAAAAAAGATCCAAACCAAAAATGATAACCCTCAACCAACAACATTCAGGCATTCTCAACTAGGTTCTCAAGTAATTGGCTACACAAATCAAACTACTTGTTTTCCTTGACTATCATGTGTGCAAGATATATAGCAATAGTCGAAGTCTAACCTTCACAATTTCTGAAATAGATTTTATAAGAAATGTCGTACACAACATACCTTATAGCAGAATTTGCAAGAGTGTTTATCAATATAGCTCGAGGGTCTTTATCAATGCCATTAAGTTCCTCCACATATTTGTATTTCACAGTTTTCTTCCCAAATAAATCCCCAACACTGCATAAGCCTATAATCGCTTTGATTGCATCCTTCACGATCTGGTAGGGTTTATCCAACATAATATTGTCATTCTTTAATCAACTTAACAAGAACAAGATGAATTACTTATCTGCAAACCAGGGAAATTCTCCCCATAAATCCATACCTAGGCTTTTTATGCTTTGTAGCCCATTTTCCTTCAGTCCTAGTTCCATTTCCTTCATCTTTCTATGATCAAATTCTTCAAATTCAACTCCTTTCAACTTCAATGGAATGTCGCCACATGATCCTCTATCCATTTTTATGCTTACCCTTTCTTGAATTCATTATTGTTCAGTCAAAACTTCTTCCTTTTCCCTTCTTCCCCTTTGTAAACTGACAAATAATTCCTAAGTATCCATAATAATTCCTTCAAATTTCTTGAAAATTGCTTCAAAGCACTTCAAGATCACTCTAAGACACCTTTCAAACTCTTCAAGTGCTCAAGTGATCAAAAGGACTTATGAATTTTACCTTTGAGCTATAGATTTTTAGGGTGTGAAATGATGACTCTTTGGCTCAATTAGGGTTTTCACCTAAAGGAAAGAGATAGATCCCACACAAAAATCTAGGTGGTTCACTCAAACTAATGCAATTACAATGAAATTATGCCTAAATGCAATGATCTAGATGTAGAAAATTGATAAAATTGATTGATTATTTATGCAAAACCTAAGGAATATGAAGTGTTTGAAAACATAATGTTGTTTGCAAAAGACCTAAAAATGAAAGAAAATTGTAACAAAATTTGATTAAGTTGGAAATGTGCACCTGAGAACTTGATGGAGACTAGAAATGACATCTAGAATGTTATTGATACTAAAAATTTGGCCCATTGGGACTCATTCACCATTATGGGCGAATTAGTCCTACTTCTGGGAAATTGTCTCATAACCTGTTTCGAACAAATGGGTATCCAAAATTGCAAAGAACACTTTTTAAGCCTAGAAATGGGACTCATTTTCCACTAATGGTGAATGAGTACACTATGAATTTCTAAAAAATCTAAAAGTGGAAATAGTATCCCTCGATCTGCACTTTAGCTCTTGACAGGTGTCTACCTCCGAAAGTCTTATTTCCAACACTATAGGTGACTTTTAATGGATATTTTGGCTTGGTCAATGAAGAGATGACTTTAAAAACTTTGTAACTTGATCCTTAATGATTTTCAAACCCTCAATATACCTAAATCTACAAACACACAAGAGAAGAAGGAGAAATGTGGGATCACTACTACAATTTGGCAAATAAATGACTATGTGGCTAAAACTTTTAGTCACATGACTAAAAATTTTAGTCATGTGACTAACACTAGTAGTATTTGGAAAATAAATGACTAATTTGGTCATTTATAACTAACTAATTTGTTCATCGAGTAAAATCACAACTAAATGACTAAATAAATGTGCTCATTATTAAAATCTTGGCCATAATTTTCATTTTAATAAACATACTCTAAAACCTTCATCAAGACCTTATTTTCAATTGTAGCCTACCATAATTAATAATAAAATATTTCAAATAAAATTATTAATAATATTTTTTGTGGAATAAATATTTTGTTTTGTGGTTTCATCATATGAACACCAAAGTTTCTTCTAAATTGATGAAAAACCACCAAATTATAAAAAAATAATGAAAACCATAAGAGAACCTAAAAAACTAAAACCCAAAAACCTTTAAAAACAAAAAAATAAGAAAAAGGAAGAGAAAAAACTTGGTGAGAACCTTATTTTTAATGTAGCCCGCAAAAATGGAGTAGTCAGTTGAAACCTTATTTTCAAGGTAGCCTACCAAAATGGAGAAGTAAGCGATGTCTGATTTTGGATTGCAACATCTGCCCATTTTTCTGCATCGGACACAATTTGTACATAATCTTGTGGTAAGTCACTTTCCATGGTTTCAATTAATTTTACTTTTCAAATCTATACGCGGTCAGGCCATATGATCCATATGATCCATTTTTTTTAATAATTTTACTAGCTACTTGTTGACTAATAGTGATTATGTTCTTTTTTAGGCTAATTATGGAAAAGCATATCCATCTTGTGTTGTAGAAGTTAAGGATTTATATAGAGAACTTGGAATCGAGGTTTGCTTATTCTTTTCTTTGCCATTATGAGATGTTAAAAGTGATATTTTATTTTCAAATTTTCCACTATCAAATTGCATAGTTCACAGGAAAACATACTTTTATCTATAAAAATGATATTAAGGGACATGTAGATTGAGTTGTCTATACAAATTTTAGAATTTGAACTCTTAAAATTAGCTTCCATTTTCTGAGGGGGCATGCAAATCACTTTTGAAGTTGTGTAAAAAATAGAGTAGCACGTAAAGAAAAAGGATGAACAATAATAAAATGAAAAGTGTATCTTCTATTAACCATGTAGAGTATAATGAAAGGAGTGCAGGGATGGTAAGGGTTTAACATTTACAGTGCATTGGAACAGTAGTTCAGTTGCACAGTAGATGTCATCCCACTTTGCTTGAGAACTCTTACTGAATTCTTGAAAATAAGAGTTCCCAAATGATGCCAATAGATATTATAAATACAAAACAAACAACAATATTTTCATATAAAAACAACAAGAGCTAATTCATAGGCCCTATGAAAATCTCTAACTTTTTGGCTCCCCTTTGATACTTTTCTACATACTTATAGATTACATCTCCATGATTAATATGGAGTGGAAGGGTTGAAAGGGAACATGTTATTCTTTTCCATTTATTGGGCAATAAAGAGTTTGAAGTGACTGAAAGAATCAAATGTAGCTCTTTACTCTAGATGCTTTATTCTCATTTGGTTATTAATATATCTAGATATAAACCATTATGACTTAAATCAGAACTAGAAAAATTTTCATGAAAACTACAAGAAGATATCAGTGATTAGATGAATCATGGCAATGAAACCAACTCCATAAGCCACAACAAACAAAATATGTAATGCAAATGAGAATACAGGCCTTCAAAGGAGTTGTCATGGATAAAGAATCATCCTCCCTTAGATCTCTTGTGAGAATGCTTGAAAGCTCTTCAGTTATCCACAATATCCACATGATATGAGCTCTGATACAAATATTGTGCATAGTTCTTCAAAGTTTATTCAATTTGGTGCTATTATTTTTATCCTGTGATTCAAGCTTCAAACCAACCCCTCTCATTAGTATTTGTCTTCCAGAACTGTCTAGAAGAGGGTAATATAAATCAGTATTGGAATATCTGAAAGTCGAAGATCCTTTCCCTCAAACTAAAGCTTTGTTCTTGACAAACCAAATCTGAGACAAGCCAAGAACTAGTGGAAGGGAAGTTGAGTGAAAAATGAGAGCAACTAAAATACTTCCTAAGAAAATTTCGTTTTCCACTATAACTATCGGTTCTAGTGTCTCCTTGTTCATTTTTTCTAGCATCTCCTCATTTTTCATTTCTTGATAGAGAGCTTCTAAAAGATGTGCAAGATGTTCTTCAATCTCAACAATCAATGTTGAGATAAAATGGAAGCATTTCTCTTGCAAACAAGGTGCTAAATCATTTATCCTTGAAGGAGATTTATGTGCATGAAGAGAACTTAGGAGGTCTTCCAGAATATTCTTGGATCCCTCATCTATGGTATCTTTTATTTGACTAACCTCAGTTCGAAAATAAGCATTAAGGCGACCAAACTAGTCTTCATCATTTTTCATCATAAATCAAAAACTCAACCTAGGTAAATTGACACTTTTTAGGTCTCCTCTCTTAACAAGCTAGCCCTCACTAGTAGTTAATTTGTGCAAATGGGTTTCAACATTTTTGTAACTTGCCAAAGATGTAACTATGGCTTCAAGGCATTTACCAAGCTTAAGTCTAGTTGACCTCCACCCTCATGCTCTTTTTTCAATTCAATTTCTTCCCAACCCTACAACTCATAGAATAATAAATGGTAAGCCTTGAAATCATGGAACAAAAAACTACAAGAGATAGAGCAAACATACAACATTAAAATTGTGACTTGTAGCAGTAAAAGATAAGTAGTAGGCAGATTGATATACAATCAGAAAAGGGAATTTTATGAGGCTGCCTTAAGGAAGCAAATTAAAAATTAAATTAAATCATGCTTCAAATTCCATTTAAATGTTCAGTTGTACAGTAGATGTCATCCTACTTCGTTTGAGAACTCTTACTGAATTCCAAAAAATAGGAGTTCCCAAATGACGCCAATAGATATTATAAATAGAAAACAAAGAGCAATATTTTCATATAAAAACAACAAGAGTTGATTCATAGGCCCTATGAAAATATCTAACTTTTTGGGTCCCCTTTGATACTTTTCTGCATACTTACATATTACATAGCCATGATTAATATGGATTGGAAGGGTTGAAAGGGCACATGTTAGTCTTTTCCATTTATTGGGAAATAAAGAGTTTCAAGTGACTAAAAGAATCAAATGTAGCTCTTTACTCTAGATGCTTGATTCTCATTCGGGTATTAATATATCTAGATATAAACCATGATGACTTAAATCAAAACTAGAAGAAAACTCATGAAAACTACAAGAAGAGATCAGTGATTAGATGAATCATGGAAATGACACAAACTCCATAAGGCACAGAAAACAAAATATGCAATGCAAATGAGAATGCAGGCCTTCAAAGGAGTTTTCATGGATAAAGAATCATCCTCCCTTAGATCTCTTGTGAGAATGCCTGAAATCTCTTTAGTTATCCACAATATCCACATGCTATTAGCTTTGATACAAAGATTGTGCATAGTTCTTCTCAGTTTATTCAATTTGGTGCTATTATTTTTATCCTATGATTTAGGCTTCAAACCAACCCCTCTCATTAGTATTTGTCTTCTAGAACTATCTAGAAGAGGGTAATCAAAATCAGTACTAGAATATCTAAAAGTAGGAGATCCTTTCCCTCAAACTAAAGCTTTCTTCTTGACAAACCAAAGCTGAGACGAACCAAGAACTAGTGGTAGGGAAGTTGAATGAAAATTTAGAGCAACTAAAAGCCTCCCTAAGAAAAGTTCCCTTTCCACTAGAACTATTATTTCTAGTGTCTCCTTGTTCATTTTTTTGGCATCTCCTCATTTTTTATTTCTTGATAGAGATCTTCTGAAAGATGTGCAAGATGTTCTTCAATCTCAACAATCAATGTTGAGATAAAATGGAAGCATTTCTCTTGCAAATAAGGTGCTAAATCATTTATCCTTGAAAGAGATTTATGTGCATGAAGAAAACTTAGGAGGTCTTCCAAAATACTCTTGGACCTCTCATCTATGGTATCTTTTATTTGACTAACCTTAGTTCAAAAATAAGCTTTAAGGTGACCAAACCAGTCTTCATCATTTGTCATCATAAATCTAAAACTCAACCCAGGAAAATTGACACTTTTTAGGTCCCCTCTCTTGACAAGCTAGCCCTCACTAGTAGTTAATTTGTGCAACTTGGTTTCAACATCTTTGTAACTTGTCAGACATGTAACTTTGGCTTCGAGGAATTTACCAACCTTAACTCTCTCACACAAATCTACAAATCCATCAGCTATTATTTGTTTCATCCTACTAACAAACAAGCTTTCAAAAAGTTCATCCCACAGACTCTTTGAGTTCTTCAAACCAATCTCACACATGCATTGGCATGGAAACTCAACATTTTAACCAAAAACCATTTTTAGCCACTCCAAGCTCCCTTCAAATGCATCCAGACTATCCAAAGTTTCTATAATCAATGTCTCATTCTCTGCATGTTCCTTGCCACTTTGCACAAGATCAAGCAAATACTCTCCCCCAAGCCTATCTGCAGAGAGAATATCATCTGCACATGTCTTAAGCCACACTAAGCAAGAATCTAATAATATTCACTCAGAAAAATCATCATGGTAGCTTGTAACTTCTCTCTATGAGATTTACACAACTGCACCTCATTGTCTGGGTTTGGAATCCCACCAAACAACTGTGATTCAGGTGGCACTACCAACATAGTCTTATAAAAAAGAGGAAAATCATTTAGAACCTCCAAGAAGATTTCCCCAGTCTGACATAGCGTTACCTGTATGACTCTTGCCACATTATAGAAATTGGAACTGATTGCCCCCACCTTATTGGTCTATCGGCCGAACATGTCTTTTGGTTCCAACGATGCATCGATGGTTCTATTTTTTCATCAGTGTGAGGATATTCTATCAGCAGGACGAGGTCTCCTATTCCCACAATGGTCTAATGGGGATGTCTCCATCGATGACATTTCCATTGAACCATCACGAGAACTAGAGACCTTGTCTCTCCAATAGAAGATCCTCATGCCAATGAAAAAATAGAACCTTTCCACTGATGACATCCCCATCAGACCATCATGGGAATAAGAGACCTCATCCTACTGATAGAAGATCCTCAAGCCGATGAAAAAACATAACCGTCGATGCGTCGCTGGATCCAGAAGACACGTTCGGCTGATAGAACCCTTGGTGTGTGAATTCTTCTAGCCATTTCTATTAGAATGAATTAGATGGAGTTCAGGGATTTTGTTTTAGATGATATGGAAAAAAAAAAATTGAACCAAATAGAGTTGAATGGGTGTTTCAAACTCAATCAAATCTTGTTTAAAATAGCCCAACATGAAGACAATTGTACTTAGAATATTGGGATTTCTTTTTTGATCATCATGATTTGGTTTTCAACATCTTTGTAACTTGCCAGAGATGTAACTATGACTTCAAGGAATTTACCAACCTTGACTGTAGTTGACCTCCACCCTCATGCTCTTGTTTCAATTCAGTTTCTTCCCAACCCTACAAATCACAGACTAATAAATGGTAAGCCTTGAAATCATGGAACAAAAACTACAAGAGATAGAGCAAGCATACAACATTAAAATTATGGCTTGCAGTAGTAAAAGAAAAGAAGCAATAGGCAATTTGATATACAATCAGAAAAGGGAATTTTATGAGGCTGCCTTAATGAATCAAATTAAAAATTAAATTAAATAATGCTTCAAATTCCATTTAAATGTTTAGTTGTATAGTAGATGTCATCCTACTTTGTTTGAGAACTCTTACTGAATTCCCAAAACTAGGAGTTCCCAAATTATGCCAATAGATATTATAAATAGAAAATAAACAACAATATGTTCATATAAAAACAACAAGAGCTGATTCATAGGCCCTATGAAAATATCTAACTTTTTGGCTCCCCTTTCATACTTTTCTACATACTTACAGATTACATCTCCATGATTAATATGGACTAGAAGGGCTGAAAGGGCACATGTTATTCTTTTCCATTTATTGGGAAATAAAGAGTTTGAAGTGACTGAAAGAATCAAATGTAGCTCTTTACTCTAGATTCTTTATTCTCATTCGGTTATTAATATATCTAGATATAAACCATAATGACTTAAATAAGAACTAGAAGAAATATCATGAAAAATGCAAGAAGAGATCAGTGATTAGATGAATCATGGAAATCAAACCAACTCCATATGCCACAACAAACAAAATATGTAGTGCAAATGAGAATATAGGCCTTCAAAGGAGTTTTCATGGATAAAGAATCATTCTCCCTTAGATCTCTTGTGAGAATGCCTGAAATCTCTTTAGTTATCCATAATATCCACATGCTATGAGCTCTGATACAAATATTATGCATAGTTCTTCTTAGTTTATTCAATTTGGTGCTATTATTTTTATCCTGTGATTCAGGCTTCAAACCAACCCCTCTCATTAGTATTTGTCTTCCAAAACTATCTAGAAGAGGGTAATCAAAATTAGTACTGGAATATCTGAAAGTCAAAGATCCTTTCCCTCAAACTAAAGCTTTTTTCTCGACAAACTAGAGCTGAGACGAGCTAAGAACTAGTGGAAGCGAAGTTGAATGAAAACAAAGAGCAACTAAAATCCTTCCTAAGAAAAGTTCTCTTTCCACTATAACTGTCATTTCTAATGTCTCCTTGTTCATTTTTTCTGGCATCTCCTCATTTTTCATTTCTTGATAGAGAGTTTTTGAAAGATGTGCAAGATGTTCTTCAATCTCAACAATCAATATTGAGATAAAATGGAAGCATTGCTCTTGCAAATAAGGTGCTAAATCATTTATCCTTGAAGGAGATTTATGTGCATGAAGAAAACTTAGGAGGTCTTCCAAAATACTCTTGGAACCCTCATCTATGGTATCTTTTATTTGACTAACCTCAGTACGAAAATAAGCATTAAGGTGACCAAACCAGTCTTCATCATTTATCATCATAAATCTAAAACTCAACCCAGTTAAATTGACACTTTTTAGGTCCCCTTTCATGACAAGCTAGCCCTCACTAGTAATTAATTTGTGCAAATTGGTTTCAACATCTTTGTAACTTGCTAGAGATGTAACTTCAAGGTATTTACCAACCTTAACTCTCTCACACAGATTTGCAAATCCATTAGCTATTATTTGTTTCATCCTACTAACAAATAGGCTTTCAAAAAGTTCATCCCACAGACTCTTTGAGTGCTTCAAGACAATCTCACACATGCATTGGCATGGAAACTCAACATTTGAACCAAAAACCATTTTTAGACACTCCAAGCTCCCTTCAAATGCATCCAGATTGTCCAATGTTTCTCTTATCAATGTCTCATTCTTTGGAAGTTCCTTTCCACCTTTCACAAGATCAAGAAAATACTTTTCCCCAAGCCTATCTATAGAGAGAATATCATCTGCACATGTCTCAAGCCATGCTAAGCAAGACTTTGATATAAATTCACTCAGAAAAATCATCATGGTAGCTTGTAGCTTCTCTCTATGAGATTTCCACAACTACACCTTACTGTCTGGGTTTGGAATCCCACCAAACAACTGTGATCCAGGTGGCACTGCCAACACAATCTTATAAAAAAGAGGCTAATCATTTAGAACCTCCAAGAAGAGTTCCCCAGCCTGACATAATGTTGCCTATATGACACTTACCACATTACAGAAAATGGAACTAACTGCCCCCACCTCATTTTGCATAAGCTTTATCTAGTACAATGTGCTCCCACCTTTTATGTGGTTCGCTAAATCCTTTTCCAAAGCATTGGTTCCTTGCCCCCATTGAATTTTTAATTATTTGCTACCTTGGTTGAGTTCTTCAGTTGCGTTAATGGAAAATTGGTTCATCAAATTTATTTCAAGGCCAAGAACTTTTCCTATACCTTCACCTTTCTATTATATTCTTTAATTGACTTGTTATAGGTCGAGGTTATATTTCATTTAAGTTGATCTTGTTTGTTTGATTATTGGATAATGGTCCCATAATCTTGGTAGACTGGCATGGTGGGTTCAATATCCATATATTGATCTACCAAAAGGTCCCTATTGTTAGCATGGGCATCTCCAACATGGATCCTGATAGCAATCAAGAGCACCATTCAACCTCACTTAGACAAATTTCACAAAAATAGGCTTCAATATCTCAATACCTTCAATCCTCAAGCACTGTAGACAAGATATAAAACCATTTTCAGATACCCTTTAATGAATTCTAAAACATATCCCAAATTCACCATAAGTTGTTTTGGATCAACCTGCAAATTGCAATTAAACTTGCAAATTGCATTTGTTTTAAAGTTTCTAAAGCCTTTTCAATAGATCTAATTTTTGTATATCCTGCAATTATTTTAGTCCATGAGACCACATTTCTTTGAGGCATTTTGTTGAACACTTCAAGTTCCTTGTCTATGATCCCACATTTAGCATACATGTTGGTGCAGGAGCACCTAAGCTTCGATTTTCAAATTTGAAGGCCATTGCATCTTAGTAGGTCATTTTAGCATTTGAGGAGACCATTTTATGTTAATTAGGTCTTGTGAGACCATTCACTATGAATTAGGATGATTTTAGATTCAATTGGGTAAAAGAGACAAAGTTGCAAAAAAGTTATAAAATTGCAAACTATCAAAATTTGTTGCAAGTCATTTTTGTCAAGTTTTGCATAATTGCTAAATATAGTGCAACATGAAAAATTTTGTATGTCTGAGGAAAATAGATGTTCCTCCATCGAATAGAAAATGTGCATTGATAAATTGAATATATACTTGATATACCAATTTAAATAATAAGGAAATATTAAACTGGAGACAACTAGATAATTGAATATTTTTAACAAACAATTGATACCAATATAAAGCCACAAAATCAGAGATCTTTCATTTATTTCCTCAAAATTATATCTGCAACATAGTCTTTTGAAATGGAAACATTATGCAAGCTTTTTATTGTCTATCTATCCATATTCACCTACTATCTTCTCATATATCCTTCTTTTGGTCTTGGTCTCTCTTATATACATGAGAGGAAACAAGATTCAGACCAAAAGACATGAATCTTGATAAAGAAAACATGATTTTGAACTTAATTTAAGAAATTAACACAATCATAAACATGTGTACCAATCCATTAATCTCTAAATAAAATCCCATGATCATCTAAGACCTATTCAAAGCTTTTACTATATGATAGGGTCCACATCATTACCACCGACTGATTCTGATTGTTGCTCAGTTGTGCCTAGATTATCCACTACTCGATTTATAAACAAATTGAAAGTTGAGAGGTGATCAATGTACCCCTGTTATGCATGAGTATCGGCATTGGATATGACCACCTTCATATCATACTCTATGTACATGAATTTCTCAATTTGTTTATGAGTATTCTACAAGACCATATCCTCATCGTTGATCTCCTACAATGCAATTGTTAGAAACTCTATAAATTATGCTTTCCAATCATCCCTTTCTCAAAGATTCCTTATATCATCATGGAGTGCAGGAACCAAATTAAAACAACTGAGGTCTTCTTTGAATTTTTCTTGATATTGCTTGTGGGATCTCACCAAGTCATTATGTCTTTGCAGTGTTTGGTCTTTCAGGATATGTTTACCCAAAATTTATTTCTTTTAATCAATCATTCTTCCTTGTAACCGAACATTCTCCTCTAGTGCTAATTGTATTTGCTTAAATACACCCCAATAATCATCAGCTTGCTTTATTAGCTTATTGAACCTCTCTTTGATTATCTTAGACACAACATTGTACTTAATGATTTTCACCTCCTTTACTAGTGTTTTACACTTTTCTTGGGCTTTCAAATGGGATTTTTTCCAATTGGTTGCATCAGCTAATGAATCTAGCACTCTCTTATCCTTTTTGAGCCATGGAGCATACAATTCTGGAGCAAAAGAGAAAGATGACTTCTCCATTTGATGTGATAACTGCTTTTTCAATTTGTGCTCTAGTGAATTTTGCCACATTAGCATTCAACTCTGTAGTTTCTAAGGGATTAGTGTCTGCAACTCTTTTGACCAAAAGGTGTCCAAATACTTGATTAGGATTTTCAATCACTGTCGGCCTCTTCTCATGAGGGTATAGTGACCAAATAAGCAAGGCATCCTCATCTGGATAATATCCAAACCCTGAATATATCTTATCACTAGCTTCCTCTAATAAATTCATTGTCGTATCCCCTCTTTTTCTAAAACTGTCGAAAATAATCGTTGAGCTCATGTCCCATCCTAATAGAAGTAGTACCCCAGCCTCTTGAAGTAATTCTCTACCTCTTTTAGGAGTGATGAATTGCATTTCCTTTTCAACTTCCTTTTTCAATTATTCTAAGGCATCAGCTTCCTTTTCAAGAGTAATGTCTTGCTACTTTTGTCTTATTTTCTTCCCCTTATACTCATAGACAAATGATCTTAACTCAGGAGTTTTAACAAAATCATTATCAGAAATGAATTCATGACCAACCTTGACCCTAATATCATCAAATAACTCATTTGATGTTTCAAATTTTACAAGTTCCTGAGGGGGCTCATATTGCGTAATCACAGAGGCCTTTATTTTTTCCTGAGGGGATTCATAGTGTGTAATCACATGGGCCTTTATTTGTTCCACTAGTTGCTCCTCTCCATAACTCTCCTCATCACTTCCTTCCTCTTCACTGTTGTTAGTGGAGAAGCATACATTAGGGGTGGGTTGTGGGGGTATGTGATCCAAAGGCTCCACATCCCTAGCCTGCATTCCTATGCAGCTCGTATGAGATGTATCAAAAATGTATGAGGGCACATCTTTTACTATTTCATTCATATGAGCAATAAGCTGCTCAATCCTAGCCAAGGGATCTTGTATATCAGCAAATGCTTCTCTATATGATGGTACATTCTTTCTCTTCCATTCCTCTACAAGCACAACTTTATTATATGAAGCCATTCTCTCACCATTGGAAGCGTCATCTCGATTCCTGATCACATCATCAACTACAAACCAATGCTCATACCCTAAAAAATTTTGAGTTAATCTTGTTTGATGAATAAATCCCTTTGCATCAAATTTCTTTCTTTCATACCCAAGAGGAAGGTTGTAATGAGCTAATTTAGCATCAATTTCTTCATATCCTTCAATGGCACATACTTTGAAATCTCCAAAACAAAGAGTGCTAGGCAAGAGTGACTATTTATTATGACTCTTGAGATGTTTAGTATCAGACCTTGCTAATTATCGTACTATTTCCAAATAAGCAACTTTGTTAGGAACTACTTGGGGTAGCAAATGTGGAACAAATTCAAATTCATAAACCCTTATTACTATGCAATCAGAGAAGGCATACCAGTCTCCCCAATTATGGTTCACCTTGCCTCTGGGGCTATTTTCCTTTGGTCTCAAAAATCTTTGCACCTTAGGGGATAAATTGTGATCATATGAATAGCCTAGAAACTTCAATAGTGGTTTAACAAAATATTCTTCAAAATATAAATAGTGAGACCTCTCAAATCGACTATCCCATAGTGTAGTCCACATCTGTATAGGTTTAAAGTCTCCATCTTTATCTATGTCTTTGATTCTTAATTCTTTACCCCACACAACTCTAGCATGTCCCTTGTATAAAAGTAAATGCATTAACAAGTAATAGTGTTTGAAATATATGAAATCACTGTTGTTTTTTTATTCTTTCAAGCCCTTGATTTAGGGAATTCACCAAATAGTTTGCATAGTCGAATGACCTAGCATTTTTTCTTTGTCTATCAGCTACTAGAACCATCAATGCAATAGACATAAGTGGTGGAACCTCAATTCCCAAGACTTGACTAGCTAAGTAGTAGGTATATTGGAAGTATTCTTCAAAAAAATCTATATGAAATGGATGGTTTTCATTGCTCAAAAAATTTCTGAGTTGACCTTGCTCATTCTTAGGTCTGTGCAAAGCTAGCTTCCATCTCTTGTAACTAGTATCCATGCAACGGTATTATGTCAAAAAGTATCTAATGGTGAATGGAAAGTTCATGAGACCTTCTAACTAAAATACATTAGAGATCAAGTCTTGGGAGATAACAATCATATTGGCCCCATTTGGTGATTTGATAGTTATTTTCTTGGCATTATGTTGACTAGCTAGAGCTTTCACCAATTCTACGTTCATTAACACATTTGGCACCACGAGTCTTCCTAAGTTCAGTCTCCATGGGTTACAGACTGGTTGAAATCTGAATTTTTTTCTATAGTGATACATAAAAATTTCATAGCCCCAGTGTGGCATCCAAACATCCCCAAGACCCTTATGTTTATCTAACAATTTACGTGCTTGAACACTTATTCTAGGTCTTGACCCTAACCCTGGACATTGATCTATCAAGTCTTGGTTTAAATTCCTCTTTTTAGTTTTTTGTTTCTTTGCCTTAGGTTTTTCCACATTTTCTTCCATTGCAAACTCTGAAAAAATGAAACTTTCTAACTAAGAGTGGAGTACTTACGTGAATTTTTGCTTCTCCTAGCTTCACTACGTGAGAGCTCTGAGTTCTGTCCTTTCTACTTTTGCCCTTCGTGTAGCCTTTCTGGTTTTTGCAAATTGTATGATTAATTCATGGTGTAATTCACCTCTGTGTTGGCTCATTAATATACCACCTGCTTCAGTATTTTCATTAAGGAGAGCATTTATGTTAAATATCTTGACAATTCTTTTGACGCCACATCATCTAGTAGTAATCATTCATCACTATATCGTTGGGACCTTGGTTCATTTTCTACCGATGGCCACCTTCTCCACTGATCAGTGTTTTTCTTTTGGTCTATCGGTAAGACATCAATCAATGTTACCCCGATGCATCCCAACTTCACCGATAAGTGTTAGACTTTCATACCCCGTTATTATATTGGGCTATCGAGGGAGCTTCATCATTCATTCCGCTGATGCACCAGAGTTGCAGCGATGGAAGGATATTACGCTGATGTAAGGATATGCATTGCCCCTATCGGGATATCAGTGGGGTGGTGATGCTAGTTCCATCGACAGAGTATTGTTAGCCCGATGGTATCAAAGGACTTAAATGGATTTCATGAATGTGATTATTTGTGTATGTTGGTTACAAAAATGGATTTCTTAAACTAACCACAATAATTTGTCTAGATCATGAAATTGAGTCTAGTGAGATTTTGTAAGGACTAGGAGGTAAATGAATAGATGTTAATGCAAATATGTGGGATTATTTTTTTTAGTCCTAACACAGCTCTTTTGACATTTTTTTGTCTTATACTTATTGTGTGATGCATGATCTTTATTTTTCTTTGTTATTTTGTTCATGCATGTGCCATGTGTAGGCTTAATAGTGGGTTATTGACCTCTCACATGAGCTGATATGTTGGTGATCTAGGCTTTCTAAACAAAAGTCCCCCCGATAAAGTAAATTGCCCCCAATAGAATAATATGTAATAATAATTAATTGAGGGAGTATAATATTTCTTATAGGGATGTATTGTCTATGCATTGATGTATATTCATATCTTGTTTCAAAGCTCCCATTTTGGCACAAGCAAGGAGGATGTTGGCAATGGTTGTGGAATTTGGCTTTACACCTGCAAATTGTACTCACTTGAAATTTTTTAATGTCTTTCCACCAAATTCATTTTGTGCATATCTATTGTAGATGTCCTTAAGCTATATGAAAAAGGTGTATATACAATTGGAGATCAATTGATAAGCTAAGACATGTAATGTTGATTTGATTTATATTTTACTTAAGATATAATTTCAATGTGTTGCTAAATTTCTTAGTTCAATAATTGGGATTCTCAATGATCTTGTATACCCAAAGTGTATGTGATAGAAAGAAATCAAGTAGTCATGTCGATTAGTTTGACAATTTAAATGATCTTGAGTTCATAAGTACATAGTGATAATTTTTGACAAATAATATAATTTCTTGTTGCATTTATCACAGAAAAAAAGGCCTCTTTTGATTGTAGCAGAGGATGTAGAGAGTGGAGCATTGGCTACTTTAATCTTTGAAATTGATGACTTTTTTACTAAATCGATAATGTTTGAAGTTTCTTTTTCTTTCATAGATGTTCAGTCTAATTAATAAGTTTAATGTTGTGTTGCAACTTTTAGGTGAGTATGTTGATATGATACAGGCTAGCATTGACAACCCTCTAAAATTTATCAAAATTGCATTAGTTGATGCAGAAAGGTAAAACTATTTATCTTTATTATAATCAATGGAACTTTCAACTAAAATATATGATAAAAATCTACTTCCAAATATGTTTTTGATGGATGTTATATCTAATTCTAATACATTCACTATATCTAGTGCCTAAGTTTAGGGTGCCATAGTTGGAAAAGGAAAAGGAAATGTTTGAATTTTATCCTCTGTATTATTTGACTTTTATGAGTTTTTGATGTGCAAATTTTGAAACCTTATTTTCAAGCTGCAGCTCCAAATTGGAGAAGTGAAAGGTCATGAATACCAGCGAGGAATATTTTTGAGGAGTTGAAACCAATAGCGGTGGGAAAGCTATGGATTTGAAAGGGGAGTAAATGGGTCAAGCCCCTATAGGAGGTCACTACCCTTCCAAAAGGACTATAGTTAAGGGGAAAATAGTATAAGTATATGAAAATAGGAGTATTTTGTTTATATAGTGTTTGTAAGTTGTACAGTTTCATTGAGATATTGAATGTAACCAATGAGGTCTTGATTTGTCAATGAGGCTTAATAAAGTAAATTTTTAGAGTGGTTTTTTCTCCACTCATAAATATTGTGTTGTGGCTCCTCTTGATTTGTAATCTATTTGAGTTTTTGTCTGATTAATCATATTTGTTCAAGCATTTTAGTCTTCATTTCATGGTGTTTTTTAACATTTGATAGGAGTATTTTGTTTATATAGTGTTTGTAAGTTGTACAGTTTCATTGAGACATTTAATGTAACCAATGAGATTTTGATTTGCCAATGAGGCTTAATGTAGTAAATTTTCAGAGTGGTTTTTTCTCCACTCATAAATATTGTGTTGTGGCTCATCTTGATTTGTAATCTGTTTGAGTTTGTGTCTAAACAATCATATTTGTTCAAGCATTTTAGTCTTTATTTCATTGTGTTTTTTAACATTTGAATATCTATGATACTTGAAGTTTATATGCATAAATTTGTGAGGATTAATTAAGTTAGATTTGATTTGTAATGACTAAATATATGACTAAATACATGACTAAATACATGACTAAATTGATGACTAAATTAATGATTAAATATATGACTAAATATATGACTAAATTAATGACTAAATATATGACTAAATAAATGACTACCATGACTAAATAAATAACCAATTAACAACAATTAATGACTAAATTAATGACTAAATATATAACTAAAATAATGACTAAATATATTACTAAACAAATCAATCCCATGACTAAATTAATGACTAAATTAATGACTAAATCAATGACCAAATCAATGACTAAATAAATGACTAGAATATTTTAGTCATAAATTTGGTGGTGTGATAAATGACTACAAATAAACCACTAAAATAGTCATGTGACTCAAATTAATGACTATATATATGACTAAATAAATGACTAAATCAATGACCAAATCAATGACAAAATTAATGACCAAATCAATGACCAAATTAATGACTAAAATCAATGACTAAATAAATGACTAAAATTGTTTAGTCATAAATTTAGTGGTGTTATAAATGACTACAAATAAACCACTAATAGTCGCGTGACTAAATTTAGTCATTTACATGCAATTTTTAGTAGTTTATTTAGTCATATATTGTTGTGTGTGTACTAGTGGATGTTAGGGAATGGGGGTTTGCCTTGGTCAAACCCCTTTGTAGGTAATCAAACCAAAATGATAAAAGAATGTAATGAAGCATGCAATAATGGATTTATTACCTTTCCATGTTGATTGATCTTGAATTTTTGCAGCAAAACATGAAGAATTTTTACTTGAATGTCTAGAAAATGTTATCTTAATGACTTGAAATGTTGAAACCCTAGCTTGTTTGACTTGAGGGAGAAGATAAATGATGAATGAATGATAAGAGATGTGAATTAGGGTTTATAGGCTTGATTTTATAGGAAATTCTCCTTATTTGTCTATTAATTTGATCCCCAAGGCTGACATGAAGAAAAATTAAACTTAAAACCTAATTTTTCCTGCTCAAAAGTCAAAAATGGCCCATATGGGACTCATTCACCATCCTGGGTGAATTAGTCCCACCTGGATGGGACTCATTCACCCAAAGTGGTGAATGGATCCCACAAGGGCTATTTTTCCAGCTAGAATGTTGGGGAATGCATAAATTAGGTTTATATGATGATTTTATCAAGTATTTGATCAAATTATGCCTTGGGATACAAAATATGGGGTAATAGGGGCCTATTAATGATGATATAAAGGTCAATTAGAGCTTGGGACACAAAATTCAATGTGAAGCTATGATTAAATACACTTTACAACACTAAAATGGGGTCCACATAGCCTAGAAAGGAACAACATCCAATGTGAATGCATATGACACATTACAACACTAGATTAATATTAAGTTTATCTTACAAGCCTTCTAGATTGATATGAAAATGTCATTAAATACTTTTTATAATGTTGAATTAATGGAAAATGGGTTTATTAAGTCTAGAGAGGTGTGAAAGTCTTTTACAACACTTTACAACACCTTTACAAGACATCATTAAATGCATTTTATTCAGTTTGCAAGGGTCCAAGACCTAGTGTGGATGTGTAAAACACCTCACCACACTGAATCAAGGCCTCATTAAGTCCAATTTATCATCAGTTATCCCAAATCAAGCAAGAAATACTTTTTTCTATGGTACATTTAGCCCCCACTTTAGTGAGAGGATGAACTTGCTTCGAACTCACACTAAAGTAGACATTTAAGAGAGATCCAAGTGTACAGATGTAGATGACAACGGATGAAAAAGATCAAGAAGGCAGTCAAGCCCCCAGGATCCAAGATCCTTAGTCAAATCATCAAGATACACAATCATGAAATGGCAAGAACTAAAGGAAAGAAAAATGGGGTGGAAAAGATGTGCTCACTTTGGGGCCACAGAACATCAGGTCATTCATGAGGTGAGATTTCCTAAAGTGGTTTAGTGAAAAATTCATGCTAGTGTGTTGGCTTCCCACCGTATAATGAGAAATTCATGCTAGTGTGTCAGCTTCCCATTATACTAATTATACCAAAGTTATGATCTTGATAACATTGATAAGGAACCACAATGTAATGCTTTTTGTAAATGTTTTTTAATATGTAAAGAATTTTGCTAAAAGGGATTTTGCTTTGTTTATGTAAGGTCTTCTTCTTAGGGAGCATTGTGCCTAATGTCTCCAAGAGAGGAAAAGTTAGGGTGTCAAATCATTATCCATGGGATGCCTCATTCACATTAGGCCACTTCAGTTGATCGTACACTATTGGAAGGCATCAAACCCAATGACACCACCAAGAAGAGGACACATCACAAGAAAACAAAAAAATCACACCATGAAATTTGCATAAAGATGTTGTCTATGTATGCCCCCACTTTAAAGTGATTGCTAATACCCATATTGTGAGAAATTGCTTTAAAGTAGAAGAGTGTATGAGAGCTTATTCGAAAAGCCCTTTGCCAAGTCATATGTTTTCAATAAGCTACGTCATGAAGAAAGGGAGTATGTCACATGTGAGTCAATCTTAAGACATGTTGTCCACATCCCAAGGTTGATCTTATACATTCATGAAAGGTTAATGATTAGCCAAAAGAGACAATGACAAGTGACATATGAGGATAAGGATTTCTAACCCTTTTCCCCCACTTAGTGTAGGACAAGGGTGATCCTGGAATGGATGATGGTATGCTACCCCTTGCGATGGATGAAAAACATGCAATAGTGAGTATTTAATTAATCTATAACTATTACATGGAAAGGAGCAACAACTAACATTATTTATTTGGATAAGGAAACAAATTTTCTGCTTGATACATGTTTAATGAGATATCTATCAATTTAGAATGTACCAAGCTTAGAGTGTGCTTGGAAGAATCTTGTGTGATATTATTGATGTTGAGTGAAGGTTTGTTGGATGGGTTGATTTCTATGAAAGGAAAATCATAGAGACCATGATGTGGTTGTTTTGTTTTAGGCTCTATGGGGGTATGGAGACCTTGTTCTATAGCATCACATCCTTACGCAAGTTTCTTCATAATTCTTTTAGTTTGAGGTTGTTCGTGATTGTATACGCTTTGTCATATAGGTGAGTAATGTCAGTGTAACTTGGTTGGTACAAAATATTGTGTGTAGGTGGGTAAAGAATGAGGTTGGGTGTATTGTGAGCTTGTTTCTTGTGTAATGGTGGGTAAAGAATGATAGGATTCTTAGGTGTGTCTAAAATAACTTTAGTACACATACGGGGATGATTAATGGTTGGATTTTTTTGAGTATCAATAGTGGTGATATGAAAAGAAGGCTCTATTTGGTTGTCTACTTTCTCTAAGATATCATGCTTATGTGCCATACTACTGACCCTAGGAGGAGAGCTTCTAGAAAAGTGACAAATACTAGGTTCATCACATGTCATAGTTGTATTTGGCAAGATAGCTTCATCACTCATAGGAGAGGCATCAAGAGAAGGATAACTAGTAGTTTCATTGTTACCAATGATTGGATGTTTTTGTTCAAATAGATCTTCCATCATGATATCTTCTAACACTAAACTATCTTCTTCATGTTCAGAGAAGATATTAGGAGAAGAAAAAGGTTGATTCTCATGATTATCTAGATCTACATCCACATGTCCTATAATGTCTTCTTGAGTAGGATAGGTAGGATTGTAATATCTCTCAATCATATCCTCCATAAAAATGTGCTTTTCATGATCGTTCATGATTATATCGTTATTCACTAAAGGATTTTCACAAGTAGGAGAGGTATTGGGAGATGAATGGGGACTAGGTAAGGTAGTGGAAATGATTTTAGTTTCATGTATCATAATGTCATTGCAAGGGGGAGGAGGAGGAAGAAAAGAAAGAGTTTCATGATCTTCAATGATTGTGTCTTCTTTCATCAAGATACCTTCATCACCAATGGGAGAGATATCAAGAGAAGAACAATTATGATTATCATGATTATCGATGCTTGAATCCTCGTGTCAAACCTTTAGTGGATGATCTAGGAGAGATGAAGTCTTTAAGGGCTTCATCTAACATGTCTAAGTCATCACTACTAAAGGACTTGGATGTTATGCTTTTTCTGAATTGAATAATCTTTTGAATTAGGTTGTTTGATGTTTTTAGTTTTTAGTTTTTGTTTTCTAATGAATTTGATCTAAATGAACTTGGAACTAATGCTAAAAATGAAAATTTCAAAAGTCTAATGCTATCAATGATTTCCATGAATGTAAACCATGCTTATTTCTAATGATTTAAATGTAATAGAAGCTATGGAAACTTAAAATGCAATGTAAAGACATTGGATGAAATGCAATTTTCCATATTTCAAATAAGGTTTTTTATTGATTACACTATGCAATGATCTAAAAATGAAATGTTGTGAATGCAAATTAGAAATTAAGAAATGCATGGAATGCATGGAATGAGCCAAATTAAGCTAGATTTAATGAAATGCGTGTAATAGGAACTTTTAACCAACTGATATAGATAGTTAATGGCAACAAACAAAAGTGCAAAAAGAGGGTTTTCAGTGTTGTAAAATGTAGTTTCAGGGGTGCAAAGGGACTAATACACCCAAGGTTTCGAATGAGTCCCAATAGGGATTTTTTCAGAATTTTTAGATTTTTTTGGTTGATTTTTATTTTTTCTATGCTATATGATGCATACCTAAGATGCCAATGCAAAATATCAGAAATATTGAATGATTGAAGATGCAAAAATGCAACCTATATGCACTTTCACTAATGCAAAATTTGAAACCCTAGAATTCAACTTAACTAATGCAAAATGAAATGCAAGCTAATTCTAGGATAATGATGGACTCCAAATTAGTAAAGAAGGTAATTGAAAAGGAGCTTCACCAAAATGAACCATAGATTTTTAGGGTGTGAAATGCTATGACTCTTTTGCTAAATTAGGGTTTTTCACCTCAAGGAAAGAGTAGATCCCACACCAAAATCTAGGTGGCTCACCCAAACTAATGCAATTACAATGAAATTATTCCTAAATGAAATGATCTAGATGCAAAAAATTGATAAAATTAATTGATTATTTATGTAAAACCTAAGGAATATGAAGTGTTTGAAAACACAGTGCTATTTTCAAAAGACCTAAAAATGAAAGCAATATAACATAATTTGATGAAACTAGAAGTGTGCACCTGAGATATTGTTGGAGATTAGAAATGACATTTGAAATACTGTTGATGCTGAAAATTTAGCCTATTGGGACTCATTCACTTTTCTGGGCAAATTAGTCCCAAATCTGGGAAACTATTTTGGAGCCTATTTCAGACAAATGGGTATCCAAAACTATAGAAAACCCTTTTTAGGCCTAGCAATGGGACTCATTCGCCACTGATGGAAAATCATTCCACTTTTGAATTTCTGAAAATCCAAAACTAGAAACAGTAGCCCTTAGTCTGCACTTTAGTTGTTGATAGCTGGGCGGGTGCATGAAGTTGGGTTACACTTTTGTGGCCAACTTCAAAAAAAGATTGAAAATTCCATAACGCGATCATTTTATAATGTGCTCGCATTATGGCATTTTAAAAGAAAAAAAAAATGTGAAAGCTATTCATTTCTCTTCTCTATTTTTCTGCTCTGCCCATGGCTAAAAACCCTTATTTTCACGCTCGCATTCTAGGAGGAGGCTTTCTACAAAATTCATCAACAATATTTTCTTTGTGTTTGCAAATATGGCACCACGATGATGAAGAGGTGCAAGAGGTAAGTATTGTTTGCTATTTGTTTTGAATTTCTTAGTTTCAAGTTGATTTTGTTTGTTTTAGGTTAGATTTCATTATTTATTTTTTTAATTTGTAAGAGATGCAAATAATCCTGCAAATCCTGAAAATCGTCAACAAGAAGAACAAGAAAATCCTCCTCAACAAAATTAACCTCTCCTGCCAATCACTCAACACCTTCCTAGCACTCAACAAAATTTGAGTGAAATTGAAAACAACAAAAAAAAAATTGAGGATCTTATCAGTAGGTTGAGTGATCCAAATGCTTCAACTGCAGAAAGAATGACACTAGCAAATTCAATGAAAGAGATGTTAAAAATTTTAGATTCAATAACCCAACAAATAAAGGGATGGCAAGATAGGAGGTAGGAAGCTAGGGCATATTATGCAGATAAACTATCATATAAACAAGTAAAAGATTTAAAAATTACTAAAGGTGATTTGTGCTCTTTATTCACTAACCCTAGAACAAATCAAAATCTTAGCCTCAATGCAAAGAGGTTTCCTATTCATTGGTGCCACCACCAAGAGATTAGGAACCATTTTTATGATAGGTGGTACTTGGTCTTTGATTACCCACCGTGCAATAATTGTGAAGTCCCCCAATATTTTCTTAGGAAACTATATAGTGAGTTTGCATTGAACCAAATCCCAAATTATTTTGATATGAGGGAGTTCCAAGGGAGAGGTGGGGGGTCATCTCAGGATAGGCTCGATGCACATTTGGATCCTATGTGGAAAGGGAGACGACCTCTCGCTAGGCCACCTCGTAAGCACATTGTTATGCATGTCGTTGAAAAGGAGAGTACCGATGTAGAGACAATGTAGGTGATCAACACTTTGACCCGGAGTGTCATCCATCATACTAGCCCTATTGTATAATTCAATCTAGGGGAGTCTTTTGGTGGTGGCCTTCGAACCCATGTGTGTCAATCTTGTTGGGTGACTTGTTCATATGACCCCACTGGCACTTAGGAGGATGCTACGTAGGATCCGTATGCTGCTATGGGGATGGAGAGGATGGCTGACTTTTTGCATTGTGCATATGGCATTGATAGTTGGGTAAAAGTTAGCATGTTCATTGAATTTAATTTATTAAATTTTGATTCTAAAATGCATGACTAACTAATTTAGTTTTATTATTTTAATAAAATTATAGGGTCACAGTGTTGAGACTAGATACACCGGTCCTCCACCTACTTATTTCTGTAGTACACCTATCAGTGGGGTATGTAACTAGTAAACAATTATAAATTTATTACATCTTAATAACATTGTTTTACGAAAGGTATTTTAATACATGTGATTTTGAATGTTGAATAGGCTAATATTGGCAGTTTCAAGCAAACACCTCCTAGTGCCAGTGGATTCACTCAAACGTGCACGGAGGTAATAGAATAAAGAGAACTTAACTAATGAATTCTACTTAATAGATTTGTATATTTTGTATTCATATTGTTGGTTACATTGCATTACACATCATTCAAACTCAAAGAATTACTTCAAATTCCATAACTAATAACTAGATGTTGATAGATGAGAAAATTTCAATTGTACAATATAGTTGTTTAGAAATTCAACATAAGCAGCATGATGCAATTACTTCACATGGAGGCATGTGCTTGCAAAGGTGCACCAGCACGACAAACTATGGATGCTTGGAAAAAATCTATGAAACCATAATAGTAAGCAATAGCATAGAAAAGGTAGTTAGTGATGCAGAGCATCATATCAGAACACTTAATCATCAGGGTACATCTGATGTAGAGCATCCAACAAACACCATCAACATCATTTCTTCAAGGGATTTCAATCCCAAATAGAATCAGGAGAAGATCAAATATAATTTCATCATAAATCTACTTTTCATTCAACCAAAACCCACTCAAATTTTCTTAGGCATTCCATAGGCCATCATTCATCATTCCACTAATCAGTATTCCAATCGACTAATTCAAGCAAAAACTGGATATTAAAGAAAACTTTGACTTAATCAATTAGATTCATATCATTCTCAACCACCATAAAAACAACATAAACCTGATTATTGACACTTGAACAATTCATCCTTTCATTTATTCACCAAGGAAAAAAATAAACTAAACCATACTTCACTGTTATCAATCCATTATCAAGCATTGTACTCACCATATTTTGACTGCAATAGTCTATTTGCAGGTTACAAACTCATGCTACAATAGAATATTGATTATCATCTTGTGGTTAATCACCAATTTGCTCAAAAGGCTTCATAATACTCACCCATCCAACCATCAAAGTCACCAAACCTATCTTATACACCTTAACCAAATTTAGTAACATCAATCATATCATTAGTTTGATAGTAACCAAGAACTCAATATCATCCTTTCCACTGTTTAAACAAACATCTTTGTTTTGATCAAACAATATCATATTCCTCTAGTAGGTATGTCAACCATTGAATCAAGTAGTTACATTCCTATCTCAAATCTTATTAAAAACCTCAATGAACATTTAGAAACACTTTCCAGCACATCACAACATATCAAAGTTCTTCGATGTTTGGCATAAACAAAATCATCAAATTTTAGACTGTCCTCTGAAGAAAGGCTAGTAGATTAGGCTTGTTTTACAAAGGATACCCCTTCAAAAACATTCCAAATCACTCAAAACCTCAAAAAATTCTTCAAGCATGTCTTATAACTCAAGATTTAACCATTTATAGGGATTGAAAACCATGAAAATGTTCTGATCCAATAAACCCTTGTTTATAGGGTGTAAAATCACAAATCAAGGAGGGTTTTGTGAAAAATACTCTTGCAAACCTCTATTTCTCTAGCCACCACCTCAAACATGATTGTTTATATCTTCCAAGAACTTCTACATTGTTTCCAAGCCTTTGCATGCTTTATTTATTCATGACCTATGACTATAGCATCACTTTGTGTAGGAAAATCCTCTATTTTCCAGTGTAGCAGCAACTCCGCTATGGTATTCTTTCTTTTCCTTGCACTTAAAATCATCAAAACATGAAAAACGTCCTAACATTAACCTACTCCACCAATTTACTTGACCTACGTTGGTGTAGTGAAGTAAAACCCTATTGGACTATCAAACTTGCTTCTAAAAGGACTCTATTGGGCACTAAAAACTGCCTCTTATTCTTTTGTTTCCTAAAACTAACCAAGTCCAACTCTTGAAATTGGAAAATAACTCCTCTTTACATGTATTCATGCTATGATTTAACTTTGAGTGTTCCTAACTTACCAACACAAGAAAACAAAACAATCCAGAGTAATGTTGCAAACTCAGAGATAGGGAATTTTTATTTCAAAATCTAATTACAAGAACACAAACTTCTATTTTTTCTTGCCTTTACATGCCTTTTAAAGATATTTCCTTTTCCATAATTGTCTTTCAATCAGTTGAAACTACCCCTTTTAACCCTTAATATGCCCGATTTCTTTGTTTTTGTCAATTTAACAACTTTTTACAATATTACATTATTGCATTGTTTGCATTTTCCCACTTTTACCACCTAGAACTTACCCATACCCTTAAATACATTCAAATAAGACCTCATATGACCTTGAACATGCTTTACATCATTTTTACAAGACCTTTTGTGATTGACTGAATACAAATTTGAACACTCATCCCTTTTGCAAAATTGAAAATTATTTGATGACCTAGATGCTCCTGCACCAACATCTGACCCAATTGAATTAGGAGAAGATCAAATTGAATAAGCAACTAAAATTTCTCTCTTTTCATCAAAAATCACATTGTTTCATTTGCAAAGAAGAAGGAAACAACAAGCCAACTCATTTCAATACTCATTCTTATCATCCTCAAGCTTCAAACATCTTATTTATCAACAAAAATGACTGATCTGTGCACAAGAAACCTAATTAGAGTCACTAAACAATCCACTCTTTCATCATTCACCAAGGCACCCTTCCACTCAATTTGCTTTACTTAGGAAAAATAACCAAAAACAAATCTTTCATGTTACAACCTATATCCATCAGATCCTAACACACCTTTGTCATCATAAATTTATATGAATTCAAAGCAAAAACATGATAAAGAGCTCTGAATCTTTCAATTCCTTAAACAACTCACTAAATTTTCACTTTTACCAACTAGTTCCTCAAGACCAAGATACTACAATCAACCATTTACACCTCAATCATTTCATCTGACTTCCATGACATTACTCACATCATGTTTATTGACTAAGCTTATTCTATGCACAAATCAAGCCCTACAAAGGAGGGTTTATTGCATAAGGTACTTACAAACCTTAAATACTCCTGCCACCACCACAAACACCATGGAAATAGCCTGCATAAGCTTTAGAAATGATGTAGAGTGGCAAGGAAGGAAAACTCACAATCACAAATGGAAAATTCACTCTACTGAATGCTTCTCTCAAATACTCTCATGAGTCCTAAACTCCACTATTCTTTAAGAGATCAACCCCACACACGTAGTTTTCACAACTCAGACCACTCACAAAGCTTGAAAACATTTGGATCATGTCTCATTAAGTCAAAACAAGGTTTAACAACCCTCTAGCATTTAGGTTTCAACAAACACCCATCACTATGGTGACTTAGACCTCACTCTCTCTTAAGGCTCGCAGCCCTTGCCCTATAGGACAATCAGAATAAAAAACACAAGGAAGACTATTAAGACACCAAACCTATGGATTCAGACCCCTAAGATGGACCCAGGCTACAAGGTTCCAAAACCCTTCCTCTTGACTGTCAAAACATCACTCACAATGGCCCTTTCTACCGATGCTCCAAAAGGCCTAATTCACAGACCTACACCTAGGTCTTGACTATCTAGGATCTCCCCTTCACCCCAAAGCCCAAATTCAGACTCCTATAGGTTCTCCATAGCTATTTCCACCATTCCTAAGTGCCTCTTAAACAGATTCTTCAAAATCAAGGAAAAACTCATTTTTTTGCTTGTCAATTATGCTTGCCACATAGAGATGTCAAGCCAAAATTCATGCACAACTTCCAAAAATGAGCCTATTGTTCTCCAAAACAATGAGTAAATGATAGTACAACCTTATATCTTCCATCCCACTGAGATTTAGCAATTTTACAATGTGGGAATGGAAGAAATATACATTTTTCACCCAAAACCCTGATTTTAAGGGTTTTCAGACCACTCGATAAAGAAATTGGAATATCTCCCTTGATACTCAATGAAATCTCACCACTCCAATTCCAAATGAAATATTATTCAATTACATATCTAGCCATTATGGGCTTCGAGCATGAAAGTGAACATACAATCCGTACCAAGTACGGGATCAGCAAATTCTTCATAAAAACACAGGAAAAACAGAAAAACTTCTTATTGAAACTTCTTCATAACATCAACATCAACCTTGCCTCAATCAAGAGAGGTGTATTTGAAGTCTTAAAAACTCCCTCAAACTTCTTGCAACTGTCTTTTCAAAAGAGAGAGGTTGGAAAACAACTAATCTCATGCTTTGACTTCTAATTTCCTAGTTAAGGCAATGTGAGCAACTTCTACCAACTCGACCACAAAGAGCCTTCAAAAATGTGTCAAAGACATTTAAAACCTTTTCAAAAAGTAAGGTGACTCCCCTCAAGTGTCTAGATATAGCAAGAAATCATTTTTCCTTATTTTTCCAAGATGCACTAGACTTACAAAGGAGGATGGAGACCTTGTTGTACAAACAAAATTGGTCACCAAGACCAAAAACTCAACCAAAAACCTAGAAGACCTACTACAAAGATTTGAAATGGTCCATAATACCTTATTCCATCCATAAACCAAGAAACAAAACATGAAAAATTATTCTAGGTCCCTTAGACCCATGGGTGCTCTTGCACCATACTCCCAAGCAAGAAAAAGATCTCAAGTCCTCTTTGAGATTAGGTCTTCTACAGTAGTTCCATGTTGTTTAATATCATTTTCTGACATCCATGTTGCATCCTCTTCAGGTAGACCTTTCCATTTGACCAGGTATTCCTTGTAAACCTTTCTTCTAGTCTTCTTTGTCTCCTTGGTGTCTACGATGCATTCAAGAGTCATAGGTTGGTTGGGGTGTAATTCCTTCACCCAATCTTCATCATCCATTATTGTTGTACCTGCTCCATCACCTGCATTCACAAAATCTTTGAAAGGATACAAGTTAGAAATGTTGAAGATAGGAGAGATTGCCACCCTAGGAGGTAGCTCTATTTCATAAGCATTTTGGCCAAACTTGTGGACCACCTTGCAAGGTCCTATCTTCTTCATCATGATTTTGGTATACTTTCCTTTTGGAAGTCTCCCCTTCTTCAAGTGTGCCATCAACAAGTCTCCAAACTTGAATTGGACATTCCTATTCTTTAAATATGCCTTTTCCTTATACTTGTCAACATTCTTTTGAAGGGTTTCCTTCACTTGTTGATGAATATCCCTAATTGTAATAGCAAAGTCCTCACCTTCAGCACTTCTCTTAGCAACTCCTTGTAGATCTCTTAGATCATAGACCCCTCTAGGGTGCATGCCATAGACTACTTCAAAAGGGCTTCTACCAATGCTCCTATTCATGGAGTCGTTATATGCAAATTCAGCCTGAGGTAAAATCAGATCCCAAGCTTGTCCATGCTCCTTGGTAAGGCATCTTAAGAGGTTTCCCAATTATCTATTCACCACTTCAGTTTGTCCATCCGTTTGTGGATGGTATGCTGAACTAAAGGACAGATTTTTTCCTTGAGTTTCTTTCACAAGGTCCTCCAAAAGTGACCAATGAATTTAGAATACATGTCAGAAACAATTCTTAAAGGTAGTCCATGTATCCTAACAACCTCCTTAAAGAAGAGACCTGCTATATGAGATGCATCACTGGTGCATTTGCAAGGAAAAAAATGTGCCATCTTACTAAATCTATCAACTGCCACAAAGATACTATCAAAACCTCTTTGGGTTCTAGGCAACCCCAAGACAAAGTCCATACTTACACACTCACAAGGCCTATTGGGAATGGAAAGTGGTTGATAGAGTCTTGCATTTGATGAAGTTCCCTTTGCCCTTTGACATATTGTGCAGCCTTCCACATACCTTCTCACATCCACCTACAACTTTGGCCAATAGTAAAATCTCCTAACTTGTTCCAAGGTCTTGTCAAGGCCAAAGTGACCTCCAAGACTCCCACTATGTTTCTCCTTTATGATATTCTCCCTCATTGAGCATTTACGCACACACAATTGGCTTCCTTTGAAGAGAAAACCATTCTGCAATAAAAAGTCAGAGAATTCACCATGAAAAGAATTCAAATGCTACTCACAAACATTGTATACCTCCTTGAAATCTGAATCTTCATGATACATATCCTTCAATGCTTCGACCCCCATGCTTTGGAGTTGGATCTCTTGCACTACAAGTGCCCTTCTACTAAGAGCATCTACCACCTTATTTGTGTGGCCCTTCTTATGCTTTATTTTGAAAGTATAGGCTTGCAAAGACTCTACCCACTTCATGTACCTATGACTGAGTTTGTCCTGTGCATTCAAAAAACTCAACACATGATTATCAGTATAAACAACAAATTCTTTAGGTAACAAGTAGTGCCTCCAATTTTTGAGGGCTTGGACCATAGGATACAATTCCAAATCATAGGAAGAATACTTCCTCTTTTCCTCATTCATCCTCTCACTATAAAATGCAACCGGTCTGCCTTCTTGGCTCAAAACAGCCCCTATAGCTTGATTGCTAGCATCACACTCAATGGTAAAAACTTTATAAAAATCAAGGAGCACAAGTATAGGTTGTTGTGCTACTCTCATTTTCAGATATTCAAACCCTTTATCATTCTCATTGGTCCAAGAAAACTTACCTTTGTTACCTCCTTTGATGGTGTCCAAGATTGGTGCACAAATTTGGCTAATGTTCTCGATGAACTTTCTATAAAAGCTTGCAAGTCCATGGAAGCTTCTCACATCTCCCATGGATTTTGGTGTTGGCCAAGTAAGAATAGCATCCATCTTTGAAGGATCCATCTTCAAACTTCCCTTGGACATGACAAAACCAAGGTAGACTAGTTCTTCCTTCATGAATTCACACTTTTCCATGTTGATCAGCAGCTTCTCCTCTTGTAACCTCCTTAGTACCATGTCAAGGTGCTTCAAATTTTCTTCTTTAGACCTGCTAAACACAAGGATGTCATCTAAATAAACTACAACAAACTTTCCAATGAAAGGTCTCAATACCTCATTCATAAGGCGCATAAATGTACTAGGGGAATTTGATAACCCAAAGGGCATCACCAACCACTCATAGAGCCCTTCATTAGTCTTAAAGGTTGTCTTCCATTCATCCCCCTTTCTAATCCTTATATGATGGCACCTGCTCTTTAGATCAATCTTGGAAAAGTAAGATGCTCCTGATAGACAATCCATGAGGTCCTCCATTCTTGGCATCAGGAACCTATATCTGATTGTGATCCTATTAATGGTTGTTGAATCAGTGCAAAGCCTCCAATTCCCATCCTTCCTTGGTTCTAGGACATTAGGAACAACACATGGGCTCAAACTCTTCCTCACTATCGCTTTATCCATCAACTCTTGCACTTATCTTGCAATCTCCTTATTTTGAGCAGGTGTCATCTTGTATGCAGCCTTATTGGGCAATGTAACCCCTGGAATTAGATCAATATGGTGGCTTATATCCCTAATGGGAGGTAGGGAACTAGGTAATTCATTCACCGTTATGTCCTTGTACCTTTCCAACAACTCTTGGACTTCCTTTGGTGCATCTTCCTTCTTCTTTGTGGGCAGATCTGCTTCACTTTTTGGCTTCATAATCAAGAAGAATCTTCTTCCTCCTCCTTCCTTCAAGGTCTTCATGAAATCCTTCTCACCCACCATCAAAACACTAGGCCCTTCATGCTTTTCCTTGTCTTCTTCTAGGAGAGGTGAAAGGTTGTAAGTCTTCCCATCCTTCACAATGGATTATGTGTTCTTCTCCCCATCATGCTTGCTCTTCCTAGCAAACTGCGAGGGCCTACCAGAAATTTATAATTTAATACTTGTACTCAAAATTTTGTTCATTAGATTCATACATTATAAGTTATGAAATGGATCGCTATTGTAACTTTTTTTTATTGAATAATTTGTTGTTTTGTTTTCAAATGTTGGTTGTGGAAACACCTCCAGATGTTACAAGGGCAATGGATATCAGTGTTTCAACCGCTATACAATCCTCCATGGCTCTGATAGAGGAGGTATGAGGCAAATTACTAAATTTCAATTTACATTCGTTGTTATAGATGTTAGTTGTAATGAAAAATCAAACCATTATTGATTCCCAATTTAATTCCTATTTGGATGGTTTATACAAGGCTTGAGCATGCTTGAGCATTGGCATGCAAATATTTCCATCGTGGAGAGTGATCATGAGATGGCCATAAGTGATTATTTTTTTAAATATATCATTTCTTATAATGTAATTTCTATATATATTAATGTCTTTACTTCTTATTGTAATAGTTAAAACTTCACCAGGAGCTAAACTATAGGAGGAGCAGTAGGAACACTCCTCAAGCACAGCATAAACAAGTGACAAACTTATCGCCAAACAAAGGGAAAGAATTTATTTCCAGACCATGGAGAGAAATTAATTTTGATTCCAGAGCCCTTTGTTGTATGCCTAGACATGGCAATTTTGTACATATCTTGTATTGGATATATTTGACATTGTATGCCTATATGGCATTCTCGTAAGCCTATATGGCTATTTTGTAACTAAATTTTATAAGTATATCAACATATATTGATGTATGTGTACATTGCTATTTGGTTAATACAAATCTTTATTATCGATGGTGTCCATATTTTCTCTTTTTGACAATGTCAAAAGCATGTCTGCATACAGATTAGGAAAAGACTTTTCCTTTTAGATTAGCAATGCATAGAAGTTTCAAAAAGTATCCTTGATATTACAAAAAGATATATGTTTATACCATAGTAGCAAAAATATTTTGGGGAAAAATCGGCAAACCAAAAGTATAAGATTTTTTTAAAAAAATCGGGAACAAGTCTACAAAAAATTGGAAAAAAAAAAAGATTTTAAAAAAGGTAAAAAAAAAGTAGAACAAGAGATAAAAAATTAAAAATTAAAATGTAAAGGCATTTCCATAGCATAGAGATATAGAGAGAAAATAAAATAAAGAGTTTAACTAATAAATTGTAAAAATAGATTTTTGTAGTTTATATTCATATCATTGATTACATTGCATTGCACATATTTCAAACTCAAAGCATTGCTTTAGATTGCATAACTAATAACTAGATGCTGATAGATGACAAAATTTCAATTACAATATAGTTTTTATAAAATCAATTTTAAGCAAAGCAGTGCAATTACTTCACATTGCATAACTAATAACTAGGAGTGCCTCCCAATTGTGATTTTGGTTCTGCCATGGAATTCCCATGAGACCACATTTCTTTGAGGCATTTTTTCAAACAATTCAATCGCCTTTGTCTATACTCACTCACATTTTTTGATACATGTCTACCAAAGTTTTTGTCAAATAGGTTCACACTACCTTTGTTGTTGCTATGGCTGAAAGCCTAAAACAAGTGCTTTTCAAACAAGTTATGGATGCTTGGAAAATATATCAAAAGCATAATAGTAGTATTGTCAGACAGCAGCAGAACTTGCTCAAAGAAATGAGTTCATGGAATGCCACGACAATCAAAAGCATTTGATTGCCATGGCATTCCATCACCATGGGACCTCATTTCTTTGAGGCATTTTTTCAAAGAGTTCACTGCCTTGTCTATGATAACACATTTTTCATACATGTCTGTCAAAGCATTTTATCAAACAATTCATTGCCTTGCTGCTATGGCTAAAACTCTAAAACAGGTGCTTTCAAAAAGCTATGGATTGTCATGGAATTCCATCACCATGAGACCACATTTCTTTGAGGCATTTTTTTCAAATAGTTCATTGCCTTGTCTACACTACCACATTTTTCATACATGTTTACCAAAGCATTTTATCAAACAGTTCACCTCTTTGTTGCTATGGCTAAAATCCTAAAATATTTGCTTCCAAACAAGCTATGGATGGTTGGAAAAAATCTATCAAAGCATAATAATAAGCAATAGCATAGACAAGAAGTGAATCATGAAGAAATTCTCAAAGAAATGGTCTCATAAGGGTGGAATTCCATGACAATCCATAGTAATTTGCTTGTCATGGCATTTGTCATGCCATTCCATCACCATGAGACCACATTTCTTTGAGGCATTTTTTTCAAATAGTTCATTGCCTTGTCTATGCTACCACATTTTTCATAAGATGTTTACCAAAGCATTTTATCAAACAAGCCTAACTCCTTTGTTGCTATATTAAATCCTAAAATAGGTGCTTCCTAAAATCTAAGAATGCTTGGAAAAACTATCAAAGCATAATAATATATAGCATAGACAAGGCAGCGAACAATTTGAAAAAAAAGCCTCAAAGAAATGTGGTGTCAATGGTGGTGGAATTCCATGACAATCCATAACAATTTTCTTGTCATGGAATTCGTCATGTCATTCCATCACCATGAAACCACATTTCTTTGAGGCATTTTTTCAAATAGTTCATTGCCTTGTCTATGCTACCATATTTTTCATACATGTCTACCAAAGCACTTTATCAAACAATTCACTGCCTTGCTGCTATGGCTAAAAGCCTAAAAAAAGTACTTTCAAACAAGCTATGGATGCTTGGAAAAAATATATCAAAGCATAATAGTAAGCAACAAGCTATGGTCTCATGGTTTTTTTTCACACGAAAATTAGTGTGATTTTATTCACATTTTTTTGAAGGTTATAAACACTTTTTTTTTTTGCCAATTTCGTTGTTTTAAATGACATTCAAGTTTATGGTGGTTTTGTTGTTTATATGATGATATGTGATATTCTAATCCTAATTCATGCTTCTAGGTTGTATAGATATATATTTTGTTTTTACATGTTTTTTGTACCAATGAACCCAAAACGAACTAAACCCCCCTCCAAAAAAATTTGACCAAACCAGCGAACCGAACCCTTAAACCTGAACCTCAAAACCTATTCCAGCACTCTTCATTTTTCTTGCACAAAATTAATTAACCACTAAATTATGTTGCTCCTTGACTTTACCCATGTTTACTCCCTCAAACCTCTCTTTTTCATTCAAAACTCCTATTTTCCCAACTAGGGCATGTCATGCCAAAACATACTTTTGACCTCCCCTATCCTTGTAAACCTTTTGAACACATCAAACTCCACAATCTCACCCTATTTCCAACCTATTCTAACTTATTTTCAAGCAATTTCTTCTTTTCACCTCTTCTAGCCTTGCTTTTAAGGGGCCTTAATTTTGAATTTTCAACAGGGGCAGCCTTAGTAATCTCTTCCAATGCCCTTACTAATGCTATTTTCTTATTCTTACTTCCTATCCTACTTACATCAGGCCCATATCACTAAGACATAGCCTAAACAATAGGTAGAATGGCCTATTTCAACATACTACACTCAAACCCTTAAGGGATCGATCTGGTTGAACATAGCTCAGAGCGATTCCACGTGTTTGGGTGAGAGAGAGGACTATGCCTAGCATGAAAATGCCTATTTGGATGCGTTGGAACATTTTGTTTGGTCACACGAGTTGCAGAATGAAAGTTGCACCACTTTGCAACTTTCCACTGCTTCCATTTGACACTTTTTCTATCAACTAAAATCTAGACACCACGGGAAAACCACTCTGAGATAACGAAAACTGAGAGAGGTTATTGTAGAGGGGCCCAACATGATCCCATTAGAATAGACTAGAAGTTTCTAAGCATCACGTTGTCCGAGTAACCTCATGCTAAATTTTGTAGCTATTTTTCCCTTTGGACCCTTAAGGGATCGATCCAGTTGAACATAGCTCGGAGCAATTCCGCATGTTTGGGTGTGAAAGAGATCCATGCCTAGTGCAAACATTCCTATTTGGATGCATTGGAATATTTTGTTTGGTCATACGAGTTGCAAAAAAAAAGTTGCACCACTTTGCAACTTTCCCCTGCTTCCATTTGACACTTTTTTCATCAACTAAAAATTGGACACCACAGGAAAACCACTCTAAAATAATGAAAACTGAGAGAGGTTATTGTAGAGGGTCCCAATTCAATCTCATCAGATTAGATGATAAGTTTCTAAGCATCATGGTGTCTGAGTAACCTCATGTTGAAGTTTGCAGCCATTTTTCCCTTTGGACCCCTAAGGGATCGATCTCGTTGAACCTAGTTTGGAGCGATTCTGAGTGTTTGGGTACGAAAGAGGACCATGCCTATTCAGACATGTTGGAACAATTCACTTGGTCACATGAGTTACAGAATGAAAGTTGCACCACTTTGCAACTTTTCACTGCTTCCATTTGATACTTTTTTCATCAACTGAAAACTGGACACCACGGGAAAACCACTCTGAGATAACAAAAACCAAGAGAGGTTATTTTAGAGGGGCCCAACATGATCCCATTAGAATAGATGAGAAGTTTCTAAGCATCACGTTGTCCGAGTAACCTCATACTGAAGTTTGCAGCCATTTTTCCCTTTGGACCCTTAAAGGATCGATCCGATTGAACGTAGTTCAGAGCGATTCCACATGTTTGGTTGTGAAATAGGACCATTCCTAGCATAAAAATTCCTATTCAGACACGTTGGAACAGTCTATTTTGTCACATGAGTTGCAGAACAAAAGTTGCACCACTTTGCAACTTTTCACTACTTCCATTTGACACTTTTTCCATCAACTGAAATTTGGACATCACGGGAAAACCACTTTGAGATAATGAAAACCGACAAAGGTTATTGTAGAGGGGACCAACATGATCTCATTGAACTAGATGATAATTTTCTAAGCATCACGTCGTCCGAGTAACCTCATGCTGAAGTTTGCAGCCATTTTGCCCTTTTGACCCTTAAGGGATCGATCTGATTGAACGTAGTTCAGAGTGATTCTGCATGTTTGGGTGCAAAAGAGGACCATTCCTAGCATAAACATGCCTATTCAAATGCATTGGAACAGTTCGTTTGGTCACATGAGTTACAGAATGAAAGTTGCACCACTTTACAACTTTTCACTACTTCCATTTGACACTTTTTCCATCAACTAAAATCTGGACACCACAAGAAAACCACTCTGAGATAACAAAAATTGAGAGGTTGTTGTAGAGGGGCCCAACTTGATCCCATCAGACTAGATGAGAAGTTTCTAAGCATTACGGTGTCCGAGTAACCTCATGTTGAAGTTTGCAGCCATTTTTCCCTTTGGACCCTTAAGGGATCGATCTGGTTGAACGTAGCTTGGAGCGATTCCGCATGTTTGAGTGCAAAAGAGGACCATGCCTAGCATAAACATCCCTATTCAAATGCATTGGAATAGTCTATTTGGTCACACGAGTTGCAGAACGAAAGTTGCACCACTTTACAACTTTCCACTGCTTCCATTTGACACTTTTTTCATCAACTGAAAATCGAACACCGTGGGAAAATCACTTCGAGATAACAAAAACCAAGAGAGGTTATTGTAGAGGGGCCCAACATGATCCCATCAGATCAGACGAGATGGTTCTAAGCATCATGGTGTCTAAGTAACCTCATGCTGAAGTTTGCAACCATTTTTCCCTTTGGACCCTTAAGGGATCGATCTGGGTGAACAAAGGGTCTATACTCTAAACTTATCCAAACCTTACCAACTCTTGGGGAAACAATTATAAGGTGTCAAAACTTCAAAATCCACATTTAGATCTCAATTATACCATCGTACAATGGGTAAACCACAAAACCCTCTATTGTAGCCTAAACCCTATGGGTTTATTGAAAATGATACTTCCAAAGCTAACCATAAACTAAAAAAATACTCAAAAAAGTTTGTGGTACCCTACACAATCTCAAACAATCATAAAATAATGCTTCCCTACACAAAAACATAATTTAACTCTTCAAAACCACCATTTTTCTTAAAGAAAACACACTTTTACACACATGGGTTTCACACCTAGCTCACTTTCAGACCTCCCCAACACTAACACATCATTCCCACACCTTAATAATGTTAGTGAAGACCCATTCCTCAAGTTACAGAGACTACAAAAAGAGGAATGGGTCAAAAGCCATTTTTATTGACTCAAAACCTTCAAATGTACAAGTTCGAGCCAGTTTTAGTAAATTGATGATATTCTACTCCTTATTTTCCTTGATGAAAAAAACCTACTAAATGGTGCTCCTGCACCAATCATACATTGACCTTCTTGTCACTCCTAAAGTTTGGACCACATCCATTACCTCCACATAAAAATTGACATCCTTGGTCTTCTTGGTTCCCATGCCTTGATATGGTTATGCAAATGAAAATGAAGCAAAGTAATCATCTCCTTCTCCATTGGCTGGAAGAATGCATGATTAACATTTTGATACATGATATCAGCTCTCTCATCTACTCTCATGGTTGAATACCAAAATCTAGTATGGTGGGCCTCCAAAGTTCTAGTCATCTTTCTTCCTCTTCCACCAAATGCTGACTTGATCCTCACGTCTGCCAGCCTAATTGACTTTTTTTTTTTAAACTAAAGTTTCTCCTGAGTCACCAGTGTTGCTCTATTTTCCTTTTCAGACTCTTTCATTGATATAGATCGTCTCTGGGATTTAATCATTTGTACTACATGTGGTTGATGTGCTTTTGGTGCAGGAGTACCTTGGGATCCTCATGCCTCTTGGAGGTATTGCTTGTTTTCTTTATTTTTTGTCAAGAAGTTTGAGATGTAATAAGGTTCCAACAACCATCTTTCATGTCTTGTAACAAGTTTTAGTTTTGGAGTCAAGTCTTGTTGTAAAAATAAGGTCTCCTTCCTCACCATGTAAGCTTGATTCATCTAGGAAAACTAATGAATTAAAGTGCCTTGATGTATCCAAGTCCTGGAGGGGGTTTTCCTTGACATGTGTAGTGTTTGTGGTGTCTTTTATGCTTTTGAATACACCTTTGAAGCCTCATTTCAATTAGTCTTTTGTGAAGTTGTAGTCAATTGCCTTAACTAGGCAATTAGGGGTCTAATTGGAAAAAAAGTTAGTTTCCAACATCCACCTAATTCAAATGTCAGTTGGAGGACATTGGGAAGGGTAGTTGGAAGTTAAATAAGCCTCTCATGGTTGAGGCATGGCTTTTGAATCATTTTTTTTCAAGTTCTAATGAAAGAAGTGGATGTTTTCTGGAAATTTTTGTGTGTAATTTGTTGCTAAAACACATGGTACGACCTTTGTACAATCTGTACAGGCTCAACCCTATTATGGTTGGAAAGAGGAGAGTTTCATATTTCATTTGAAGGTGTTTTTGTGAATTTTCATCGAGTATAAGTGGATATATCTTTGTTTTAGCAGCAGCAGGTCAAAAAACCCTCAAAACTAGGGTTTGGCCAAAAAATTCTTCTATCTTCCACTCCCACAGTGTATAGTTGCTAATTTTTTGTGGGATGGAAGGTATTTATGTATATTTTCATCTTTTCAAGGTTTTGGATAATGGCCAAATTTTTGGGGAAAGATACAAACTGATCTAGGCCTAGCATCTTCATGTGACAGGCCTAGCTTGCAAAGCAAAAATCAAAGTTTTGCTTGTTTTGAGAGATTTTTGTTCAAGGTGGCACTTAGAAATGATTGAAATGGTTGTAAGTAGTTTTTAGGAGTTTGAAATAAGGATTTGGGGAGAAGGGGTGAGCCTAGATAACTAACAACCAATCAAGTGCACTCAATTAGGCCTCTTGAGGACAACGTTAGTTTGGTCCATGGTTGCTTTCCAACCACTGTCAAGAAGTAAGATTTTGTGGCCTTGTAGAGGCATAATATACTTGCCTAAAAATAGTACTTTATATCAGATATAGGTTTGTGGGTGAGAATTAATTGGACTGTCCTACCAGGCAATGCTACAAGCAATTGGGGGTAAAGAGGCCTACTAGTTGAGAAAAGAACTCATGGGGTTTCCTAATTGCTAAACATGGCTATTTTGTTTTGATTGTGGTCTGTTAGAGCATGTTTCAAGTGATTATAAGTCCTTAAAAATTTTAAGATTCAAGGAACCTTGGTGAGTTGAGTTTTCCTTATAGAAGGACAATGATTTGATGGTGTGTTGATAAGAGTATTTGAGAGAAGCACTCATAAAAGAACCTCTGCCATCTGAGATTGGTGTACTTCCCTTCTCACTCTACATCAACTTTGAATCTTTGCATCTAAATGAAATTTCTTCATCATAAATACTCTCTCAAGGTTAACAATCATACATTGACCTTCTTTCCCATCTTAAAGTTTGGACCACATCCATTACCTCCACATAAAACTCAACATCCTTGGTCTTCTTGGTTCCCACGCCTTCATATGGTTATGCAAATGAAAATGAAGCAAAGTAATCACCTCCTTCTCCGTTGGCTGGAAGAATGCATGCTTAATTTTTTGATACATGATATCAACTCTCTCTTCTGATCTCATGGTTGAATATCGAAATCCAGTATGGTGGGCCTCCAGAGTTCTAGTCATCTTTCTTCCTCTTCCACCAAATGCTAGCCTAATCCACATATTTTCTAGCCTAATTGGCTTTGTTTTTCGAAAGTTGAAGTTTCTCCTAAGTCACCAATGTAGCTCTCTCTACCTTTTCAAACTCTTTCATTGCTACAAATCGTCTTTGGTATTTCATCATCTATACCACATGGTTGATGTGCTTTGAATCATCAATAATAGTCTTCAAAATTGGTTGCTAGTACAAGTTCATTTTGCTTTCATCATACATTATAACCATGGATTTCAGCCATTCCTTGATTCCATCAAGTGAAGATTGAGGAATGGCATCAATGTGGAGTACATCCCACTTGAAGTCTATGAAAGCAATAGCCATATCAAATTCCTTTTGCCCAAGTCCTACTTTGTCAAGGTTAACAATCTCAATCTCACTAATAGCAATTACTACTAAGAAAGGTAATTCCACCAACTCTACCAAATAGTTTACCATAAGAATAATAAAAGTAGAGGCTTTGAAAGGAACTCCAAGAAAAACAAGCTCTCTAAATGGTACATATCAAAGTCTAGTTCAAAATCTTTTAGATGAGGCTGCTCCCATAGCTCTCTTACTCGTTTGACAAAACCTTGAAACTCTGTATTGATTTTAATTTTCCTATCCCTCTCTTGTTGTTCTTCCTCAATTTCATCAAGATCATACATTGACCTTCTTCACCCAAACATCTGCTAGCCTAATCTAACTAATAGTACATTTACAACCATATTCAATGATTTTCCTTCAAAAGGCTACAAATTCAAATATTGACTTAAATAGCCTTCAAGAGGCTTTAAATAGCCTTTACAAATGATTCTACATATTTCCAATCATGCCTAACTATTCTTTTTGTAACTAACATAACTTATTACATTATAAATCAATTGTGGATGTGTTATGACCTTATTCAATTGAAAAAACTCATAACACAAAACTAACTTAAAAGATTTCCATGAACCAAATTTTCTCAATAACCTTGGTGCCCCTACACCAAATTTCATTATTTCAGTAAATGGCATTACAAGTAAATCTCATTACAATGCCTTATGTACTTTTTTCTCACAGATATTTAACAATGTCACTCATACATTTGAGATTCTCTTATAATTTCTACATCATAGGTTCTCATTTAGAGGTTAACTTCAAATGAGAAACTTGAGATTCCCTCACAAAGCTTCACACACTCTTTTATAATGGCTTGAAATCAAATTTGAGATTTTTCAAGATCGTTAAAATAAGGATGTTGCATTGCTTTTTTGGCTGAGATTCTCTTTGATGGCTCCAAAATCAGCATTTTCTGCAAGGAGAGACCAATCAATTTTTACTAGTTTAGTTACAGATAGGAAAAGTAAAAGAATAAAAAGAAACAACTCATGTCCAAAATGGAAATGAAATGAAAATAGATGGAAGGCACTTACAGATAGGCATGGCAGTCTCTCAACTTAGTCACTCCTGCTCATACATCTTCACTGCGAGTTCCAAGATACCTATTGCACACAACACCTCTCATGAATCTCGAATATCTTGAAATTCGAGATGCTCCTATAATGTCTATGTCATAGGTGCTCATGATAAGATTAACTTCAAATGAATAACTTGAAATTCCCTCACCAAGCTTCACACACACTTTTGTAATGGCTAAAAATCATAATTGAGATTTGGCTTTAAAATCAAAATAGGGATGTTGCATTGCTTTTATGCCTGAGATTCTCTTGGATGGCTCATAAATCTACATTTTCTGCAAGGGGACACCATTCAATATTTACCGAGTTACTTATAGATACACAAATTAAAATAAGACATGATAGCATTGGCATCAAAAAAATTAACATGGATAAAAGTATAAATTAATAAGAACCATTGTGCATATACTTACAAATTAATCCAATGAACCATCTAGATCTGCTCTACTCTTTATTGTGTCAAGTATTGCCTCATGGTCAGACTCACAGACCTTCCACAAGGTCTTGTTCAAATGTCTATCCCCATATTTTCTCAAATGAACATTGGATGCCACATCAAGGTTTGAGTAATGAAGAATCTTACGATGCATGTCAAAGTCCTCAAACAACCAATTTTTAACACTCTTATGTGGGTACCTTATAAGCCACGTTCCAGTAACAACAACTGAGCCTGTAGGGTATTCGATGTTTTCTCCATCTATAACTAGGGCTTCCAATTTCTTTTTGGCCTCAACACAACAACACAAGTAATAGTTTGTTCCATCTTTGTTTTCTTCATTACAATAACTGCATAAACATGCCCTGCATTGATATGTGCATAAAATCACTTGAAATTAGTCAACATTATGAATATAGTACAAAGTAAGATAACAATATGGAATTTGAAAAACTAAGCAAGTAGATATATTACTTGGTTGAACTAGATCTGTTACGTGGTCAAATTCAACCGATGACTCCATCTGTGTTAGTTCCAATGTCATCGGAGGGCAATATATGTGAAGTGGGGTAAGATAACTTGCAACCATTTGTCAACCCACTCCCCTAACTCACAATCATTCCAGGCTTGCATTGTACATGATGAACAAAAGCATGCCATCTTACGTGTATCGATACTCCATGCACCTTCATTTGAGCGAAGGAAAGAGTGTAGCTCACTTGATCCTATTAGTGTACAACAATCCACATATGGTGCAATGTTAGTATCATCCATCAACCAAAAAAATCTACGAGCTAAAGATGTACGTTCATTGCCTAGACCCATCGAAGCATTACACCACTCGACAATTGAACTTGCATCTATCAACTTTGCACCGTCTTTATACTTTAACTCTTCTCATGCTAATGCTATTTTCACACATGCTCTTGCACCATCATGCTCCCCCTTTCCATTCCCGACCTCAAAATATTTCCACGTATGTTGAACACCTATAGTGAGATGCATCATGCACAACCAGTAGAACATGCGCGTGTTCTTGAACTGTGTTGCACAGTTATCCGACCATATTATATGTCGACCGTATGTTATGCCCCTTTGAGCCAAATCACTATAGAACATCTGGAAGCAACCTTGCATGAAATCTAGAGAATGTGTGCGATCATCACTAATATAAAAGTGATACTCCCTCAATACCTTCCTTTGGTCCTTTGTACTATCAGCTGCATGAATGAATGCTATGTGCACAAATATCAAAACCTGTGTGGAGTTGTAATATTGTGACTGCACCTCACACTATGGTTGTAGAGTGTAGTTCTCTGCAAATTCAACCACTGATACTATGCTGCTAATTGGAAAGGTGTCCTTACATAGCTTGAATTGTGTGTCCAGCCATCGGGCTCTATGGGTATGCCTTGCATACTCATACACTAGATTCTCAAGAAACATGGACATAAACTGATACACTGGAATCTTCTCAATAACAAATCACACCTTTTTGCTTGAGACCCATCTTTTGTAGCGTATGCCACTATTTTATACTTCCCAAAGTCTACTAGTTTATGCCCCACCTCATTTGTGCTTTCCATATGTTAACATACTGGCATTCGTTGCAAGCCACTACAATGCTCGCATGAACAATCCAAGCATGTTGTCCTGTAGAATATTTGGCCATCTTCTATTTGACATAAAATTTTTGATAAGAAATCTCTTGAGGATTTTGGTGGGGCTTCTATGCCACAATCCTGCAAAACATCATTAGTATGCAAATCTAAACATATAGAACAATAAACATCATAATGGTTAGTGAATTCAATATGTAGTCTACAGCAACAAGTAGTGCATGTGTGATTTATCTTGACATAAAAAGGTTTAAGCATTTCAAAAAATCTTTGAGAAATACTAATTTGAGGATAAGAATTTTGAAATTTATGAAAAATTTTGGTTTGAGTCATCCAAAAAATGCTTTGGATGTGGCTCACAGTTCCGACTACCGATTCTCCTTCTTACGACATCCCTTTGATTTGGAGTTGGCCTTGTATTATTCTTCCAATAATCTTCAATTAGTGTTCTCAATGCTTCAACAACTTTTCTATCTTTATGTGGCAGTCTTCCCGAGAATGCCCATAATTCATTTGAATCGGTGCCCTCAATTCTTTGTCGCCTTTGAACAGCTTTTGATAAAGTTTTTCTACTAATTCCCATTTGCTCAGTTGTATTTTTAATGAGATGAGATCTCTTTGTTTGATAGCTTACCAAAGTTGATGTAATGACACGTCAAGTGACATTACTATCCTTTGAGTGTGAGGTCTTACCCACACTCTCATAAGCATCTATTAGATTCTTCACAATAGTGTTTTCACTTGATGCATTCGATGTTTTCAACCCAAGAGTCTTCATGATGTCTCTGTACTTTAAACCCCGCATCATTTGAACAAATAGTTGACATCTTCTGGTCTCATTTAGCCTTTCAAAGAACATTTGTCAAATATTATTAGCATATCTTCTACAAGTGCATTATGGAATCTTACCTTCCATGTGCTGCAAAATATCCTCATCAATATTAATCAAAAACTTTCGCTTTCTACGCAAAATTCTAGGTGGTGTTCTCTTAGGTACATGCATCTTAACATTAGCAATTTCATCAATATTTAATTGAGGTGGGCTAGATTGCGTACCTTTGACCGATGGTGGAATAGAATACATACCTTGAGGTTCACATGGGGATGATGGCATACCTTGTTCATCAAATCCGAGTGATGATGTACTCTCAACTTCAGATGTGGTGGATGGTGTTCAACCATACTCACTTGTGGTAGATGGTGTCCCTCCATATTCGCTTGTGCTTAATGGTGTCCCTTCATATTCACTTGCGGTAGAGGGTGTGTCTCCAACTATGGTATATGCATCTCCCCTAGCATGACTCTTTCACATTCATGCCTTTTGTGCTTCCAATTTCTTTTCTCTTTTTGACGGTTGAGGTTCCTCTTCAACTGGCTTGTTTTCGTAAATCATTCCCAATTTCTTCTTTTCACGATATTCCCTCATCCATTTTTTCTCTTTATCTCTGAAGGGTTGGAGCTGATCATCTATTAGTTTTTTCCTTTTAATAGTTCGTTTCTTTGGCATGACGAATAATTTTACCTGTGTAAAAAGTGCTAAGTCAATTTAACTAATAGTGAAGGGTTCTAAAAGTTTATTAAAGAGGGAGACCAACGCTCACCTCTTTCAAATATTAGTTTTCAAAGTTGAAGTGTTTTTTTTAAGATGGAAACATTATAAAAGGAAATGATAAACTTGAATGGAGGATGATCTTGGATTGGGCGTCAAACCAAATGAGGAAATGTTGAGTTTTCCCTCACAAAATTGAGCTTTTGGTGACTAAAATTGAGTTTATGAGTTGGGCAACATTATTTTACATTAGATTGAGTATGAATAAGGTATATTAGGCTTGTTTTAACATTTTTCAAGTTTTGGAGTGTTTCACAAGTGCTACTTTCAATAAAACATATAGTTTCTAAGCCTAGGGAGAGGATTTTATGGTTTGGGTGGTAAATGATCGAATTTGTACAATCTAATGCTATAATTTGAAATTTTGATAGATATAAAGTGCTTCCCCAAGGTTTCAGGAGATTTGGACACATTGCAAAGGTAGTCCCTTTGTAAAAGTGGGCTAATTTGGGCCATTAAAAGTGTAGAAAACTTAATAATGTGTGCAGTTTGGTAAAAAACAAGCATTGGTGATTGTTGGATATGTTGAAAGGCTCTGTAATGGGTAAAATAAAGGTGTCTAAATGGTCCTAGGTCTGTGGAACAACAAATCACTGTGGTGGCAGGTCTTAACTTGGACTTCAATCTATTTTGAGACTCCTTTGGTTGTTTCGGTGAACGAAAAACTCCATTCTTCATGATCAGCCTATATAGACCAGCAGGGTTTGAGTTTTACTTTAATTTAAAGATGGAGCCTTTCCTCCTACTGTGGTGACCTGTGATTTGGAGGAAAGGCTTGTAATATGTTGTTTTCAAGTTTCATGTTTCTTTTAATAGTGGTAAGGCATCTGTAGGGATGGTGATGTTATCTTAAGCTGAGAATGTGAGTTTTTGGCATGAAAAGGAGGAACCAAAGTGGTGTTTTTGAGATCTAATGAGGCTAAAGGCCTAGTGAAGGTTTATTTTGTTTGTACAGACCCTAAAAACTTTTTTGATGCTTTGGTGAGGCTTGGAAGGCCTTGGAGTTGTGAAATATAGAAAACCCTAGATATTTATGAGCAAATTCAGAGTTTTTGTATTGGAAACCTATTTGAGCATGCACTAGGAGTATATTCCAATTTTTTAGAGACATGTATGGAAAATTTGGTAGCATAGACAAGGCAATCAGCTGGTTTGTATAACTGTTTGACAAAATACCTCAATGAAAGCTTTGGAAGCATACACAAAGAAAGTCAATTGTTAAATTTAACAAAATGCCTCAAAGAGATGTGGTTTAAAAATGTAATAGGAAAGTGTATAGAATTGTGTAATTTAAAATGTCCATTGACAACCTAAGGTTGTAACATGACAAACAAACAATTTGATCAACATGGAATAAGCAAAACAACAAAAATGAAATCAATCCATAATAGAATGAAAGAAAATGTACAAATACTTCACATACCTAAAAAACCAAAGTTTCAAATGGAGGAGTTCTACCCAATTATGTAGCCTTTGCTTCTTCTTTCCTCAAATTCCTCAAAATTTTGACTTTTTCAAAAGCTTGTTCCCCTCCAAACTTCAATTGTATATCAGTTATCACTACAATTCAAACTTGAATTCATATTACATGCCTTCCAATGTGAAAACTCTACTATTTCATGCAAAGGTGATGGAAATATCATGAAAAAGGTGGTGGAATCTAAATATCATGCATGCACACTTCACTCAATCACCAAAGAGCTACTTTTTGTCAGAGCACACGTAGAACCAGGAGAATATGCAGAATGTGGGATAACATCATGGGTATATTGTTTTTTTAACCATTTTTTAGTGCAAGAAATAGCGTACACGCATTATAACGCGCTCGCATTATTTCTTACTAAACAGCCATCTCTATTTATTAATAACGTGCTCGCATTATAATAAATTTAGTTTTTTAAAAGATTTATATGGTAGACCCACTCCCACCCTATCTTCCACACTCTTTCACCCTCTCCCACA
>VDFB02058242.1:312486837-312535599 GCA_007258455.2 Sequoia sempervirens | reverse complement strand
AGGGTTGGAGAGAGTCAGAGAGTGTCAGAGAGGGTGGGAGAGGGTTGGAGAGATTGGAAGAGGGTTGGATAGAGTGGGAGAGGGTAGAAGAGAGTGGGAAAATATGGGAGAGAGTGGGAGAGAGGGTGGGAGAGAGAGGGAGAGAGGGTGGGAGAGATAGGGAGAGAGTCAGGGAGCATGGAAGAGAGTTGGAGAGACTGGGAGAGTGGGAGAGAGGGTGGGAGATGGTGGAAGAGAATGGGAGAGTGTGGGAGAGGGTGAAAGAGTGTGGAAGATAGGGTGGGAGTGGGTCTACCATATAAATCTTTTAAAAAACTAAATTTATTATAATGCGAGCGCGTTATTGATAAATAGAGAGATGGCTGTTTAGTAAGAAATAATGCGAGCACTTTATAATGCGTGTACGCTATTTCTTGCACTAAAAAATGGTTAAAAATAATAATATACCCATGATGTTATCCCACATTCTGCATATTCTCCTAGTTCTCGTGTGCTTTCTGACAAAAGTAACTCTTTGTTGATTAGTGAAGTGTGCATGCATGATATTTGGGTCCTACCTTTTTTCATGATATTTCCATCACTTTTGCATGAAATAGCAGAGTTTTCATGTTGAAAGGCATGTAATATGAATTCAAGTTTGAATTGTAGTGATAACTAATATACAATTGAAGTTTGGAGGGAACAAGCTTTTGAAAAAGTAATTTTTTTAAGGAATTTGAGGAAAGAAGAAGCAAAGGCTACATAATTGGGTAGAACTCCTCCATTTGAAACTTTGGCTTTTTAGGTATGTGAAGTCTTTGTACATTTTATTTCATTCTATTATGACTTGCTTTCATTTTTGTTGTTTTGCTTATTCCATGTTGATCAAATTGTTTGTTTGTCGTAATTTACAGCTTTTGGAGTTTGTCAATGGACATTTTAAATTACACAGATTCTATACACTTTCCCTATTACATTTTTTTTCCAGCCATCTCTTGCGGGCATTTTGTTAAATTTAACAATTGACTTTCTTTGTGTATGCTTCGGCTTTCATTGAGGTATTTTGTCAAATAGTTATACAAACCAGCTGATTGCCTTGTCTCTTCTACCAAATTTTCCATACATGTCTCTAAAAAATTGGAATATACTCCTAATGCATGCTCAAATAGGTTTCCAATACAAAAACCCTCAATTTGCTCATAAATATCTAGGGTTTTCTATATTTCACAACTCCAAGTCCTTCCAAGCCTCACCAAAGCATCAAACAAGTTTTTTAGGGTTTGTGCAAACAAAATAAACCTTCACTAGGCCTTTAGCCTCATTAGATCTCAAAAACACCACTTTGGTTCCTCCTTTTCATGCCAAAAACTCACATTCTCAGCCTAAGATAACATCACCATCCCTATAGATGCCTTACCACTATTAAAAGAAACATGAAACTTGAAAACAACATATTACAAGCCTTTCCTCCAAATCACAGGTCACCATAGTAGGAGGAAAGGCTCCATCTTTAAATTAAAGTAAAACTCAAACCCTGCTGGTCTATATAGGCTGATCATGAAGAATAGAGTTTTTCGTTCACCGAAACAACCAAAGGAGTCTCAAAATAGATTGAGGTCCAAGTTAAGACCTGCCACCATAGTGATTTGTTGTTCTATAGACCTAGGACCATTTAGACACCTTTATTTTACCCATTACAGAGCCTTTCAACATATCCAACAATCACCAATGCTTGTTTTTTACCAAACTACACACATTATTAAGTTTTCTACACTTTTAATGGCCCAAATTAGCCCACTTTTACAAAGGGACTACCTTCGCAATGTGTCCAAATCTCCTGAAACCTTGGGGAAGCACTTTATATCTATCAAAATTTCAAATTATAGCATTAGATTGTACAAATTCGATCATTTACCACCCAAACCATAAAATCCTCTCCCTAAGCTTAGAAACTATATGTTTTATTGAAAGTATCACTTTCAAAACACTCCAAAACTTGAAAAATGTTGAAACAAGCCTAATATACCTTATTCATACTCAATCTAACATAAAATAATGTTGCCCAACTCAGAAACTCAATTTTAGTCACCAAAAGCTCAATTTTGTGAGGGAAAACTCAACATTTCCTCATTTGGTTTGACGCCCAATCCAAGATCATCCTCCATTCAAGTTTATCATTTCCTTTTATAATGTTTCCATCTTAAAAAAACCACTTCAACTTCGAAAACTAATATTTGAAAGAGGTGACCATTGGTCTCCCTCTTTAATAGACTTTTAGAACCCTTCACTATTAGTTAATTTGACTTAGCACTTTTTACACAGGTAAAATTATTCGTCATGCCGAAGAAACAAACTGTTAAAAGGAAAAAACTAACAGATGATCAGCTCCAAGCCTTCAGAGATAAAGAGAAAAAATGGATGAGGGAATATTGTGAAAAGAAGAAATTGGGAATGATTTACGAAAACAAGCCAGTTGAAGAGGAACCTCAACCGTCAAAAAGAGAAAAGAAATTGGAAGCACAAAAGGCATGAATGTGAAAGAGTCATGCTAGGGGAGATGCATATACCATAGTTGGAGACACACCCTCTACCACAAGTGAATATGAAGGGACACCATTAAGCACAAGCGAATATGGAGGGACACCATCTACCACAAGTGAGTATGGTTGGACACCATCCACCACATCTGAAGTTGAGAGTACATCATCACTCGGATTTGACGAACAAGGTATGCCATCATCCCCACGTGAACCTCAAGGTATGTATTCTATTCCACCATTGGTCTAAGGTATGTAATCTAGCCCACCTCAATTAAATATTGATGAAATTGCTAATGTTAAGATGCATGTACCTAAGAGAACACCACCTAGAATTTTGCGTAGAAAGCGAAAGTTTTTGATTAATATTGATGAGGATATTTTGCAGCACATGGAAGGTAAGATTCCATAACGCACTTGTAGAAGATATGCTGATAAGATTTGAAAAATGTTCTTTGAAAGGCTAAATGAGACCAGAAGATGTCAACTATTTGTTCAAATGATGTGGGGTTTAAAGTACAGAGACATCATGAAGACTCTTGGGTTGAAAACATCGAATGCATCAAGTGAAAACACTATTGTGAAGAATCTAATGGATGCTTATGAGAGTGTGGGTAAGACCTCACACTCAAAGGATAGTAATGTCACTTGACGTTTCATTACATCGACTTTGGTAAGCTATCAAACAAAGAGATCTCGTCTCATTAAAAATACAACTGAGCAAATGGGAATTAGTAGAAAAACTTTATCAAAAGCTGTTCAAAGGCGACAAAGAATTGAGGGCACCGATTCAAATGAATTATGGGCATTCTCGGGAAGACTGCCACATAAAGATAGAAAAGTTGTTGAAGCATTGAGAACACTAATTGAAGATTATTGGAAGAATAATACAAGGCCAACTCCAAATCAAAGGGATGTCGTAAGAAGGAGAATCGGTAGTCAGAACTGTGAGCCACATCCAAAGCATTTTTTGGATATGACTCAAACCAAAATTTTTCATAAATTTCAAAATTATTATCCTAAAATTAGTATTTCTCAAAGATTTTTTGAAATGCTTAAACCTTTTTATGTCAAGATAAATCACACACGCACTACTTGTTGCTGTAGACTACATATTGAATTCACTAACCATTATGATGTTTATTGTTCTATATGTTTAGATTTGCATACTAATGATGTTTTGCAGGATTGTGGCATAGAAGCCCCACCAAAATCCTCAAGAGAGTTCTTATCAAAATTTTTATGTCAAATAGAGGATGGCCAAATATTCTACAGGACAACATGCTTGGATTGTTCATGCGAGCATTGTAGTGGCTTGCAACGAATGCCAGTATGTTAACATATGGAAAGCACAAATGAGGTGGGGCATAAACTAGTAGACTTTGGGAAGTATAAAATAGTGGCATACACTACAAAAGATGGGTCTCAAGCAAAAAGGTGTGATTTGGTTATTGAGAAGATTCCAATGTATCAGTTTATGTCCATGTTTCTTGAGAATTTTGTGTATGAGTATGCAAGGCATACCCATAGAGCCCGATGGCTGGACACACAATTCAAGCTATGTAAGGACACCTTTCCAATTGGCAGCATAGTATAAGTGGTTGAATTTGTAGAGAACTACACTCTACAGCCATAGTGTGAGGTGCAGTCACAATATTACAACACCACACAGGTTTTGATATTTGTGCACATAGCATTCATTCATGCAGCTGATAGTACAAAGGACCAAAGGAAGGTATTGAGGGAGTATCACTTTTATATTAGTGATGATCGCACACATTCTCTAGATTTCATGCAAGGTTGCTTCTAGATGTTCTATAGTGTTTTAGCTCAAAGGGGCATAACATACGGTCGACATATAATATGGTCAGATAACTGTGCAACACAGTTCAAGAACACGCGCATATTCTACTGGTTGTGCATGATGCATCTCACTGTAGGTGTTCAACATATGTGGAAATTTTTTGAGGCTGGGAATGGAAAGGGGGAGCATGATGGTGCAAGAGCATGTGTGAAAATAGCATTAGCATGAGAAGAGTTAAAGTATAAAGACAGTGCAAAGTTGATAGATGCAAGTTCAATTGTCGAGTGGTGTAATGCTTCGATGGGTCTAGGTAATGAAGGTACGTCTTTAGCTCATAGATTTTTTTGGTTGATGGATGATACTAACATTACACCATATGTGGATTGTTGTACACTAATAGGATCGAGTGAGCTACACTCTTTCCTTTGCTCAAATGAAGGTGCATGGAGTATCGATACACGTAAGATGGCATGCTTTTGTTCATCATGTACAATGCAAGCCTGGAATGATTGTGAGTCAGGGGAGTGGGTTGACAAATGGTTGACAAGTTATCTTACCCCACTTCACACATATTGCCCTCCGACGACATTGGAACTAACACAGATGGAGTCATCGGTTGAATTTGACCACGTAACATATCTAGTTCAACCAGGTAATATATCTACTTGCTTAGTTATTCAAATTCCATATTGTTATCTTACTTTGTACTGTATTCATAATGCTGACTAATTTCAAGTGATTTTATGCACATATCAATGCAAGGCATGTTTATGCAGTTATTGTAGATGAAGAAAACAAAGATGGAACAAAATATTACTTGTGTTGTTGTGTTGAGGCCAAAAAGAAATTGGAAGCCCCAGTTATAGATGGAGAAAACATCGAATACCCTATAGGCTCAGTTGTTGTTACTGGAACGTGGCTTATAAGGTACCCACATAAGAGTGTTAAAAATTGGTTGTTTGAGGACTTTGACATGCATCGTAAGATTCTTCATTACTCAAACCTTGTTGTGGCATCCAATGTTCATTTGAGAAAATATGGGGATAGACATTTGAACAAGACCTTGTGGAAGGTCTGTGAGTCTGACCATGAGGCAATACTTGACACAATAAAGAGTAGAGAAGATCTAGATGGTTCATTGGATTAATTTGTAAGTATATGCACAATGGTTCTTATTAATTTATACTTTTATCCATGTTAATTTTTTTGATGCCAATGCTATCATGTCTTATTTTAATTTGTGTATCTATAAGTAACTCGGTAAATATTGAATGGTGTCCCCTTGCAGAAAATGTAGATTTATGAGCCATCCAAGAGAATCTCAGGCATAAAAGCAATGCAACATCCCTATTTTGATTATAAAGCCAAATCTCAATTATGATTTTCAGCCATTACAAAAGTGTGTGTGAAGCTTGGTGAGGGAATTTCAAGTTATTCATTTGAAGTTAATCTTATCATGAGCACCTATGATGTAGACATTATAGGAGCATCTCGAATTTCAAGATATTCGAGATTCATGAGAGGTGTTGTGTGCAATAGGTATCTTGGAACTCGCAGTGAAGATGTATGAGCAGGAGTGACTAAGTTGAGAGACTGCCATGCCTATCTGTAAGTGCCTTCCATCTATTTTCATTTCATTTCCATTTTGGACATGAGCTGTTTCTTTTTATTCTTTTACTTTTCCTATCTGTAACTAAACTAGTAAAAATTGATTGGTCTCTCCTTGCAGAAAATGCTCATTTTGGAGCCATCAAAGAGAATCTCAGCCAAAAAAGCAATGCAACATCCTTATTTTAACGATCTTGAAAAATCTCAAATTTGATTTCAAGCCATTATAAAAGAGTGTGCGAAGCTTTGTGAGGGAATCTCAAGTTTCTCATTTGAAGTTAACCTCTAAATGAGAACCTATGATGTAGACATTATAAGAGAATCTCAAATGTATGAGTGACATTGTAAAATATCTATGAGAACAAAGTACATAAGGCATTGTAATGAGATTTACTTGTAATGCCATTTACTGAAATAATGAAATTTGGTGTAGGGGCACCAAGGTTATTGAGAAAATTTGGTTCATGGAAATCTTTTAAGTTAGTTTTGTGTTATGGGTTTTTCAATTGAATAAGGTCATAGCACATCCACAATTGATTTATAATGTAATAAGTTATGTTAGTTACAAAAATAATAGTTAGGCATGATTGGAAATATGTAGAATCATTTGTAAAGGCTATTTAAAGCCTCTTGAAGGCTATTTAAGTCAATATTTGAATTTGTAGCCTTTTGAAGGAAAATCATTGAATATGGTTGTAAATGTACTATTAGTGAGATTAGGCTAGCAGATGTCTGGGTCAAGAAGGTCAATGTATGATCTTGATGAAATTGAGGAAGAACAACAAGAGAGGGATAGGAAAATTAAAATCAATACAGAGTTTCAAGGTTTTGTCAAGCGAGTAAGAGAGCTATGGGAGCAGCCTCATCTAAAATATTTTGAACTAGACTTTGATATGTACCATTTAGAGAGCTTGGTTTTCTTGGAGTTCCTTTCAAAGCCTCTAATTTTATTGTTCTTATGGTAAACTGTTTGGTAGAGTTGGTGGAATTACCTTTCTTAGTAGTAATTGCTATTAGTGAGATTGAGATTGTTAACCTTGACAAAGTAGGACTTGGGCAAAATGAATTTGATATGGCTATTGCTTTCATAGACTTCAAGTGGGATGTACTCCACATTGATGCCATTCCTCAATCTTCACTTGATGGAATCAAGGAATGGCTGAAATCCATGGTTATAATGTATGATGAAAGCAAAATGAACTTGTACTAGCAACCAATTTTGAAGACTATTATTGATGATTCAAAGCACATCAACCATGTGGTATAGATGATTAAATACCGAAGATGATTTGTAGCAATGAAAGAGTTTGAAAAGGTAGAGAGATACATTGGTGACTTAGGAGAAACTTCAACTTTCAAAAAACAAAGCCAATTAGGCTGGAAAATATGTGGATTAGGCTAGCATTTGGTGGAAGAGGAAGAAAGATGACTGGAACTCTGGAGGCCCACCATACTGGATTTCGATATTCAACCATGAGATCAGAAGAGAGAGTTGATATCATGTATCAAAAAATTAAGCATGCATTCTTCCAGCCAACGGAGAAGGAGGTGATTACTTTGCTTCATTTTCATTTGCATAACCATATGAAGGAATGGGAACCAAGAAGACCAAGGATGTTGAGTTTTATGTGGAGGTAATGGATGTGGTCCAAACTTTAAGATGGGAAAGAAGGTCAATGTATGATTGTTAACCTTGAGAGAGTATTTATGATGAAGAAATTTCATTTAGATGCAAGGATTCAAAATTGATGTAGAGTGAGCAGGGAAGTACACCAATCTTAGATGGCAGAGGTTCTTTAATGAGTGCTTCTCTCAAATACTCTTATCAACACACCATCAAATCACTGTCCTTCTATAAGGAAAAATCAACTCACCAAGGTTCCTTGAATCTCAAAAATTTGAAGGACTTATAATCACTTGAAACATGCTCTAACAGACCACAATCAAAACAACATAGCCATGTTTAGCACTTAGGAAACCCCATGAGTTATTTTCTCAACTAGTAGGCCTCTTTACCCCAAATTTCTTGTAGCATTGCTTGGTAGGACAGTCCAATTTATTCTCACCCACAGACCTGTATCTAATATAAAGTACTATTTTTAGGCAAGTATATTATGCCTCTACAAGGCCACAAAATCTTACTTCTTGACAGTGGTTGGAAAGCAACCATGGACCAAACTAACATTGTCCTCAAGAGGCCTAATTGAGTGCACTTGATTGGTTGTTAGTTATCTAGGCTCACCCCTTCTCCTCAAATCCTTGTTTCAAACTCCTACAAACTACTTACAACCATTTCAATCATTTCTAAGTGCCACCTTGAACAAAAATCTCTCAAAACAAGCAAAACTTTGATTTTTTCTTTACAAGCTAGGCCTGTCACATGAAGATGCTAGGCCTAGATCAGTTTGTATCTTTCCCCAAAAATTTGGCCATTATCCAAAACCTTGAAAATATGAAAATATACATAAATACCTTCCATCCCACAAAAAATTAGCAACTATACACTATGGGAGTGGAAGATAGAAGCATTTTTTGGCCAAACCCTAGTTTTGAGGGTTTCTTGACCTGCTGCTGCTAAAACAAAGATATCTCCACTTATACTCGATGAAAATTCACCAAAACACCTTCAAATGAAATATGAAACTCTCCTCTTTCCAACCATAATAGGGTTGAGCCTGTAAAGATTGTGCAAAGGTCATACCATGTGTTTTACCAACAAATTACACACAAAAATTTCTAGAAAACATCCACTTCTTTCATTAGAACTTGAAAAAAAATGATTCAAAAGCCATGCCTCAACCATGAGAGGATTATTTAACTTCCAACTACCCTTCCCAATGTCCTCCAACTGACATTTGAATTAGGTGGATGTTGGAAACTAACTTTTTTTCCAATTAGACCCCTAATTGCCTAGTTAAGGCAATTGACTCCAACTTCACAAAAGCCCGATTGAAATGAGGCTTCAAAGGTGTATTCAAAAGCATAAAAGACACCACAAACACTGCACATGTCAAGGAAACCCCCCTCAAGGACTTGGATACATCAAGGCACTTTAATTCATTAGTTTTCCTAGATGAATCAAGCTTACATGGTGAGGAAGGAGACCTTATTTTTACAACAAGACTTGACTCCAAAACTAAAACTTGTTACAAGACATGAAAGATGGTTCTTGGAACCTTATTACATCTCAAAATTCTTTACAAAAAATAAAGAAAACAAGCAATACCTCCAAAAGGCATGAGGATCCCAAGGTACTCCTGCACCAAAAGTACATCAACCACATGTAGTACAAATGATTAATACCCAGAGATGATCTATATCAATGAAAGAGTCTGAAAAGGAAAATAGAGCAACACTGGTGACTCAGGAGAAACTTTAGTTTTTAAAAAAAAGTCAATTAGGCTGGCAGACATGAGGATTAAGTCAGCATTTGGTGGAAGAGGAAGAAAGATGACTAGAACATTGGAGCCCCACCATACTAGATTTCGGTATTCAACCATGAGAGTAGACGAGAGAGATGATATCATGTATCAAAACATTAATCATGCATTCTTCCAGCCAATGGAGAAGGAGATGATTACTTTGCTTCATTTTCATTTGCATAACCATATCAAGGCATGGGAACCAAGAAGACCAAGGATGTCAAGTTTTATGTGGAGGTAATGGATGTGGTCCAAACTTTAGGAGTGACAAGAAGGTCAATGTATGATTGGTGTAGGAGCACCATTCAGTAGGTTTTTTTCATCAAGGAAAATAAGGAGTAGAATATCATCAATTTAATAAAACTGGCCCAAACTTGTACATTTGAAGGTTTTGAGTCAATAAAAATGGCTTTTTGACCCATTCCTCTTTTTGTAGTCTCTGTAACTTGAGGAATGGGTCTTCACTAGCATTATTAAGGTGTGGGAATGATGTGTTAGTGTTGGGGAGGTCTGAAAGTGAGCTAGGTGTGAAACCCATGTGTGTAAAAGTGTGTTTTCTTTAAGAAAAATGGTGGTTTTGAAGAGTTAAATTATGTTTTTGTGTAGGGAATCATTATTTTATGATTGTTTGAGCTTGTGTAGGGTATCACAAACTTTTTTGAGTACTTTTTTAGTTTGTGGTTAGCTTTGGAAGTATCATTAACAATAAACCCCTAGGGTTTAGGCTACAATAGAGGGTTTTGTGGTTTACCCATTGTACAGTGGTATAACTGAGATCTAAATGTGGATTTTGAAGTTTTGACACCTTAGAATTATTTCCCCAAGAGTTGGTAAGGTTTGGATAAGTTTAGAGTATAGACCCTTTGTTCAACCGGATCGATCCCTTAAGGGTCCAAAGGGAAAAATGGTTGCAAACTTCAACATGAGGTTACTCAGACACCATGATGCTTAGAACCATCTCATCTGATCTGATGGGATCATGTTGGGCCCCTCTACAATAACCTCTCTTTGTTTTTGTTATCTCGAAGTGATTTTCCCACGGTGTTCGGTTTTCAGTTGATGAAAAAAGTGTCAAATGGAAGCAATGGAAAGTTGCAAAGTGGTGCAATTTTTGTTCTGCAACTCGTGTGACCAAATAGACTGTTCCAATGCATTTGAATAGGGATGTTTATGCTAGGCATGGTCCTCTTTTGCACTCAAACACACGGAATCACCCCAAGCTACATTCAACCGGATCGATCCCTTAAGGGTCCAAAGGGAAAAATGGCTGCAAACTTTAGCATGAGGTTACTCGGACACCATAATACTTAGAAATTTCTCATCTAGTCTGATGGGATCAAGCTGGGCCCCTCTTCAATAACCTCTCAATTTTTGTTAGCTCAGAGTGGTTTTCTTGTGGTGTCCAAATTTTAGTTGATGGAAAAAGTGTCAAATGGAAGTAGTGAAAAGTTGTAAAGTGGTGCAACTTTCATTCTGCAACTCATGTGACCAAACAAACTGTTCCAATGCATTCGAATAGGCATGTTTACGCTAGGAATGGTCCTCTTTTGCACCCAAACATGCAGAATCACTCCAAACTACGTTCAATCAGATCGATCCCTTAAGGGTCAAAAGGGCAAAATGGCTGCAAACTTCAACATGAGGTTACTCGGACACCGTGATGCTTAGAAAATTCTCGTCTAGTTCAATGAGATCATGTTGGTCCCCTCTACAATAACCTTTCTCGGTTTTCATTATCTCAAAGTGGTTTTCCTGTGATGTCCAAATTTCAGTTGATGGAAAAAGTGTCAAATGGAAGTAGTGAAAAGTTGCAAAGTGGTGCAACTTTTGTTCTGCAACTCATGTGACAAAATAGACTATTCCAACATGTCTGAATAGGAATTTTTATGCTAGGAATGGTCCTATTTCACATCCAAACATGTGGAATCGCTCTAAACTACGTTCAATTAGATCGATCCCTTAAGGGTCCAAAGGGAAAAATGGCTACAAACTTTAGTATGAGGTTACTCGGACACCGTGATGCTTAGAAACTTCTCGTCTAGTCTAATGGGATCATTTTTGGCCCCTCTAAAATAACCTCTCTTGGTTTTTGTTATCTCAGACTGGTTTTCCTGTGGTGTCCAGTTTTTAGTTGATGAAAAAAGTATCAAATGGAAGCAGTGAAAAGTTGCAAAGTGGTGCAACTTTCATTCTGCAACTCGTGTGACCAAGTGAATTGTTCCAACATGTCCGAATAGGCATTTTTATGCTAGGCACGGTCCTCTTTCATACCCAAACACGTGGAATCGCTCCAAACTAGGTTCAACGAGATCCATCCCTTAGGGGTCTAAAGGGCAAAATGGCTGAAAACTTTAGCATGAGGTTACTCAGACACCATGATGCTTAGAAACTTATCATCTAATCTAATGGGATTGAATTGGGACCCTCTACAATAACCTCTCTTAGTTTTCATTATTTCAGAGTGGTTTTCCTGTGGTGTCCAATTTTCAGTTGATGAAAAAAGTGTCAAATGGAAGCAGTGGAAAGTTGCAAAGTGGTGCAACTTTTGTTCTACAACTCGTATGACCAAACCAAATATTCCGATGCATCCAAATAGGAATGTTTGAACTAGGCATGGATCTCTTTCACACCCAAACATGCGGAATTGCTCCAAGCTATGTTCAACCGGATCGATCGCTTAAGGGTCCAAAGGGAAAAATAGCTACAAACTTCAGCATGAGGTTACTCGGACAACGTGATGCTTAGAAAATTCTAGTCTATTCTAATGGGATCATGTTGGGCCCATATACAATAACCTCTCTTAGTTTTCATTATCTCAAAGTGGTTTTCCCGTGGTGTCCAGATTTTAGTTGATGGAAAAAGTGTCAAATGGAAGCAGTGGAAAGTTGCAAAGTGGTGCAACTTTCATTCTGCAACTCGTGTGACCAAACAAAATATTTCAATGCATCCAAATAGGCATGTTCATGCTAGGCATAGTCCTCTCTCTCACCCAAACACGTGGAATCGCTTTGAGCTATGTTCAACCAGATTGATCCCTTAAGGGTTTGAGTGTAGTATGTTGAAATAGGCCATTCTACCTATTGTTTAGGCTATGTCTCAGTGATATGGGCCTGATGTAAGTAGGATAGGGAGTAGGAATAAGAAAATAGTATTAGTAAGGGCATTGGAAGAGATTACTAAGGCTGCTTCTGTTGAAAATTCAAAATTAAGGCCCCTTAAAAGCAAGGCTAGAAGAGGTGAAAAGAAGAAATTGCTTGAAAATAAGTTAGAATAGGTTGGAAATAGGGTGATATTGTGGAGTTTGATGTGTTCAAAAGGTTTACAAGGATAGGGGAGGTCAAAAGTATGTTTTGGCATGACATGCCCTAGTTGGGAAAATAGGGGTTTTGAATGAAAAAGACAGGTTTGAGGGAGTAAACATGGGTAAAGTCAAGGAGCAACATAATTTGGTGGTTAATTAAGTTTGTGCAAGAAAAATGAAGAGTGTTGGAATAGGTTTTTAGGTTTAGGTTTAGGGGTTCGGTTCGCTGGTTTGGCCAAATTTTTTTGGAGGGGGGTTTAGTTTCGTTTTGGGTTCATTGGTACAAAAAACATGTAAAAACAAAATATATATCTATGCAACCTAGAAGCATGAATTAGGATTAGAATATCACATATCATCATATAAACGACAAAACCACCATAAACTTGAATGTCATTTAAAACAACGAAATTGGCAAAAAAAAAAAGTGTTTATAACCTTTAAAAAATGTGAATAAAATCACACTGATTTTCGTGTGAAAAAAAACCATGAGACCATAGCTTGTTGCTTACTATTATGATTTGATATATTTTTTCCAAGCATCCATAGCCTATTTGAAAGTACTTTTTAGGCTTTTAGCCATAGCAACAAGGCTGTGAATTGTTTGATAAAGTGCTTTGGTAGACATGTATGAAAAATGTGGTAGCATAGACAAGGCAATGAACTATTTGAAAAAATGCCTCAAAGAAATGTGGTTTCATGGTGATGGAATGACATGATGAATGCCATGACAAGAAAATTGCTATGGATTGTCATGGAATTCCACCACCATTGACACCACATTTCTTTGAGTCTTTTTTTTCAAATAGTTCGCTGCCTTGTCTATGCTATTGCTTATTATTATGCTTTGATAGTTTTTTTCCAAGCATCCATAGCTTTTTTGGAAGCACCTATTTTAGGATTTTAGCCATAGCAACAAGGAGGTGAACTGTTTGATAAAATGCTTTGGTAAACATGTATGAAAAATGTGGTAGCATAGACAAGGCAATGAACTATTTGAAAAAATGCCTCAAAGAAATGTGGTCTCATGGTGATGGAATGGCATGACAAATGCCATGACAAGCAAATTACTATGGATTGTCATGGAATTCCACCACCCTTGAGACCACATTTCTTTGAGGCTTTTATTCAAACAGTTCACTTCCTTGTCTATGCTATTGCTTATTATTATGCTTTGATAGATTTTTTCCAACCATCCATAGCTTGTTTGGAAGCAAATATTTTAGGATTTTAGCCATAGCAACAAAGAGGTGAACTGTTTGATAAAATGCTTTGGTAAACATGTATGAAAAATGTGGTAGTGTAGACAAGGCAATGAACTATTTGAAAAAAAATGCCTCAAAGAAATGTGGTCTCATGGTGATGGAATTCCATGACAATCCATAGCTTTTTGAAAGCACCTGTTTTAGAGTTTTAGCCATAGCAGCAAGGAAATGAATTGTTTGATAAAATGCTTTGACAGACATGTATGGAAAATGTGTTATCATAGACAAGGCAGTGAACTCTTTGAAAAAATGCCTCAAAGAAATGAGGTCCCATGGTGATGGAATGCCATGGCAATCAAATGCTTTTGATTTCCATGGCATTCCATCACCATGGGACCTCATTTCTTTGAGGTATTTTTTCAAAGAGTTCACTGCCTTGTCTATGATATTTCTTACTATTATGCTTTTGATATATTTTTTCCAAGCATCCATAGCTTGTTCGAAAGCACTTGTTTTAGGCTTTCAGCCATAGCAACAAGGCAATGAACTATTTGACAAAATGCTTTGGTAGACATGTATCAAAAATGTGGTAGTATAGACAAGGCAGTGAATTGTTTGAAAAAATGCCTCAAAGAAATGTGGTCTCATAGAATTCCATGACAAGCAAATGCAATTGGGAGCTGCTCCTAGTTATTAGTTATGCAATGTGAAGTAATTGCATAACTGCTTAGGTTGATTTTATAAAATCTATATTGTAATTGAAATTTTGTCATCTATCAGCATCTAGTTATTAGTTATGCAATCTAAAGCAATGCTTTGAGTTTGAAATATGTGCAATGCAATGTAATCAACGATATGAATATAAACTACAAAAATCTATTTTTTTACAATTTATTAGTTAAACTCTTTATTTTATTTTCTCTCTATATCTCTATGCTATGGAAATGCCTTTACTTTTTTAAGTTTTTTTTTTTTTATCTCTTGTTCTATTTTTTTTTACCTTTTTTAAAAATCTAATTTTTTTCCAATTTTTGTAGACTTGTTCCCGATTTTTTTAAAAAAATCTTATACTTTTGGTTTGCCGATTTTTCCCCAAAATATTTTTGCTACTATGGTATAAACATATATCTTTTTGTAATATCAAGGATACTTTTTGAAACTTCTATGCATTGCTAATCTAAAAGGAAAAGTCTTTTCCTAATCTGTATGCAGCCATGCTTTTGACATTGTCAAAAAGAGCAAATATGGACACCATCGATAATAAAGATTTGTATTAACTAAATAGCAATGTACACATACATCAATATATGTTGATATACTTATAAAACTTAGTTACAAAATAGCCATATAGGCTTACGAGAATGCCATATAGGTATACAATGTCAAATATATGATCCAAGACAAGATATGTACAAAATTGCCATGTCTAGGCATACAACAAAGGGCTCTGGAATCAAAATTCATTTCTCTCCATGGTCTGGAAATAAATTCTTTCCCTTTGTTTGGCAATAAGTCTGTCACTTGTTTCTGCTGTGCTCGAGGAGTGTTCCTAATGCTCCTCCTACAATTTAGCTCCTGGTGAAGTTTTAACTGTTACAATAAGAAGTAAAGATATTAATATATATAGAAATTACATTATAAGAAATGATATATTTAACAAAATAATCACTTATGGCTATCTCATGATCACTCTCCACGATGGAAATATTTGTGTGCCAATGCTCAGGCATGCTCAAGCCTTGTATAAACCATCCAAATAGGAATTAAATTGGGAATCAATAATGGTTTGATTTTTCATTACAACTAACATCTATAACAACGAATGTAAATTGAAATTTAGTAATTTGCCTCATACCTCCTCTATCAGAGCCATGGAGGATTGTATAGCGGTTGAAACAATGATATCCATTTCCCTTGTAACATCTGGAGGTGTTTCCACAACCAACATTTGAAAATAAAACAACAAATTATTCGATCACAAAAAGGTTACAATAGCGATCCACGTCATGACTTATAATGTATGAAATCTAATGAACAAAATTTTGAGTACAAGTATTAAACTATAAATTTCTGGTAGGCCCTCGCAGTTTGCTAGGAAGAGCAAGCATGATGGGGAGAAGAACACATAATCCATTGTGAAGGATGGGAATACTTACAACCTTTCACCTCTCCTAGAAGAAGACAAGGCAAAGCATGAAGGGCCTAGTGTTTTGATGGTGGGTGAGAAGGAGTTCATGAAGACCTTGAAGGAAGGAGGAAGAGGATTCTTCTTGATTATGAAGCCAAAAAGTGAAGCAGATCTGCCCACAAAGAAGAAGGAAGATGCACCAAAGGAAGTCCAAGAGTTGTTGGAAAGGTACAAGAACATAACGGTGAATGAATTACCTATTTCCCTACCTCCCATTAGGGATATAAGCCACCATATTGATCTAATTCCAGGGGCTACATTGCCCAATAAGGCTGCATACAAGATGACACCTGCTCAAAATGAGGAGATTACAAGATAAGTACAAGAGTTGATGGATAAAGGGATAGTGAGGAAGAGTTTGAGCCCATGTGTTGTTCCTAATGTCCTAGAACCAAGGAAGGATGGGAATTGGAGGCTTTGCACTGATTCAAGATCCATTAATAGGATCACAATCAGATATAGGTTCCTGATGCCAAGAATGGAGGACCTCATGGATTGTCTATCAGGAGCATCTTACTTTTCCAAGAATGATCTAAAGAGCAGGTACCATCATATAAGGATCAGAGAGGGGGATGAATGGAAGACAACCTTTAAGACTAATGAAGGGCTCTATGAGTGGTTGGTGATGCCCTTTGGGTTATCAAATTCCCCTAGTACATTTATGCACCTTATGAATGAGGTATTGAGACCTTTCAATGGAAAGTTTGTTGTAGTTTATTTATATGACATCCTTGTGTTTAGCAGGTCTAAAGAAGAAAATTTGAAGCACCTTGACATGATACTAAGGAGGTTACAAGAGGAGAAGCTGCTGATCAACATGGAAAAGTGTGAATTCATGAAGGAAGAACTATTCTACCTTGGTTTTGTCATCTCCAAGGGAAGTTTGAAGATGGATCCTTCAAAGATGGATGCTATTCTTACTTGGCCAACACCAAAATCCATGGGAGATGTGAGAAGCTTCCATGGACTTGCAAGCTTTTATAGAAAGTTCATCGAGAACATTAGCCAAATTTGTGCACCAATCTTGGACACCATCAAAGGAGGTAACAAAGGTAAGTTTTCTTGGACCAATGAGGATGATAAAGGGTTTGAATATCTAAAAATGAGAGTAGCACAACAACCTATACTTGTGCTCCTTGATTTTTATAAATTTTTTACCATTGAGTGTGATGCTAGCAATCAAGCTATAGGGGCTGTTTTGAGCCAAGAAGGCAGACCGATTGCATTTTATAGTGAGAGGATGAATGAGGAAAAGAGGAAGTATTCTTCCTATGATTTGGAATTGTATGCTATGGTCCAAGCCCTCAAAAAGTGGAGGCACTACTTGTTACCTAAATAATTTGTTGTTTATACTGATAATCATGCGTTGAGTTTTTTGAATGCACAGGACAAACTCAGTCATAGGTACATGAAGTGAGTAGAGTATTTGCAAGCCTATACTTTCAAAATAAAGCATAAGAAGGGACACACAAATAAGGTGGCAGATGCTCTTAGTAGAAGGGCACTTGTAGTGCAAGAGATCCAACTCCAAAGCATGGGGGTCGAAGCATTGAAGGATATGTATCATGAAGATTCAGATTTCAAGGAGGTATACAATGTTTGTGAGCAGCATTTGAATTCTTTTCATGGTGAATTCTCTAACTTTTTATTATAGAATGGTTTTCTCTTCAAAGGAAGCCAATTGTGTGTGCGTAAATTCTCAATGAGGGAGAATATCATAAAGGAGAAACATAGTGGGAGTCTTGGAGGTCACTTTGGCCTTGACAAGACCTTGGAACAAGTTAGGAGATTTTACTATTGGCCAAAGTTGTAGGTGGATGTGAGAAGGTATGTGGAAGGCTGCACAATATGTCAAAGGGCAAAGGGAACTTCATCAAATGCAAGACTCTATCAACCACTTCCCATTCCCAATAGGCCTTATGAGTGTGTAAGTATGGACTTTGTCTTGGGGTTGCCTAGAACCCAAAGAGGTTTTGATACTATCTTTGTGGTAGTTGATAGATTTAGTAAGATGGCACATTTTCTTCCTTGCAAATGCACCAGTGATGCATCTCATATAGCAGGTCTCTTCTTTAAGGAGGTTGTTAGGATACATGGACTACCTTTAAGAATTGTTTCTGACATGTATTCTAAATTCATTGGTCACTTTTGGAGGACTTTGTGGAAGAAACTCAAGGAAAAAATCTGTCCTTTAGTTCAGCATACCATCCACAAATGGATGGACAAACTGAAGTGGTGAATAGATAATTGGGAAACCTCTTAAGATGCCTTACCAAGGAGCATGGACAAGCTTGGGATCTGATTTTACCTCAGGCTGAATTTGCATATAATGACTCCATGAATAGGAGAATTGGTAGAAGCCCTTTTGAAGTAGTCTATGGCATGCACCCTAGAGGGGTCTATGATCTAAGAGATCTACAAGGAGTTGCTAAGAGAAGTGCTGAAGGTGAGGAATTTTCTATTACAATCAGGGATATTCATCAACAAGTGAAGGGAACCCTTCAAAAGAATGTTGACAAGTATAAGGAAAAGGCATATTTAAAGAATAGGAATGTCCAATTCAAGTTTGGAGACTTGTTGATGGCACACTTGAAGAAGGGGAGACTTCCAAAAGGAAAGTATACCAAACTCATGATGAAGAAGATAGGACCTTGCAAGGTGGTCCACAAGTTTGGCCAAAATGCTTATGAAATAGAGCTACCTCCTAGGGTGGCAATCTCTCCTATCTTCAACATTTCTGACTTGTATCCTTTCAAATCTTTTATGAATGCAGGTAATGGAGCAGGTACAACAACAATGGAGGATGAAGATTGGGTGAAGGAACTACACCCCAACCAACCTATGACTCTTGAATGCATCGTAGACACCAAGGAGACAAAGAAGACTAGAAGAAAGGTTTACAAGGAATACCTGGTCAAATGGAAAGGTCTACCTGAAGAGGATGCAACATGGATGTCAGAAAATGATATTAAACAACATGGAACTACTGTAGAAGACCTAATCTCAAAGAGGACTTGAGATCTTTTTCTTGCTTGGGAGTATGGTGCAAGAGCACCCATGGGTCTAAGGGACCTAGAATAATTTTTCATGTTTTGTTTCTTGGTTTATGGATGGAATAAGGTATTATGGACCATTTCAAATCTTTGTAGTAGGTCTTCTAGGTTTTTGGTTGAGTTTTTGGTCTTGGTGACCAATTTCTTTGTACAACAAGGTCTCCATCCTCCTTTGTAAGTCTAGTGCATCTTGGAAAAATAAGGAAAAAGGATTTCTTGCTATATCTAGACACCTGAGGGGAGTCACCTTACTTTTTGAAAAGGTTTTAAATGTCTTTGACACATTTTGGAAGGCTCTTTGTGGTCGAGTTGGTAGAAGTTGCTCACATTGCCTTAACTAGGAAATTAGAAGTCAAAGCATGAGATTAGTTGTTTTCCAACCTCTCTCTTTTGAAAAGACAGTTGCAAGAAGTTTGAGGGAGTTTTTAAGACTTCAAATATACCTCTCTTGATTGAGGCAAGGTTGATGTTGATGTTATGAAGAAGTTTCAATAAGAAGTTTGCTGTTTTTCCTATGTTTTTGTGAAGAATTTGCTGATCCGTACTTGATATGGATTGTATGTTCACTTTCATGCTCGAAGCCCATAATGGCTGGATATGTAATTGAATAATATTTCCTTTGGCATTGGAGTGGTGAGATTTCATTGAGTATCAAGGGAGATATTCCAATTTCTCTATCGAGTGGTCTGAAAACCCTTAAAATCAGGGTTTTGGGTGAAAAATGTATATTTCTTCCATTCCCACATTGTAAAATTGCTAAATCTCAGTGGGATGGAAGATATAAGGTTGTACTATCATTTACTCAATGTTTTGGAGAACAATAGGCTCATTGTTGGAAGTTGTGCATGAATTTTGGCTTGACATCTCTATGTGGCAAGCATAATTGACAAGCAAAAAAAATGAGTTTTTCCTTGATTTTGAAGAATCTGTTTAAGAGGCACTTAGGAATGGTGGAAATAGCTGTGGAGAACCTATAGGAGTCTGAATTTGGGCTTTGGGGTGAAGGGGAGATCCTAGATAGTCAAGACCTAGGTGTAGGTCTGTGAATTAGGCCTTTTGGAGCATCGGTAGAAAGGGCCATTGTGAGTGATGTTTTGACAGTCAAGAGGAAGGGTTTTGGAACCTTGTAGCCTGGGTCCATCTTAGGGGTCTGAATCCATAGGTTTGGTGTCTTCATATTCTTCCTTGTGTTTTTTATTCTGATTGTCCTACAGGGCAAGGGCTACGAGCCTTAAGAGAGAGTGAGGTCTAAGTCACCATAGTGATGGGTGTTTGTTGAAACCTAAATGCTAGAGGGTTGTTAAACCTTGTTTTGACTTAATGAGACATGATCCAAATGTTTTCAAGCTTTGTGAGTGGTCTGAGTTGTGAAAAATACGTGTGTGGGGTTGATCTCTTAAAGAATAGTGGAGTTTAGGACTCATGAGAGTATATGAGAGAAGCATTCAGTGGAGTGACTTTTCCATTTGTGATTGTGAGTTTTCCTTCCCTACCATTCTACATCATTTCTAAAGCTCATGCAAGCTATTTCCATGGTGTTTGTGGTGGTGGCAGGAGTATTTAAGGTTTGTAAGTACCTTATGCAATAAACCCTCCTTTGTAGGGCTTGATTTGTGCATAGAATAAGCTTAGTCAATAAACATGATGTTAGTAATGTCATGGAAGTCAGATGAAATGATTGAGGTGTAAATGGTTGATTGTAGTATCTTGGTCTTGAGGAACTAGTTGGTAAAAGTGAAAATTTAGTGAGTTGTTTAAGGAATTGAAAGATTCAGAGCTCTTTATCATGTTTTTTCTTTGAATTCATATAAATTTATGATGACAAAGGTGTGTTAGGATCTAATGGATATAGGTTGTAACATGAAAGATTTGTTTTTGGTTATTTTTCCTAGGTAAAGCAAATTGAGTGGAAGGGTGCCTTGGTGAATGATGAAAGAGTGGGTTGTTTAGTGACTCTAATTAGGTTTCTTGTGCATAGATCAGTCATTTTTGTTGATAAATAAGATGTTTGAAGCTTGAGGATGATAAGAATAAGTATTGAAATGAGTTGGCTTGTTGTTTCCTTCTTTGCAAATGAAACAATGTGATTTTCGATGAAAAGAGAGAAATTTTAGTTGCTTATTCAATTTGATATTCTCCTAATTCAATTGGGTCAGATGTTGGTGCAGGAGCATCTAGGTCATCAAATAATTTTCAATTTTGCAAAAGGGATGAGTGTTCAAATTTGTATTTAGTCAATCACAAAAGGTCATGTAAAAATGATGTAAATCATGTTCAAGGTCATATGAGGTCTTATTTGAATGTATTTAAGGGTATGGGTAAGTTCTAGGTGGTAAAAGTGGGAAAATGCAAACAATGCAATAATGTAATATTGTAAAAAGTTGTTAAATTGACAAAAACAAGGAAATCAGGCATATTAAGGGTTAAAAGGGGTAGTTTCAACTAATTGAAAGATAGTTATGGAAAAGGAAATATCTTTAAAAGGCATGTAAAGGCAAGAAAAAGCAGAAGTTTGTGTTCTTGTAATTAGATTTTGAAATAAAAATTCCCTATCTCTGAGTTTGCAGCATTACTTTGGATTGTTTTGTTTTCTTGTGTTGGTAAGTTAGGAACACCCAAAGTTAAATCATAGCGTGAATACATGTAAAGAGGAGTTATTTTCCAATTTCAAGAGTTGTACTTGGTTAGTTTTAGGAAACAAAAGAATAAGAGGCAGTTTTTAGTGCCCAATAGAGTCCTTTTAGAAGCATGTTTGACAGTCCAATAGGGTTTTACTTCACTACACCAACGTAGGTCAAGTAAATTGGTGGAGTAGGTTAATTTTAGCATGTTTTTCATGTTTTGATGATTTTAAGTGCAAGGAAAAGAAAGAATACCATAGTGGAGTTGCTGCTACACTGGAAAATAGAGGATTTTCCTACACAAAGTGATGCTATAGTCATAGGTCATGAATAAATAAAGCATGCAGAGGATTGGAAACAATGTAGAAGTTCTTGGAAGATATAAACAATCATGTTCTAGGTGGTGGCCAGAGAAATAGAGGTTTGCAAGAGTATTTTTCACAAAACCCTCCTTGATTTGTGATTTTACACCCTATAAACAAGGGTTTATTGGATCAGAACATTTTCATGGTTTTCAATCCCTATAAATGGTTAAATATTGAGTTATAAGACATGCTTGAAGAATTTTTTGAGGTTTTCAATGATTTGGAATTTTTTTGAAGGGGTCTCCTTTGTAAAACAAGCCTAATCTACTAGCCTTTCTTCAGAGGACAGTCTGAAATTTTGTTGATTTTGTTGATTTCAAACATCGAAGAACTTTGATACGTTGTGATGTGCTGGAAAGTGTTTCTAAATGTTCATTGAGGTTTTTAATAAGATTTGAGATAGGAATGTAACTACTTGATTCAATGGTTGACATACCTACTAGAGGAATATGATATTGTTTGATCAAAACAAAGATGTTTGTTTAAACAGTGGAAAGGATGATATTGAGTTCTTGGTTACTATCAAACTAATGATATGATTGATGCTACTAAATTTGGTTAAGGTGTATAAGATAGGTTTGGTGACTTTGATGGTTGGATGGGTGAGTATTATGAAGCCTTTTGAGAAAATTGGTGATTAACCACAAGATGATAATCAATATTCTATTGTAGCATGAGTTTGTAACCTGCAAATAGACTATTGTAGTCAAAATATGGTGAGTACAATGCTTGATAATGGATTGATAACAGTGAGGCATGGTTTAGTTTATTTTTTTCCTTGGTGAATAAATGAAAGGATGAATTGTTCAAGTGTCAATAATCAGGTTTATGTTGTTTTTATGGTGGTTGAGAATGATATGAATCTAATTGATTAAGTCAAAGTTTTCTTTAATATCTAGTTTTTGCTTGAATGAGTCAATTGGAATACTGATTAGTGGAATGATGAATGATGGCCTATGGAATGCCTAAGAGAATTTGAGTGGGTTTTGGTTGAATGAAAAGTAGATTTATGATGAAATTATATTTGATCTTCTCTTGATTCTATTTGGGATTGAAATCCCTTGAAGAAATGATGTTGATGGTGTTTGTTGGATGCTCTACATCAGATGTACCCTGATGATTGAGTGTTTTGATATGATGCTTTGCATCACTAACTACCTTGTCTATGCTATTGCTTACTATTATGGTTTCATAGATTTTTTCCAGGCATCCATAGTTTGTCGTGCTGGTGCACCTTTGCAAGCACATGCCTCCATGTGAAGTAATTGCATCATGCTGCTTATGTTGAATTTCTAAACAACTATATTATACAATTGAAATTTTTTCATCTATCAACATCTAGTTATTAGTTATGGAATTTGAAGTAATGCTTTGAGTTTGAATGATGTGTAATGCAATGTAACCAACAATATGAATACAAAATATACAAATCTATTAAGTAGAATTCATTAGTTAAGTTCTCTTTATTCTATTACCTCCGTGCACATTTGAGTGAATCCACTAGCACTAGGAGGTGTTTGCTTGAAACTGCCAAAATTAGCCTATTCAACATCCAAAATCACATGTATTAAAATACCTTTCGTAAAACAATGCTATTAAGATGTAATAAATTTATAATTGTTTACTAGTTACATACCCCACTGATAGGTGTACTACATAAATAAGTAGGTGGAGGACCGGTGTATCTAGTCTCAACACTGTGACCCTGTAATTTTATTAAAATAATAAAACTAAATTAGTTAGTCATGAATTTTAGAACCAAAATTTAATAAATTAAATTTAATGAACATGCTAACTTTTACCCAACTATCAATGCCATATGCACAATGGAAAAAGTAAGCCATCCTCTCCATCCCCATAGCAACATACAAATCCTACGTAGCATCCTCCTGAGTGCCGGTGGGGTCATATGAACAAGTCACCCAGCAAGATTGACACACATGGGTTCGAAGGACACCACCCAAAGACTCCCCTAGATTGAATTGTACAATAGGGCTAGTATGATGGATGACACTCTGGGTCAAAGTGTTGATCACCTACATTGTCTCTATGTCGGTACTTTCCTTTGCAATGACAGGCATAACAATGTGCTCACGAGGCGGCCTAGCGAGAGGACATCTCCCTTTCCACATAGGATCCAAATGTGCACCGGGCCTATCCTGAGATGACCCCCCACCTCTCCCTTGGAACTCCCTCATATCAAAATAATTTGGGATTTGGTTCAATACAAACTCACTATATAGTTTCCTAAGAAAATATTGGGGGACTTCACAATTATTGCACGGTGGGTAATCAAAGACCAAGTACCACCTATCATAAAAATGGTTCCTAATCTCTTGGTGGTGGCACCAATGAATAGGAAACCTCTTTGCATTGAGGCTAAGATTTTGATTTGTTCTAGGGTCAGTGAGTAAAGAGCACAAATCACCTTTAGTAATTTTTAAATCTTTTACTTGTTTATATGATAGTTTATATGCATAATATGCCCTAGCTTCCTGCCTCCTATCTTGCCATCCCTTTATTTGTTGTGTTATTAAATCTAAATTTTTTAACATCTCTTTCATTGAATTTGCTAGTGTCATTCTTTTTGCAGTTGAAGCATTTGGATCACTCAACCTACTGATAAGATCCTCAATTTTTTTTTGTTGTTTTCAATTTCACTCAAATTTTGTTGAGTGCTAGGAGGGTGTTGAGTGATTGGTGGGGGAGTTTAATTTTGTTGAGGAGGATTTTCTTGTTCTTCTTGTTGATGATTTTCAGGATTTGCAGGATTATTTGCATCTCCTACAAATTAAAAAAATAAATAACGAAATCTAACCTAAAACAAACAAAATCAACTTGAAACTAAGAAATTCAAAACAAATAGAAAACAATACTTACCTTTTGCACCTCTTCATCATCGTGGTGCCATATTTTCAAACACAAAGAAAATATTGTTGATGAATTTTGTAGAAAGCCTCCTCCTAGAATGCGAGTGTGAAAATAAGGGTTTTTGGCCACGGGCATAGCAGAAAAATAGAGAAGAGAAATGAATAGCTTTCACTTTTTTTTTCTTTTAAAATTCCATAACGCAAGCACATTATAAAATGATCGCGTTATGGAATTTTCAATCTTTTTTTGAAGTTGGCCACAAAAGTGTAACCCAACTTCAGTCACCCGCCCAGCTGTCAACAACTAAAGTGCAGACTAAGGGCTACTTTTTCTAGTTTTGGATTTTCAGAAATTCAAAAGTGGAATGATTTTCCATTAGTGGCTAATGAGTCCCACTACTAGGCCAAAAAAGGGTTTTCTACAGTTTTGGATACCCATTTGTCTGAAACAGGCTCCAAAATAGTTTCCCAGATTTGGGACTAATTTGCCCAGAAAAGTGAATGAGTCCCAATAGGCCAAATTTTCAGCATCAACAGTATTTCAAACGTCATTTCTAATCTCCAACAAGATCTCAGGTGCACACTTCTAGTTTCATCAAATTATGTTATATTGCTTTCATTTTTAGGTCTTTTGAAAATAGCACTGTGTTTTCAAACACTTCATATTCCTTAGGTTTTACATAAATAATCAATTAATTTTATCAATTTTCTGCATCTAGATCATTTCATTTAGGAATAATTTCATTGTAATTGCATTAGTTTGGGTGAGCCACCTAGATTTTGGTGTGGGATCTACTCTTTCCTTGAGGTGAAAAACCCTAATTGAGCAAAAGAGTCATAGCATTTCACACCCTAAAAATCTATGGTTCATTTTGGTGAAGCTCCTTTTCAATTACCTTCTTTACTAATTTGGAGTCTATCATTATCCTAGAATTAGCTTGCATTGCACTTTGCATTAGTTAAGTTGGATTCTAGGGTTTAAAATTTTGCATTAGTGAAAGTGCATATAGGTTGCATTTTTGCATCTTCAATCATTCAATATTTCTGAAATTCTGCATTGGCATCTTAGGTATGCATCATATAGCATAGAAAAAATAAAAATCAACCAAAAAAATATAAAAATTCTGAAAAAATCCCTATTGGGACTCATTCGCCACCTTGGGTGAATTAGTCCCTTTGCACCCCTGAAACTGCATTTTACAACACTGAAAACCCTCTTTTTGCACTTTTGTTTGTTGCCATTAACTATCTATATCAGTTGGTTAAAAGTTCCTATTACACACATTTTATTAAATCTAGCTTAATTTGGCTCATTCCATGCATTGCTTAATTTCTAATTTGCATTCACAACATTTCAGTTTTAGATCATTGCGTAGTGTAATCAATAAAAAACCTTGTTTGAAATCTAGAAAATTGCATTTCATCCAATGTCTTTACATTACATTTTAAGTTTCCATAGCTTCTATTACATTTAAATCATTAGAAATAAGCATGGTTTACATTCATGGAAATCATTGATAGCATTAGACTTTTGCAATTTTCATTTTTAGCATTAGTTCCAAGTTCATTTAGATCAAATGCATTAGAAAACAAAAACTAAAAACTAAAAACATCAAACAACCCAATTCAAAAGATTATTCAATTCAGAAAAAGCATAACATCCAAGTCCTTTAGTAGTGATGACTTAGACATGTTAGATGAATCCCTTAAAGACTTCATCTCTCCTAGATCATCCACTAAAGGTTTGACACGAGGATGCAAGCATCGATAATCATGATAATCATAATTGTTCTTCTCTTGATATCTCTCCCATTGGTGATGAAGGTATCTTGATGAAAGAAGACACAATCATTGAAGATCATGAAACTCTTTCTTTTCTTCCTCCTCCTCCCCCTTACAATGACATTATGATACATGAAACTAAAATCATTTCCACTACCTTACCTAGTCCCCATTCATCTCCCAATACCTCTCCTACTTGTGAAAATCCTTTAGTGAATAACGATAAAATCATGAACGATCATGAAAAGCACATTTTTATGGAGGATATGATTGAGAGATATGACAATCCTACCTATCCTACTCAAGAAGACATTATAGGACATGTGGATGTAGATCTAGATAATCATGAGAATCAACCTTTTTCTTCTCCTAATATCTTCTCTGAACATGAAGAAGATAGTTTAGTGTTAGAAGATATCATGATGGAAGATCTATTTGAACAAAAACATCCAATCATTGGTAACAATGAAACTACTAGTTATCCTTCTCTTGATGCCTCTCCTATGAGTGATGAAGCTATCTTGCCAAATACAACTATGACATGTGATGAACCTAGTATTTGTCACTTTTCTAGAAGCTCTCCTCCTAGGGTCAGTAGTATGGCACATAAGCATGATATCTTAGAGAAAGTAGACAACCAAATAGAGCCTTCTTTTCATATCACCACTATTGATACTCAAAAAAATCCAACCATTAATCATCCCCGTATGTGTACTAAAGTTATTTTAGACACACCTAAGAATCCTATCATTCTTTACCCACCATTACACAAGAAACAAGCTCACAATACACCCAACCTCATTCTTTACCCACCTACACACAATATTTTGTACCAACCAAGTTACACTGACATTACTCACCTATATGACAAAGCGTATACAATCACGACCAACCTCAAACTAAAAGACTTATGAAGTAACTTGCATAAGGATGTGATGCTATAGAACAAGGTCTCCATACCCCCATAGAGCCTAAAACAAAACAACCACATCATGGTCTCTATGATTTTCCTTTCATAGAAATCAACCCATCCAACAAACCTTCACTCAACATCAATAATATCACACAAGATTCTTCCAAGCACACTCTAAGCTTGGTACATTCTAAATTGATAGATATCTCATTAAACATGTATCAAGCAGAAAATTTGTTTCCTTATCCAAATAAATAATGTTAGTTGTTGCTCCTTTCCATGTAATAGTTATAGATTAATTAAATACTCACTATTGCATTTTTTTCATCCATCGCAAGGGGTAGCATACCATCATCCATTCCAGGATCACCCTTGTCCTACACTAAGTGGGGGAAAAGGGTTAGAAATCCTTGTCCTCGTATGTCACTTGTCATTGTCTCTTTTGGTTAATCATTAACCTTTCATGAATGTATAAGATCAACCTTGGGATGTGGACAACATGTCTTAAGATTGACTCACATGTGACATACTCCCTTTCTTCATGACGTAGCTTATTGAAAACATATGACTTGGCAAAGGGCTTTTTGAATAAGCTCTCATACACTCTTATACTTTAAAGCAATTTCTCACAATATGGGTATTAGCAATCACTTTAAAGTGGGGGCATACATAGACAACATCTTTATGCAAATTTCATGGTGTGATTTTTTTGTTTTCTTGTGATGTGTCCTCTTCTTGGTGGTGTCATTGGGTTTGACGCCTTCCAATAGTGTACGATCAACTGAAGTGGCCTAATGTGAATGAGGCATCCCATGGATAATGATTTGACACCCTAACTTTTCCTCTCTTGGAGACATTAGGCACAATTCTCCCTAAGAAGAAGACCTTACATAAACAAAGCAAAATCCCTTTTAGAAAATTTCTTTACATATTAAAAAACATTTACAAAAATCATTACATTGTGGTTCCTTATCAATGCTATCAAGATCATAACTTTGGTATAATTAGTATAATGGGAAGCTTACACACTAGCATGAATTTCTCATTATACGGTGGGAAGCCAACACACTAGCATGAATTTTTCACTAAACCACTTTGGGAAATCTCACCCCATGAATGACCTGATGTTCTGTGGCCCCAAAGTGAGCACATCTTTTCCACCCCATTTTTCTTTCCTTTAGTTCTTGCCATTTCATGATTGTGTATCTTGATGATTTGACTAAGGATCTTGGATCCTGGGGGCTTGATTGGCTTCTTGATCTTTGTCATCCGTTGTCATCTACATCTGTACACTTGGATCTCTCTTAAATGTCTACTTTAGTGTGAGTTCGAAGCAAGTTCATCCTCTCACTAAAGTGGGGGCTAAATGTACCATAGAAAAAAGTATTTCTTGCTTGATTTGGGATAACTGATGATAAATTGGACTTAATGAGGCCTTGATTCAGTGTTGTGAGGTGTTTTACACATCCACACTAGGTCTTGGACCCTTGCAAACTGAATAAAATGCATTTAATGATGTCTTGTAAAGGTGTTGTAAAGTGTTGTAAAAGACTTTCACACCTCTCTAGACTTAATAAACCCATTTTCCATTAATTCAACATTATAAAAAGTATTTAATGACATTTTCATATCAATCTAGAAGGCTTGTAAGATAAACTTAATATTAATCTAGTGTTGTAATGTGTCATATGCATTCACATTGGATGTTGTGCCTTTCTAGGCTATGTGGACCCCATTTTAGTGTTGTAAAGTGTATTTAATCATAGCTTCACATTGAATTTTGTGTCCCAAGCTCTGATTGACCTTTATATCATCATTAATAGGCCCCTATTACCCCATATTTTGTACCCCAAGGCATAATTTGATCAAATACCTGATAAAATCATCATATAAACCTAATTTATGCATTCCCCAACATTCTAGCTGGAAAAATAGCCCTTGTGGGACCCATTCACCACTTTGGGTGAATGAGTCCCATGCAGGTGGGACTAATTCACCCAGGATGGCGAATGAGTCCCATATGGGCCATTTTTGACTTTTGAGAGGGAAAAATTAGGTTTTAAGTTTAATTTTTCTTCATGTCAGCCTTGGGGATCAAATTAATAGACAAATAAGGAGAATTTCCTATAAAATAAAGCCTATAAACCCTAATTCACATCTCTTATCATTCATTCATCATTTATCTTCTCCCTCAAGTCAAGCAAGCTAGGGTTTCAACATTTCAAGTCATTAAGATAACATTTTCTAGACATTCAAGTAAAAATTCTTCATGTTTTGCTGCAAAAATTCAAGATCAATCAACATGGAAAGGTAATAAATCCATTATTGCATGACTCATTACATTCTTTTATCATTTTGGTTTGATTACCTACAAAGGGGTTTGACCAAGGAAAACCCTCATTCCCTAACATCCACTAGTACACACACAACAATATATGACTAAATAAACTACTAAAAATTGCATGTAAATGACCAAATTTAGTCACGCGACTATTAGTGGTTTATTTGTAGTCATTTATAACACCACTAAATTTATGACTAAACAATTTTAGTCATTTATTTAGTCATTGAATTTAGTCATTAATTTGGTCATTGATTTGGTCATTAATTTTGTCATTGATTTGGTCATTGATTTAGTCATTTATTTAGTCATATATATAGTCATTAATTTTAGTCACATGACTATTTTAGTGGTTTATTTGTAGTCATTTATAACACCACCAAATTTATGACTAAACTATTTTAGTCATTTATTTAGTCATTGATTTGGTCATTGATTTAGTCATTAATTTAGTCATTAATTTAGTCATGGGAGTGATTTGTTTAGTAATATATTTAGTCATTATTTTAGTTATATATTTAGTCATTAATTTAGTCATTAATTGTTGTTAATTGGTTATTTATTTAGTCATGGTAGTCATTTATTTAGTCATTACTTTAGTCATTAATTTAGTCATATATTTAGTCATATATTTAATCATTAATTTAGTCATCAATTTAGTCATGTATTTAGTCATATATTTAGTCATTACAAATCAAATCTAACTTAATTAATCCTCATAAATTTATGCATATAAACTTCAAGTATCATAGATATTCAAATGTTAAAAAACACCATGAAATAAAGACTAAAATGCTTGAACAAATATGATTGTTCAGACACAAACTCAAATAGATTACAAATCAAGAGGAGCCACAACACAATATTTATGAGTGGAGAAAAAACCACTATGAAAATTTACTACATTAAGCCTCATTGGCAAATCAAAATCTCATTGGTTACATTAAATGTCTCAATGAAACTGTACATCTTACAAACACTATATAAACAAAATACTCCTATCAAATGTTAAAAAACACCATGAAATGAAGACTAAAATGCTTGAACAAATATGATTGCTCGGACAAAAACTCAAACAGATTACAAATCAAGAGGAGCCACAACACAATATTTATGAGTGGAGAAAAAAAAACTCTAAAAATTTACTTTATTAAGCCTCATTGACAAATCAAGACCTCATTGGTTACATTCAATGTCTCAATGAAACTGTACAACTTACAAACACTATATAAACAAAATACTCCTATTTTCATATACTTATACTATTTTCCCCTTAACTATAGTCCTTTTGGAAGGGTAGTGACCTCCTATAGGGGCTTGACCCATTTACTCCCCTTGCAAATCCATAGCTTTCCCACCGCTATTGGTTTCGGCTCCTCCAAAATATTCCTCACTGGTATTCATGACCTTTCACTTCTCCAATTTGGAGCTGCAGCTTGAAAATAAGGTTTCAAAATTTGCACATCAAAAACTCATAAAAGTCAAATAATACAGAGGATAAAATTCAAACATTTCCTTTTCCTTTTCCAACTATGGCACCCTAAACTTAGGCACTAGATATAGTGAATGTATTAGAATTAGATATAACATCCATCAAAAACATATTTGGAAGTAGATTTTTATCATATATTGTAGTTGAAAGTTCCATTGATTATAATAAAGATAAATAGTTTTACCTTTCTGCATCAACTAATGCAATTTTGATAAATTTTAGAGGATTGACGATGCTAGCTTGTATCATATCAACATACTCACCTAAAATTTGCAACACAACATTAAACTTATTAATTAGACTAAACATCTATGAAAGAAAAATAAACTTCAAACATTATCAATTTAGTAAAAAAGTCATCAATTTCAAAGATTAAAGTAGCCAATGCTCCACTCTCTACATCCTCTACTACAATCAAAAGAGGCCTTTTTTTCTGTGATAAATACAACAAGAAATTATATTATTTGTCAAAACTTATCACTATGTACTTATGAACTCAAGATCATTTAAATTGTCAAACTAATCGACATGACTACTTGATTTCTTTCTATCACATACACTTTGGGTATACAAGATCATTGAGAATCCCAATTATTGAACTAAGAAATTTGGCAATGCATTGAATTATATCTTAAGTAAAATATAAATCAAATCAACATTACATGTCTTAGCTTATCAATTGATCTTGAATTGTATATACACCTTTTTCATATAGCTTAAGGACATCTACAATAGATATGCACAAAATGAATTTGGTGGAAAGACATTAAAAACTTTCAAGTGAGTACAATTTGCAGGTGTAAAGCCAAATTCCACAACCATTGCCAACATCCTCCTTGCTTGTGCCAAAATGGGAGCTTTGAAACAAGATATGAATATCCATCAATGCATAGACAATACATCCCTATAAGAAATATTATACTCCCTCAATTAAATATTATTACATATTATTCTATTGGGGGAAATTTACTTTATCGGGGGGACTTTTGTTTAGAAAGCCTAGATCACCAACATATCAGCTCATGTGAGAGGTCAATAACCCACTATTAAGCCTACACATGGCACATGCATGAACAAAATAACAAAGAAAAATAAAGATCATGCATCACACAATAAGTATAAGATAAAAAAATGTCAAAAGAGCTGTGTTAGGACTAAAAAAAAATAATCCCACATATTTGCATTAACATCTATTCATTTACCTCCTAGTCCTTACAAAATCTCACTAGACTCAATTTCATGATCTAGACAAGTTATTGTGGTTAGTTTAAAAAATCCATTTTTGTAACCAGCATACACAAATAATCACATTCATGAAATCCATTGAAGTCCTTTGATACCATCGGGCTAATAATACTCTGTCGATGGAACTAGCATCACCACCCCACTGATATCCTGATAGGGGCAATGCATATCCTTACATCGACGTAATATCCTTCCATCGCCGCAACTCTGGTGCATCGGCGGAATGAATGATGAAGCTCCTTCGATAGCCCAATATAATCACGGGGTATGAAAGTCTAACACTTATCGGTGAAGTTGGGATGCATTGGGGTAACATTGTTTGATGTCTTACCGATAGACCAAAAGAAAAACACTGATCAGTGGAGAAGGTGGCGATCGGTAGAAAATGAACCAAGGTCCCAATGATATAGTGATGAATGATTACTACTAGATGATGTGGCATCAAAAGCATTGTCAAGATATTTAACATAAATGCTCTCCTTAATGAAAAGACTGAAGCAGGTGGTATATTAATGAGCCAACACAGAGGTGAATTGCACCATGAATTAATCATACAATTTGCAGAAACCAGAAAGGCTACACTAAGGGAAAAAGTAGAAAGGACAGAACTCAGAGCTCTCACGTAGTGAAGCTAGGAGAAGCAAAAATTCACATAAGTACTCCACTCTTAGTTAGAAACATTCATTTTTTTCAGAGTTTGCAATGGAAGAAAATGTGGAAAAACCTAAGGCAAAGAAACAAAAAACTAAAAAGAGGAATTTAAACCAAGACTTGATAGATCAGTGTCTAGGGTTAGGGCCAAGACCTAGAATAAGTCTTCAAGAACGTAAATTTTTAGATAAACATAGGGGTCTTGGGGATGTTTGGATGCCACACTGGGGCTATGAAATTTTTATGTATCACTACAGAAAAAAATTCAGATTTCAACTAGTTTGTAACCCATGGAGACTGAACTTAGGAAGACTCGTGGTGCCAAATGTGTTAATGAACGTAGAATTGATGAAAGCTCTAGCTAGTCAACATAATGCCAAGAAAAGAACTATCAAATCACCAAATTGGGCCAATATGATTGTTATCTCCCAAGACTTGATCTCTAATGTATTTTACTTAGAAGGTCTCATGAACTTTCCATTCACGATTAGATACTTTTTGACAGAATACCGTTGCATGGATACTAGTTACAAGAGATGGAAGCTAGCTTTGCACAGACCTAAGAATGAGCAAGGTCAACTCAGAAATTTTTTGAGCAATGAAAACCATCCATTTCATATAGATTTTTTTGAAGAATACTTCCAATATACCTACTACTTATCTAGTCAAGTCTTGGGAATTGAGGTTCCACCACTTATGTCTATTGCACTGATGGTTCTAGTATCTGATATACAAAGAAAAAATGCTAGGTCATTCGACTATGCAAACTATTTGGTGAATGCCCTAAATCAAGGACTTGAAAGAATAAAAAAACAACAGTGATTGCATATATTTCAAACACTATTACTTGTTAATGCATTTACTTTTATACAAGGGACATGCTAGAGTTGTGTGGGGTAAAGAATTAAGAATCAAAGACATAGATAAAGATGGAGACTTTAAACCTGTATAGATGTGGACTACACTATGGGATAGTTGATTTGAGAGGTCTCACTATTTATATTTTGAAGAATATTTTGTTAAACCACTATTGAAGTTTCTAGGCTATTCATATGATCACAATTTATCCCCTAAGGTGCAAAGATTTTTGAGACGAAAGGAAAATAGCCCCAGAGGCAAGGTGAACCATAATTGGGGAGACTGGTATGCCTTCTCTGATTGCACAGTAATAAGGGTTTATGAATTTGAATTTGTTCCACATTTGCTACCCCAAGTGGTTCCTAACAAAGTTGCTTATTTGGAAATAGTACGATAATTAGCAAGGTCTGATACTAAACATCTCAAGAGTCATAATAAACAGTCACTCTTGCCTAGCACTCTTTGTTTTGGAGATTTCACAGTATGTGCCATTGAAGGATATGAAGAAATTGATGCTAAATTAGCTCATTACAACCTTCCTCTTGGGTATGAAAGAAATAAATTTGATGCAAAGGGATTTATTCATCAAACAAGATTAACTCAAAAATTTTCAGGGTATCAGCATTGGTTTGTAGTTGATGATGTGATCAGGAATCGAGATGAAGCTTCCAATGGTGAGAGAATGGCTTCATATAATAAAGTTGTGCTTGCAGAGGAATGGAAGAGAAAGAATGTACCATCATATAGAGAAGCATTTTCTGATATACAAGATCCCTTGGCTAGGATTGAGCAGCATATTGCTCATATGAATGAAATAGTAAAAGATGTGCCCTCATACATTTTTGATACATCTCGTACAAGCTACACAGGAATGCAAGCTAGGGATGTGGAGCCTTTGGATCACATACCCCCACAACCCACCCCTAATGTATGCTTCTCCACTAACAACAGTGAAGAGGAAGGAAGTGATGAGGAGAGTTATGGAGAGGAGCAACTAGTCGAACAAATAAAGGCCCATGTGATTACACACTATGAACCCCCTCAGGAAAAAATAAAGGCCTTTGTGATTACGCAATATGAGCCCCCTCAGGAACTTGTAAAATTTGAAACATCAGATGAGTTATTTGATGACATTAGGGTCAAGGTTGGTCATGAATTCATTTCTGATAATGATTTTGTTAAAACTCCCAAGTTAAGATCATTTGTCTATGAGTATAAGGGGAAGAAAATAAGACAAAAGTAGCAAGACATTACTCTTGAAAACGAAGCTAATGCCTTAGAATAATTGAAAAAGGAAGTTGAAAAGGAAATGCAATCAATCACTCCTAAAAGAGTTAGAGAATTACTTCAAGAGGCTGGGGTACTACTTCTACCAGGATGGGACATGAGCTCAACGATTATTTTTGACAGTTTTAGAAAAAGAGGGGATACGACAATGAACTTATTAGAGGAAGCTAGTGATAAGATATATTCAGGGTTTGGATATTATCCAGATGAGGATGCCTTGATTATTTGGTCACTATACCCTCATGAGAAGAGGCCGACAGTGATTGAAAATCCTAATCAAGTATTTGGACACCTTTTGGTTAAAAGAGTTGCAGACACTAATCCCTTAGAAACTACAGAGTTGAATGCTAATGTGGCAAAATTCATTAGAGCACAAATTGAAAAAGCAGTTATCACATCAAATGGAGAAGTCATCTTCCTCTTCTACTCTAGAATTGTATGCTCCATGGCTCAAAAAGGATAAGAGAGTGCTAGATTCATTAGCTGATGCAACCAATTGGAAAAAATCCCATTTGAAAGCCCAAGAAAAGTGTAAAACACTAGTAAAGGAGGTGAAAATCATTAAGTACAATGTTGTGTCTGAGATAATCAAAGAGAGGTTCAATAAGCTAATAAAGCAAGCTGATGATTATTGGGGTGTATTTAAGCAAATACAATCAACACTAGAGGAGAATGTTCGGTTATAAGGAAGAATGATTGATTAAAAGAAATAAATTATGGGTAAACAGATCCTGAAAGACCAAACACTGCAAAGATATAATGACTTGGTGAGATCCCACAAGCAATATAAAGAAAAATTCAAAGAAGACCTCAGTTGTTTTAATTTGGTTCCTGCACTCCATGATGATACAAGGAATCTTTGAGAAAGGGATGATTGGAAAGCATAATTTACAGAGTTTCTAACAATTGCATTGTAGAAGATCAACGATGAGGATATGGTCTTGTAGAATACTCATAAACAAATTGAGAAATTCATGTACATAGAGTATGATATGAAGGTGGTCATATCCAATGCTGATACTCATGCAGAATAGGGGTACATTGATCACCTCTCAACTTTCAATTTGTTTATAAATCGAGTAGTGGATAATCTAGGCACAACTGAGCAACAGTCAGAATCAGTCGGTGGTAATGATGTGGACCCTATCATATAGTAAAAGCTTTGAATAGGTCTTAGATGATCATGGGATTTTACTTAGAGATTAATGGATTGGTACACATATTTATGATTGTGTTAATTTCTTAAATTAAGTTCAAAATCATGTTTTCTTTATCAAGATTCATGTCTTTTGGTCTGAATCTTGTTGTCTCTCATGTATATAAGAGATACCAAGACCAAAAGAAGGATATATGAGAAGATAGTAGGTGAATATGGATAGATAGACAACAAAAAGCTTGCATAATGTTTCCATTTCAAAAGACTATGTTGCAGATATAATTTTGATAAAATAAATGAAAGATCTCTGATTTTGTGGCTTTATATTGGTATCAATTGTTTCTCTAGTTTAATATTTCCTTATTATTTAAATTGGTATATCAAGTATATATTCAATTTATCAATGCACATTTTCTATTCGATGGAGGAACATCTATTTTCCTCAGACATACAAAATTTGTCATGTTGCACTATATTTAGCAATTATGCAAAACTTGACAAAAATGACTTGCAACAAATTTTGATAGTTTGCAATTTTATAACTTTTTTGCAACTTTGTCTCTTTTACCCAATTGAATTTAAAATCATCCTAATTCATAGTGAATGGTATCACAAGACCTAATTAACATAAAATGGTCTCCTCAAATGCTAAAATGACCTACTAAGATGCAATGGCCTTGAAATTTGAAAATCAAAGCTTAGGTGCTCCTGCACCAACATGTATGCTAAATGTGGGATCATAGACAAGGAACTTGAAGTGTTCAACAAAATGCCTCAAAGAAATGTGGTCTCATGGACTAAAATAATTGCAGGATATACAAAAATTAGATCTATTGAAAAGGCTTTAGAAACTTTAAAACAAATGCAATTTGCAAGTTTAATTGCAATTTGCAGGTTGATCCAAAACAACTTATGGTGAATTTGGGATATGTTTTAGAATTCATTAAAGGGTATCTGAAAATGGTTTTATATCTTGTCTACAGTGCTTGAGGATTGAAGGTATTGAGATATTGAAGCCTATTTTTGTGAAATTTGTCTAAGTGAGGTTGAATGGTGCTCTTGATTGCTATCAGGATCCATGTTGGAGATGCCCATGCTAACAATAGGGACCTTTTGGTAGATCAATATATGGATATTGAACCCACCATGCTAGTCTACCAAGATTATGGGACCATTATCCAATAATCAAACAAACAAGATCAACTTAAATGAAATATAACCTTGACCTATAACAAGTCAATTAAAGAATATAATAGAAAGGTGAAGGTATAGGAAAAGTTCTTGGCCTTGAAATAAATTTGATGAACCAATTTTCCATTAACGCAACTAAAGAACTGAACCAAGGTAGCAAATAATTAAAAATTCAATGGGGGCAAGGAACCAATGCTTTGGAAAAGGATTTAGCGAACCACATAAAAGGTGGGAGCACATTGTACTAGATAAAGCTTATGCAAAATGAGGTGGGGGCAGTTAGTTCCATTTTCTGTAATGTGGTAAGTGTCATAGAGGCAACATTATGTCAGGCTGGGGAACTCTTCTTGGAGGTTCTAAATGATTAGCCTCTTTTTTATAAGATTGTGTTGGCAGTGCCACCTGGATCACAGTTGTTTGGTGGGATTCCAAACCCAGACAGTAAGGTGTAGTTGTGGAAATCTCATAGAGAGAAGCTACAAGCTACCATGATGATTTTTCTGAGTGAATTTATATCAAAGTCTTGCTTAGCATGGCTTGAGACATGTGCAGATGATATTCTCTCTATAGATAGGCTTGGGGAAAAGTATTTTCTTGATCTTGTGAAAGGTGGAAAGGAACTTCCAAAGAATGAGACATTGATAAGAGAAACATTGGACAATCTGGATGCATTTGAAGGGAGCTTGGAGTGTCTAAAAATGGTTTTTGGTTCAAATGTTGAGTTTCCATGCCAATGCATGTGTGAGATTGTCTTGAAGCACTCAAAGAGTCTATGGGATGAACTTTTTGAAAGCCTGTTTGTTAGTAGGATGAAACAAATAATAGCTAATGGATTTGAAAATCTGTGTGAGAGAGTTAAGGTTGGTAAATACCTTGAAGTTACATCTCTAGCAAGTTACAAAGATGTTGAAACCAATTTGCACAAATTAATTACTAGTGAGGGCTAGCTTGTCATGAAAGGGGACCTAAAAAGTGTCAATTTAACTGGGTTGAGTTTTAGATTTATGATGATAAATGATGAAGACTGGTTTGGTCACCTTAATGCTTATTTTCGTACTGAGGTTAGTCAAATAAAAGATACCATAGATGAGGGTTCCAAGAGTATTTTGGAAGACCTCCTAAGTTTTCTTCATGCACATAAATCTCCTTCAAGGATAAATGATTTAGCACCTTGTTTGCAAGAGAAATGCTTCCATTTTATCTCAACATTGATTGTTGAGATTGAAGAACATCTTGCACATCTTTTAGAAGCTCTCTATCAAGAAATGAAAAATGAGGAGATGCTAGAAAAAATGAACAAGGAGACACTAGAACTGATAGTTATAGTGGAAAAGGAACTTTTCTTAGGAAGTATTTTAGTTGCTCTCATTTTTCACTCAACTTCCCTTCCACTAGTTCTTGGCTTGTCTCAGATTTGGTTTGTCAAGAACAAAGCTTCAGTTTGAGGGAAAGGATCTTCGACTTTCAGATATTCCAATACTGATTTATATTACCCTCTTCTAGACAGTTCTGGAAGACAAATATTAATGAGAGGGGTTGGTTTGAAGCCTGAATCACAGGATAAAAATAATAGCACCAAATTGAATAAACTTTGAAGAACTATGCACAATATTTGTATCAGAGCTCATAGCATGTGGATATTGTGGATAACTGAAGAGATTTCAAGCATTCTCTCAAGAGATCTAAGGGAGGATGATTCTTTATCCATGACAACTCCTTTGAAGGTCTGTATTCTCATTTGCATTACATAGTTTGTTTTTTGTGGATTATGGAGTTGGTTTCATTGCCATGATTCATCTAATCACTGATATCTTCTTGTAGTTTTCATGAAATTTTTTCTAGTTCTAATTTAAGTCATAATGGTTTATATCTAGATATATTAATAACCAAATGAGAATAAAGCATCTAGAGTAAAGAGCTACATTTGATTCTTTCAATCACTTCAAACTCTTTATTGCCCAATAAATGGAAAAGAATAACATGTTCCATTTCAACCCTTCCAGTCCATATTAATCATGGAGATGTAATCTGTAAGTATGTAGAAAAGTATCAAAGGGGAGCCAAAAAGTTAGATATTTTCATAGGGCCTATGAATTAGCTCTTGTTGTTTTTATATGAAAATATTGCTGTTTGTTTCATATTTATAATATCTATTGGCATCATTTGGGAACTCTTATTTTTGGGAATTCAGTAAGAGTTCTCAAGCAAAGTGGGATGACATCTACTGTGCAACTGAACTACTGTTCCAATGCACTATAAATGTTAAACCCTTACCATCCCTGCACTCCTTTCATTATACTCTACATGGTTGATAGAAGAGACACTTTTCACTTTATTATTGTTCATCCTTTTTCTTTACGTGCTACTCTATTTTTTACACAACTTCAAAAGTGATTTGCATGCCCCCTCAGAAAATGGAAGCTAATTTTAAGAGTTCAAATTCTGAAATTTGTATAGACAACTCAATCTACATGTCCCTTAATATCATTTTTATAGATAAAAGTATGTTTTCCTGTGAACTATGCAATTTGATAGTGGAAAATTTGAAAATAAAAGATCACTTTTAACATCTCATAATGGAAAAGAAAAGAATAAGCAAACCTTGATTCCAAGTTCTCTATATAAATCCTTAACTTCTACAACACAAGATGGATATGCTTTTCCATAATTAGCCTAAAAAAGAACATAATCACTATTAGTCAACAAGTAGCTACTAAAATTATTAAAAAAAATGGATCATATGGATCATATGGCTTGACCGCGTATAGATTTGAAAAGTAAAATTAATTGAAACCATGGAAAGTGACTTACCACAAGATTCTGTACAAATCATGTCCGATGCAGAAAAATGGGCAGAAGTTGCAATCCAAAATCAGACATCGCTTTACTTCTCCATTTTGGTAGGCTACCTTGAAAATAAGGTTTCAACTGACTACTCCATTTTTGCAGGCTACATTAAAAATAAGGTTCTCACCAAGTTTTTTCTCTTCCTTTTTCTTATTTTTTTGTTTTTAAAGGTTTTTGGGTTTTAGTTTTTTAGGTTCTCTTATGGTTTTCATTAATTTTTATAATTTGGTGGTTTTTCATCAATTTACAAGAAACTTTGGCGTTCATATGATGAAACCACAAAACAAAATATTTATTCCACAAAAAATATTATTAATAATTTTATTTGAAATATTTTATTATTAATTATGGCGGGCTACAATTAAAAATAAGGTCTTGATAAAGGTTTTAGAGTATGTTTATTAAAATGAAAATTATGGCCAAGATTTTAATAATGAGCACATTTATTTAGTCATTTAGTTGTGATTTTACTCGATGAACAAATTAGTCATTTATTTTCCAAATACTACTAGTGTTAGTCACATGACTGAAATTTTTAGTCATGTGACTAAAAGTTTTAGCCACATAGTCATTTATTTGCCAAATTGTAGTAGTGATCCCACATTTCTCCTTCTTCTCTTGTGTGTTTGTAGATTTAGGTATATTGAGGGTTTGAAAATCATTAAGGATCAAGTTACAAAGTTTTAAAAGTCATCTCTTCATTGACCAAGCCAAAATATCCATTAAAAGTCACCTATAGTGTTGGAAATCAGACTTTCGGAGGCAGGCACCTGTCAGGAGCTAAAGTGCAGACCGAGGGATACTATTTCCACTTTTAGATTTTTTAGAAATTCATAGTGTACTCATTCACCATTAGTGGAAAATGAGTCCCATTTCTAGGCTTAAAAAGTGTTCTTTGCAGTTTTGGATACCCATTTGTTCGAAACATGTTATGAGACAATTTCCCAGAAGTAGGACTAATTCGCCCAGAATGGTGAATGAGTCCCAATGGGCCAAATTTTTAGTATCAATAACATTCTAGATGTCATTTCTAGTCTCCATCAAGTTCTTAGGTGCACATTTCCAACTTAATCAAATTTTGTTACAATTTTCTTTCATTTTTAGGTCTTTTGCAAACAACATTATGTTTTCAAACACTTCATATTCCTTAGGTTTTGCATAAATAATCAATCAATTTTATCAATTTTCTACATCTAGATCATTGCATTTAGGCATAATTTCATTGTAATTGCATTAGTTTGAGTGAACCACCTAGATTTTTGTGTGGGATCTATCTCTTTCCTTTAGGTGAAAACCCTAATTGAGCCAAAGAGTCATCATTTCACATCCTAAAAATCTACAGCTCAAAGGTAAAATTCATAAGTCCTTTTGATCACTTGAGCACTTGAAGAGTTTGAAAGGCATCTTAGAGTGATCTCGAAGTGTTTTGAAGCAATTTTAAAGAAATTTGAAGGAATTATTATGGATACTTAGGAATTATTTGTCAGTTTACAAAGGGGAAGAAGGGAAAAGGAAGAAGTTTTGATTGAACAATAATGAATTCAAGAAAGGGTAAGCACAAAAATGGATAGAGGATCATGTGGTGACATTCCATTGAAGTTGAAAGGAGTTGAATTTGAAGAATTTGATCATAGAAAGATGAAGGAAATGGAACTAGGACTGAAGGAAAATGGGCTACAAAGCATAAAAAGCCTAGGTATGGATTTATGGGGAGAATTTCCCTAGTTTGCAGATAAGTAATTCATCTTGTTCTTGTTAAGTTGATTAAAGAATGCCAATATTATGTTGGATAAACCCTACCAGATCGTGAAGGATGCAATCAAAGCGATTATAGGCTTATGTAGTGTTGGGGATTTCTTTGGGAAGAAAACTGTGAAATACAAATATGTGGAGGAACTTAATGGCATTGATAAAGACCCTCGAGCTATATTGATAAACACTCTTGCAAATTCTGCTATAAGGTATGTTGTGTACAACATTTCTTATAAAATCTATTTCAGAAATTGTGAAGGTTCGACTTCGGCTATTGCTATATATCTTGCACACATGATAGTTAAGGAAAACAAATAGTTTGATTTGTGTAGCCAATTACTTGAGAACCTAGCTGAGAATGCCTGAATGTTGTTGGTTGAGGGTTATCATTTTTGGTTTGGATCTTTTTTCATGTGTTTAACTTTTTACTGTTTCAACTCACTATCGAGAAGAGAAAATGTTGAGTGGGAATTTGTTATTCTTGTTGGAAAACAAATTTACAGATACTTGGTATCATTGGTGGACAATGTAATTGTTTACAAAATATATTTCACATCCCTAAAGAAAAAATCTGTGGTTTGATATGTCAGTACCTAGTCAGTTTGAAGTGGGTTCATCCCTTGGTAAGAAAGAATTGGAAGTTATCATTGGCGAGTCCCCTCCGGAACCTAAAAGGAGGAAAACTATTGTAGCATATGTCTTAGAAGAAAAGAAGAATGACAAAGAATTTCTGTTTGGATCTGACTCCTTTGATCCATAGGATATATAGATGATTCTAGACAGAGGAGATATGAAGAAGATTGGTGAAATGTGGAATGCATGCTCTCCAATTGAGAAGCTTAAAATTGATGATGTATTGATTGACTATTTTCTCAATAAGGGTATTTCAGTTTCAAATGTATCATACTCTTTTCCAGATGATCTAATAGAGATTATTGAAGAGAGAAATTCTTTGGAAGGACCCGAAGGTCATAAGTTCAAAGCTATGGTTGAAAGAAGATGTAACAAAGCCAAAAAAGTACTATCTAAACACATGAATGAGAAAAAATAATGCATCAAAGAAATATTTGACATTTACAAGTATTACCTCTAGTGGTCCACAACTATTGACAATTTAAAAAGTAGAATTGAAGCCATTGAATCTGAGATGAATAGTATTGGAAAGAAATTTGATTTCTTCAAAAACAAGGATAGAAAATAGGGAATAAGAGTTGGTGAATTACAAGTAGAATTTCTAACTACTCAGAGGCAAAGAGAAGATATGGTTAAAACCTTCTGGTTGGTTAAAAAAGTTGCTGAGGTCTGATTGGATCATCTCTCTAGAATTCTCTCTGATGTAGAAAATTGTGAACGATTGTGTTTTTCTTGTCATTAGACATCCTCCTTTACACAATTATCTTTATTGGATGGTATGAGTGCAAGAATGAATTCAGCTATGCTTGCTTGGAAAGGATTCTTCCAATCATAAGAGAGAGGTACAATAAAATATTTCATGTAAAAAGTGTAATTCTCATTTGAATGTTTGAAATAGGAAGTTGTAATTTATGTGTATATACAAGGTTATAATATACATACATGTTCACATCCTAAATTTTGGTCACCCTTTGCCATTGATGTCAAAGGGGGAGAGAGTCATGTGAAGAACAACTACGGTGATAAGAAAATAGAATGTTGTAAATTTTGGCACATGTTGCCATCAATGACAAAGGGGGAGATTGTTGGAAGAATGAAGAAGAATGGCTAAATATATAGTTTTGTGTTGTCATTGATGTCACCATGTTATTCAGGTTGTGACTGCAAGTCTAAGTCAATGCTTGATTCGGTATCTAAACTGGTATACAAACTACACCCTTTGGTATTTTGGTAAAAAATCCTCTGTGGCTGATAGTTGCCAATTGCGGTTTTGGGAAATAGTTTATGAGTGTTGAAAGCATGTATGTTCAAAATCTCTCGTGCTTCAGTGCTCGTATGGTGTATCAACATTATTCTATTGATTACTTTTTGAAATTAAGTCTATTTCTAGCTGACTTCATGAATAATTTGTGATATGTTGAATCAATTTTTATTATGCGGATATATATGCGACCTATCTTAGGTCTCTGCCGACACGATAAAGTATGCTACACATTTTGATTTATTGGTTGGAAATATTTTCAAAATACTTGAGGTTGATAGTTGATATTTTTGGTAAATAGGGAATGCATCTAATTAGGCCAACCTAATTAATACTTATGGGTGGATCGAGTATATATATTAGATAGGTTTAAAGATTGAAAGAAGAAGAAGTAGTAGTGGTTGTGAAGCTGTGAATGTGAAAGGTGCAAAGATGATGAAGTGCATTAAGTATGTTTATTAAGAATCACTAGAACTGTATCAACACTTGTTAGGTGCACTCTCCTCAGTTCATATCCAATTTTGTTTTGTAATCTTTTTGTAGGTAGTGAGTCTCCTTGTGTAAGCAATGAGGTTTTGTATCTGGATAGTGAGTCCTATTCAGGGCAGTGAGCCTTATATATTCAGTTTTGAAACTACTTTATATTGTGAGTTAATCCTCACAATGGTTTTTCCCTTATTGGGTTTTCCATGTAAGATCTAGTGTTCATTGTGTTGATTTTTCTTTTTGTTATCTACATATCATGTTCATACTTAATAACATAATAGTGTGGTTGTGAAATTGATAAATGTTGAAGCTTTGAGTTTAATTTTGGTGACAAAATTTTCACCCCCCCTCTTAGTTTTCTTGCACCTTTTAACAATTTAATGGGGGTTTGGGGGCAGCGCCCCCAAGATGGGGTCAAGGGGCAGCACCCCTTACGGGGTCTAGGGGAAAAGGAATTGGGAGTTCTTTTTTTTTTGGCCAACATAAAAAACCCTATTTTGTAACTGACACAAGTCTTGATAAAATGGCGAAGGGTTAGGGTTTCCATTGATATTGTATTGTAGCATTTGCAATGGTATTGAGTTGCAAGGTTTGTTGGTTGTAATCCCTTTGATTTGCTGGATAATAATATTGGACTCTCTATTGGTGGATGTAGCCCGAGTTTGGGTGAACCACATTAAAATTATCTCTCACTGTTATTATTTCTATGTATTTTTCATTCCTCTATTTAATCTTTATTTTCATTTAATTGATGTCTTCTGCATACGATTCCTAACATTTTCTTTTCATGGAATTCCATAAGACCACATTTTATTGAGGCATTTTTTCAAACAATTAACTAAATTTTCTATGCTATGGATGCTTGGAAAAAATATATGAAAGCATAATAGTATGTAATAGCATAGATAAGGCAGTGATTTGTTTGAAAAAATGCCTCAAAGAAATTGGGTCTCATGGTGATGGAAATCACCATGAGACCCAATTTCTCTTCGAACACCAGGCGTCACTGCGCTATCCTCAATACCATATTTCCACATGTCTGCAAAAGTATTTTATCAAATGGTTCACTTCCTTGCTGCTTTATGGATAAGCTGAGAGCTTTCCAACAAAATATGGATTCTTGGAAAAAATATATCAAAGCATAATAGTAACCAATAGTGTAAACAAGGCAGTGAGTTTTTTGAAAAAATGCCTCAAATATAAATGTGGTCTCATGGTGATGAAATTCCATTCCATCACCATGAGACCACATTTCTTTGAGGAATTTTTTCAAACAACTCACTGCCTTAAGAATAGAAACCAAGCCTTTAGCCAAAATTCCCCTCAGAATCCTTTTTATGGTCCTCATCCTCATCCTCAATTTACCAATCCATGGAATCTTCCACCTCTTATTCCACTTTCATATCCCATATCCTTAAAATCCACATTACCCCACTATTACTAAGCAAAGTCATCCCATGTCTCTCATAATAACTTCTTCCAAGGACTATTTGCAAAGGTGGTTGTTTCCCCATGTAAAAACAAAGTGGTGCAATCTTCCCATATCATGCATCTACCTTCATCACCCCCACATCAAGATAAACCTTAATACCCTAAATCTTAAATGAATTCCCTATCAATCCATCTATACAAGTTGAAGAGTCTATAAAACCTTCCTCCCTCATGACACCATGCATATCAAATGAACTATGTCCATCTCCTAATCTGAAGAATGCTAACATAGATTCCCCTCCATGTAAAGATCAAGGAAACCCTTCTCCTCCATCACATGATCCCATTCCATCTATTGATCCCATTTCCAATTAATAACAACATATCCCTTCCATCTCCTCTAATGATATCTTTCCATATCAAGAGCAAGATATCCCTTCACCCCCCTCTCACAATCCCCTCTTCCCCATTCCAGCTAATGGCATCTTGTTTCTGCTCAAAGTACATTTCCATCCTTGTTAGTCAAGTACAAAATGTAGTGTCAGTAGCCACCCCATCTAATGATCCTCTTCCCTCATGATCTGCAATCTCTTAATCAATAAAGTCCCTCAATATCACTGTAGACCACTGCCACCATCCCTCATCCAAAATAATAGCATAGAAGGCAATAAATGTTTAAAAAATTCCTCAAGAAAAGCAGTCTCATGATGATTAGATACCATGAAAATTTGTTTGTCATAGATTCATCTATGGATATAAGCGAATTTTTGATCATGCCATTTATGCGATAAAGCATTTTATGAAATGGTTGTGCATCATTATGAATGAAACTGGTGATTTCCAAACAGAGTAGTAAGCATAATAGTAGGAAAGACATAGTTCAATAAGTACTCAAAATTTTATTGATTATCTCATACATTATAAGCGATCAAATGAAGCACTATTCTACTTTTCGTGATTGAATAATTTGTTGTTTTATTTTTAGATGATGGAAGCGAAATTGTCTCCAGATGTGGATAGGGTAATGGAGCAAGGTGTATCTTGTGCAATAGATAGCTCGATGCCTCTCATAGGGGTATGAGGTAGATTAGTAAATTTTAAATTACATTCATTGTTACAGCTGTTAGTTAGTGAAAAATCAAATGATTATTGATTCGTAGTTTAATTTCTATTTGGATAGTTTCTATATGAATTGGGCACACCACAACATGAGCAGGAAAATCTTTCTCATGAGGAGAGAGATCATCTAGTGGTGGTAAGTGATTATTTTGTTAAATATATAGTTTTTTATAATGAATTTTCTATACATTAATGTCTTTACTTGTTATTGTAATAGATAAGGATTTATGAGGAGATAAACACTAGGAGGAGCAGCCCTTGAGTTAAGGGTAAATGAGTGTCATATGCATTGCCATCCACTCGACCACAAAGGGCCACCCATTTGCTTCATTCACCTAGAGGGAAATGAATTTTGATTGGGGTCCCTTTTTGTATGCCTATATGACATTTTTGAACATATTTTATATTGCATATACTTGAAATTCTATGCCTATATGACATTCTTGTAAGCCTACATGGCTATTTTTTATAAATTTTATACTTATATTGACATATATTAATGTATGCCTATATGGCTATTTGGTCAATACAAATATTTTTTATTGATGGTGTCCATATTTGCATTATAAATCCACGCTTCAATAGATACAAGTTACATGTATTAAAGTGTATACTTTACAACTTACATGTATATTTTGTGACTTACGAGTATTCCAATGCATACTTTGTGACTTAATTGTTTTCATGCGTATACTTTGTATTCATGTGTATACTTTGTATTCACATGTATACTTCATGGCTTACATGTATTTGGGTACTTGTGCTTCACTTATTCACATGTATGCTTCACTTATTCACATGTATAATTCACGTATTACATGTATGCTTCATGCTTCCAATATATAATTCATGGGTTCCTATGTATTCTTCATGATTCATTTGTATACTTCATGTATTCACATGTATGATTCATGATTCTTGTGTATATTTCACATATTACATGTATTCACATGCATGCTTCATTCTTCCAATGTATAATTCATGTGTTCATGTGTATTCTTCATGATTCATGTGTTCACATGTATTCTAGATGATTTTTTCCCTTTCTCCTAGTCTTTGAGTGTCTTCATTGTAATATGAGATAATATGAACTCACAGTCAAATCTGATTAACACTGTTGTCCATGAAAAACACAGTCATAAAACACTTACAATATGAGGACCAACAAGGTCAATGTTTCACAGTCATAAAAAGTTTAATCATTGTCTTTCATTTTCTCATGGTCTTGACATTTACCATTTGGTTAGCCCTTTCATTGCTCATTTTTGTCCTTCATGGTTTGTCTTGAATATTTATTAATTGATCCCAAACAAATTTCTTAGTTGATGCTAAAAAAATTTAGTATTTCCAAAAATGATTCACCA
>VDFB02058242.1:312459659-312486737 GCA_007258455.2 Sequoia sempervirens | reverse complement strand
AAAATTAATGAAAACCATAAGAGAACCTAAAAAACTAAAACCCAAAAACCTTTAAAAACAAAAAAATAAGAAAAAGGAAGAGAAAAAACTTGGTGAGAACCTTATTTTTAATGTAGCCTGCAAAAATGGAGTAGTCAGTTGAAACCTTATTTTCAAGGTAGCCTACCAAAATGGAGAAGTAAAGCGATGTCTGATTTTGGATTGCAACATCTGCCCATTTTTTCGCATCATACATGATTTGTACAGAATCTTGTGGTAAGTCACTTTCCATGGTTTCAATTAATTTTACTTTTTAAATCTATACGCGGTCAGGCCATATGATCCATATGATCCCATTTTTTTAATAATTTTAATAGCTACTTGTTGACTAATACTGATTATGTTCTTTTTTAGGCTAATTATGGAAAAGCATATCCATCTTGTGTTGTAGAAGTTAAGGATTTATATAGAGAACTTGGAATCGAGGTTTGTTTATTCTTTTCTTTGCCATTATGAGATGTTAAAAGTGATCTTTTATTTTCAAATTTTCCACTATCAAATTGCATAGTTCACAGGAAAACATACTTTTATCTATAAAAATGATATTAAGGGACATGTAGATTGAGTTGTCTATACAAATTTCAGAATTTGAACTCTTAAAATTAGCTTCCATTTTCTGAGGGGGCATGCAAATCACTTTTGAAGTTGTGTAAAAAATAGAGTAGCACGTAAAGAAAAAGGATGAACAATAATAAAGTGAAAAGTGTCTCTTCTATCAACCATGTAGAGTATAATGAAAGGAGTGCAGGGATGGTAAGGGTTTAACATTTATAGTGCATTGGAACAGTAGTTCAGTTGCACAGTAGATGTCATCCCACTTTGCTTGAGAACTCTTACTGAATTCCCAAAAATAAGAGTTCCCAAATGATGCCAATAGATATTATAAATATGAAACAAACAGCAATATTTTCATATAAAAACAACAAGAGCTAATTCATAGGCCCTATGAAAATATCTAACTTTTTGGCTCCCCTTTGATACTTTTCTACATACTTACAGATTACATCTCCATGATTAATATGGACTGGAAGGGTTGAAATGGAACATGTTATTCTTTTCCATTTATTGGGCAATAAAGAGTTTGAAGTGATTGAAAGAATCAAATGTAGCTCTTTACTCTAGATGCTTTATTCTCATTTGGTTATTAATATATCTAGATATAAACCATTATGACTTAAATTAGAACTAGAAAAAATTTCATGAAAACTACAAGAAGATATCAGTGATTAGATGAATCATGGCAATGAAACCAACTCCATAATCCACAAAAAACAAACTATGTAATGCAAATGAGAATACAGACCTTCAAAGGAGTTGTCATGGATAAAGAATCATCCTCCCTTAGATCTCTTGAGAGAATGCTTGAAATCTCTTCAGTTATCCACAATATCCACATGCTATGAGCTCTGATACAAATATTGTGCATAGTTCTTCAAAGTTTATTCAATTTGGTGCTATTATTTTTATCCTGTGATTCAGGCTTCAAACCAACCCCTCTCATTAATATTTGTCTTCCAGCATCTAGAAGAGGAGTAATATAAATCGAGAATACTTGGAATATCGAAAATTAGAAGATCCCTTTCCCTCAAATTGAGCTTTGTTCTTGACAAACTAGGAAATCCTAAGACAAACCAAGAACTAGTGCGAGTTAGTGAAAAATGAGGAAACAACTAAAATCCTTCCTTTTCCACTATGACACCTATGGAGGTTCAGTATCTCCTTGTTCATTTTTTAACATCTCATTTTTCATTTCTTCATAGAGAGATTCTAAAAGATGTGCAAGATGTTCTTCAAACTCAACAATCAATGTTGAGATAAAATGGAAGAATTTCTCTTGCAAATATGGTGCTAAATCATTTATCCTTGAAGGATATTTATGTGCATGAAGAGAACTTAGGAGGTCTTCCAGAATATTCTTGGATCCCTCATCTATGGTATCTTTTATTTGACTAACCTCAGTTCGAAAATAAGCATTAAGGCGACCAAACTAGTCTTCATCATTTTTCATCATAAATCAAAAACTCAACCTAGGTAAATTGACACTTTTTAGGTCTCCTCTCTTAACAAGCTAGCCCTCACTAGTAGTTAATTTGTGCAAATGGGTTTCAACATTTTTGTAACTTGCCAAAGATGTAACTATGGCTTCAAGGCATTTACCAAGCTTAAGTCTAGTTGACCTCCACCCTCATGCTCTTTTTTCAATTCAATTTCTTCCCAACCCTACAACTCATAGAATAATAAATGGTAAGCCTTGAAATCATGGAACAAAAAACTACAAGAGATAGAGCAAACATACAACATTAAAATTGTGACTTGTAGCAGTAAAAGATAAGTAGTAGGCAGATTGATATACAATCAGAAAAGGGAATTTTATGAGGCTGCCTTAAGGAAGCAAATTAAAAATTAAATTAAATCATGCTTCAAATTCCATTTAAATGTTCAGTTGTACAGTAGATGTCATCCTACTTCGTTTGAGAACTCTTACTGAATTCCAAAAAATAGGAGTTCCCAAATGACGCCAATAGATATTATAAATAGAAAACAAAGAGCAATATTTTCATATAAAAACAACAAGAGTTGATTCATAGGCCCTATGAAAATCTCTAACTTTTTGGCTCCCCTTTGATACTTTTCTGCATACTTACATATTACATCTCCATGATTAATATGGACTTGAAGGGTTGAAAGGGAACATGTTAGTCTTTTCCATTTATTGAAATAAAGAGTTTGAAATTGGCCAGAAAGAATCAAATGTATCTCTTTATAAGATGCTTTTATTCTCATTTGGGTATTAATACCTAGATATAAACCATGATGACAAATTAGAACTAGAAGAAATCTCCTTAGAAAACTACAAGAAAGAAGTCGGTGATTAGATGAATCATGGAAATGAAACCAACTCCATAAGCCACATCAAACAAAATATGCAATGCAAATGAGAATACAAGCCTTCAAAGGATTTTTCATGGATAAAGAATCATCCTCCCTTAGATCTCTTGTGAGAATGCCTGAAAGATATCTTTAGTTATCCCACACAATATCCACAATACTATTAGCTACGATACAAAGATTGTGCATGGTTCTTCTCAGAGTTTATTCAATTTGGTGCTTATTTTATCACTTTCCCTCAAACTAGAAGCTTTTGTTCTTGGAAAGCCGGTAGGAGACGAGCCAAGAACTAGTGGCCGGAAGTTGAATGAAAAGTGAGAGAAACTAAAAGCCTCCCTAAGAAAAGTTCCTTTCCACTATAACTATTATTTCTAGTGTCTCCTTGTTCATTTTTTTGACATCTCCTCATTTTTTATTTCTTGATAGAGATCTTCTGAAAGATGTGCAAGATGTTCTTCAATCTCAACAATCAATGTTGAGATAAAATGGAAGCATTTCTCTTGCAAATAAGGTGCTAAATCATTTATCCTTGAAAGAGATTTATGTGCATGAAGAAAAATTAGGAGGTCTTCCAGAATACTCTTGGACCCCTCATCTATGGTATCTTTTATTTGACTAACCTTAGTTCAAAAATAAGCTTTAAGGTGACCAAACTAGTCTTCATCATTTGTCATCATAAATCTAAAACTCAACCCAGGAAAATTGACACTTTTTAGGTCCCCTCTCTTGACAAGCTAGCCCTCACTAGTAGTTAATTTGTGCAACTTGGTTTCAACATCTTTGTAACTTGTCAGACATGTAACTTTGGCTTCGAGGAATTTACCAACCTTAACTCTCTCACACAAATCTACAAATCCATCAGCTATTATTTGTTTCATCCTACTAACAAACAAGCTTTCAAAAAGTTCATCCCACAGACTCTTTGAGTTCTTCAAACCAATCTCACACATGCATTGGCATGGAAACTCAACATTTTAACCAAAAACCATTTTTAGCCACTCCAAGCTCCCTTCAAATGCATCCAGACTATCCAAAGTTTCTATAATCAATGTCTCATTCTCTGCATGTTCCTTGCCACTTTGCACAAGATCAAGCAAATACTCTCCCCCAAGCCTATCTGCAGAGAGAATATCATCTGCACATGTCTTAAGCCACACTAAGCAAGAATCTAATAATATTCACTCAGAAAAATCATCATGGTAGCTTGTAACTTCTCTCTATGAGATTTACACAACTGCACCTCATTGTCTGGGTTTGGAATCCCACCAAACAACTGTGATTCAGGTGGCACTACCAACATAGTCTTATAAAAAAGAGGAAAATCATTTAGAACCTCCAAGAAGATTTCCCCAGTCTGACATAGCGTTACCTGTATGACTCTTGCCACATTATAGAAATTGGAACTGATTGCCCCCACCTTATTGGTCTATCGGCCGAACATGTCTTTTGGTTCCAACGATGCATCGATGGTTCTATTTTTTCATCAGTGTGAGGATATTCTATCAGCAGGACGAGGTCTCCTATTCCCACAATGGTCTAATGGGGATGTCTCCATCGATGACATTTCCATTGAACCATCACGAGAACTAGAGACCTTGTCTCTCCAATAGAAGATCCTCATGCCAATGAAAAAATAGAACCTTTCCACTGATGACATCCCCATCAGACCATCATGGGAATAAGAGACCTCATCCTACTGATAGAAGATCCTCAAGCCGATGAAAAAACATAACCGTCGATGCGTCGCTGGATCCAGAAGACACGTTCGGCTGATAGAACCCTTGGTGTGTGAATTCTTCTAGCCATTTCTATTAGAATGAATTAGATGGAGTTCAGGGATTTTGTTTTAGATGATATGGAAAAAAAAAAATTGAACCAAATAGAGTTGAATGGGTGTTTCAAACTCAATCAAATCTTGTTTAAAATAGCCCAACATGAAGACAATTGTACTTAGAATATTGGGATTTCTTTTTTGATCATCATGATTTGGTTTTCAACATCTTTGTAACTTGCCAGAGATGTAACTATGACTTCAAGGAATTTACCAACCTTGACTGTAGTTGACCTCCACCCTCATGCTCTTGTTTCAATTCAGTTTCTTCCCAACCCTACAAATCACAGACTAATAAATGGTAAGCCTTGAAATCATGGAACAAAAACTACAAGAGATAGAGCAAGCATACAACATTAAAATTATGGCTTGCAGTAGTAAAAGAAAAGAAGCAATAGGCAATTTGATATACAATCAGAAAAGGGAATTTTATGAGGCTGCCTTAATGAATCAAATTAAAAATTAAATTAAATAATGCTTCAAATTCCATTTAAATGTTTAGTTGTATAGTAGATGTCATCCTACTTTGTTTGAGAACTCTTACTGAATTCCCAAAACTAGGAGTTCCCAAATTATGCCAATAGATATTATAAATAGAAAATAAACAACAATATGTTCATATAAAAACAACAAGAGCTGATTCATAGGCCCTATGAAAATATCTAACTTTTTGGCTCCCCTTTCATACTTTTCTACATACTTACAGATTACATCTCCATGATTAATATGGACTAGAAGGGCTGAAAGGGCACATGTTATTCTTTTCCATTTATTGGGAAATAAAGAGTTTGAAGTGACTGAAAGAATCAAATGTAGCTCTTTACTCTAGATTCTTTATTCTCATTCGGTTATTAATATATCTAGATATAAACCATAATGACTTAAATAAGAACTAGAAGAAATATCATGAAAAATGCAAGAAGAGATCAGTGATTAGATGAATCATGGAAATCAAACCAACTCCATATGCCACAACAAACAAAATATGTAGTGCAAATGAGAATATAGGCCTTCAAAGGAGTTTTCATGGATAAAGAATCATTCTCCCTTAGATCTCTTGTGAGAATGCCTGAAATCTCTTTAGTTATCCATAATATCCACATGCTATGAGCTCTGATACAAATATTATGCATAGTTCTTCTTAGTTTATTCAATTTGGTGCTATTATTTTTATCCTGTGATTCAGGCTTCAAACCAACCCCTCTCATTAGTATTTGTCTTCCAAAACTATCTAGAAGAGGGTAATCAAAATTAGTACTGGAATATCTGAAAGTCAAAGATCCTTTCCCTCAAACTAAAGCTTTTTTCTCGACAAACTAGAGCTGAGACGAGCTAAGAACTAGTGGAAGCGAAGTTGAATGAAAACAAAGAGCAACTAAAATCCTTCCTAAGAAAAGTTCTCTTTCCACTATAACTGTCATTTCTAATGTCTCCTTGTTCATTTTTTCTGGCATCTCCTCATTTTTCATTTCTTGATAGAGAGTTTTTGAAAGATGTGCAAGATGTTCTTCAATCTCAACAATCAATATTGAGATAAAATGGAAGCATTGCTCTTGCAAATAAGGTGCTAAATCATTTATCCTTGAAGGAGATTTATGTGCATGAAGAAAACTTAGGAGGTCTTCCAAAATACTCTTGGAACCCTCATCTATGGTATCTTTTATTTGACTAACCTCAGTACGAAAATAAGCATTAAGGTGACCAAACCAGTCTTCATCATTTATCATCATAAATCTAAAACTCAACCCAGTTAAATTGACACTTTTTAGGTCCCCTTTCATGACAAGCTAGCCCTCACTAGTAATTAATTTGTGCAAATTGGTTTCAACATCTTTGTAACTTGCTAGAGATGTAACTTCAAGGTATTTACCAACCTTAACTCTCTCACACAGATTTTCAAATCCATTAGCTATTATTTGTTTCATCCTACTAACAAACAGGCTTTCAAAAAGTTCATCCCATAGACTCTTTGAGTGCTTCAAGACAATCTCACACATGCATTGGCATGGAAACTCAACATTTGAACCAAAAACCATTTTTAGACACTCCAAGCTCCCTTCAAATGCATCCAGATTGTCCAATGTTTCTCTTATCAATGTCTCATTCTTTGGAAGTTCCTTTCCACCTTTCACAAGATCAAGAAAATACTTTTCCCCAAGCCTATCTATAGAGAGAATATCATCTGCACATGTCTCAAGCCATGCTAAGCAAGACTTTGATATAAATTCACTCAGAAAAATCATCATGGTAGCTTGTAGCTTCTCTCTATGAGATTTCCACAACTACACCTTACTGTCTGGGTTTGGAATCCCACCAAACAACTGTGATCCAGGTGGCACTGCCAACACAATCTTATAAAAAAGAGGCTAATCATTTAGAACCTCCAAGAAGAGTTCCCCAGCCTGACATAATGTTGCCTCTATGACACTTACCACATTACAGAAAATGGAACTAACTGCCCCCACCTCATTTTGCATAAGCTTTATCTAGTACAATGTGCTCCCACCTTTTATGTGGTTCGCTAAATCCTTTTCCAAAGCATTGGTTCCTTGCCCCCATTGAATTTTTAATTATTTGCTACCTTGGTTCAGTTCTTTAGTTGCGTTAATGGAAAATTGGTTCATCAAATTTATTTCAAGGCCAAGAACTTTTCCTATACCTTCACCTTTCTATTATATTCTTTAATTGACTTGTTATAGGTCAAGGTTATATTTCATTTAAGTTGATCTTGTTTGTTTGATTATTGGATAATGGTCCCATAATCTTGGTAGACTAGCATGGTGGGTTCAATATCCATATATTGATCTACCAAAAGGTCCCTATTGTTAGCATGGGCATCTCCAACATGGATCCTGATAGCAATCAAGAGCACCATTCAACCTCACTTAGACAAATTTCACAAAAATAGGCTTCAATATCTCAATACCTTCAATCCTCAAGCACTGTAGACAAGATATAAAACCATTTTCAGATACCCTTTAATGAATTCTAAAACATATCCCAAATTCACCATAAGTTGTTTTGGATCAACCTGCAAATTGCAATTAAACTTGCAAATTGCATTTGTTTTAAAGTTTCTAAAGCCTTTTCAATAGATCTAATTTTTGTATATCCTGCAATTATTTTAGTCCATGAGACCACATTTCTTTGAGGCATTTTGTTGAACACTTCAAGTTCCTTGTCTATGATCCCACATTTAGCATACATGTTGGTGCAGGAGCACCTAAGCTTCGATTTTCAAATTTGAAGGCCATTGCATCTTAGTAGGTCATTTTAGCATTTGAGGAGACCATTTTATGTTAATTAGGTCTTGTGAGACCATTCACTATGAATTAGGATGATTTTAGATTCAATTGGGTGAAAGAGACAAAGTTGCAAAAAAGTTATAAAATTGCAAACTATCAAAATTTGTTGCAAGTCATTTTTGTCAAGTTTTGCATAATTGCTAAATATAGTGCAACATGACAAATTTTGTATGTCTGAGGAAAATAGATGTTCCTCCATCGAATAGAAAATGTGCATTGATAAATTGAATATATTCTTGATATACCAATTTAAATAATAAGGAAATATTAAACTAGAGAAACAATTGATACCAATATAAAGCCACAAAATCAGAGACCTTTCATTTATTTTATCAAAATTATATCTACAACATAGTCTTTTGAAATGGAAACATTATGCAAGCTTTTTGTTGTCTATCTATCCATATTCACCTACTATCTTCTCATATATCCTTCTTTTGGTCTTGGTCTCTCTTATATACATGAGAGGCAACAAGATTCAGACCAAAAGACATGAATCTTGATAAAGAAAACATGATTTTGAACTTAATTTAAGAAATTAACACAATCATAAATATGTGTACCAATCCATTAATCTCTAAGTAAAATCCCATGATCATCTAAGACCTATTCAAAGCTTTTACTATATGATAGGGTCCACATCATTACCACCGACTGATTCTGACTGTTGCTCAGTTGTGCCTAGATTATCCACTACTCGATTTATAAACAAATTGAAAGTTGAGAGGTGATCAATGTACCCCTATTCTGCATGAGTATCAGCATTGGATATGACCACCTTCATATCATACTCTATGTACATGAATTTCTCAATTTGTTTATGAGTATTCTACAAGACCATATCCTCATCGTTGATCTTCTACAATGCAATTGTTAGAAACTCTGTAAATTATGCTTTCCAATCATCCCTTTCTCAAAGATTCCTTGTATCATCATGGAGTGCAGGAACCAAATTAAAACAACTGAGGTCTTCTTTGAATTTTTCTTTATATTGCTTGTGGGATCTCACCAAGTCATTATATCTTTGCAGTGTTTGGTCTTTCAGGATCTGTTTACCCATAATTTATTTCTTTTAATCAATCATTCTTCCTTATAACCGAACATTCTCCTCTAGTGTTGATTGTATTTGCTTAAATACACCCCAATAATCATCAGCTTGCTTTATTAGCTTATTGAACCTCTCTTTGATTATCTCAGACACAACATTGTACTTAATGATTTTCACCTCCTTTACTAGTGTTTTACACTTTTCTTGGGCTTTCAAATGGGATTTTTTCCAATTGGTTGCATCAGCTAATGAATCTAGCACTCTCTTATCCTTTTTGAGCCATGGAGCATACAATTCTAGAGTAGAAGAGGAAGATGACTTCTCCATTTGATGTGATAACTGCTTTTTCAATTTGTGCTCTAATGAATTTTGCCACATTAGCATTCAACTCTGTAGTTTCTAAGGGATTAGTGTCTGCAACTCTTTTAACCAAAAGGTGTCCAAATACTTGATTAGGATTTTCAATCACTGTCGGCCTCTTCTCATGAGGGTATAGTGACCAAATAATCAAGGCATCCTCATCTGGATAATATCCAAACCCTGAATATATCTTATCACTAGCTTCCTCTAATAAGTTCATTGTCGTATCCCCTCTTTTTCTAAAACTGTCAAAAATAATCGTTGAGCTCATGTCCCATCCTGGTAGAAGTAGTACCCCAGCCTCTTGAAGTAATTCTCTAACTCTTTTAGGAGTGATTGATTGCATTTCCTTTTCAACTTCCTTTTTCAATTATTCTAAGGCATTAGCTTCGTTTTCAAGAGTAATGTCTTGCTACTTTTGTCTTATTTTCTTCCCCTTATACTCATAGACAAATGATCTTAACTTGGGAGTTTTAACAAAATCATTATCAGAAATGAATTCATGACCAACCTTGACCCTAATGTCATCAAATAACTCATCTGATGTTTCAAATTTTACAAGTTCCTGAGGGGGCTCATATTGCGTAATCACAAAGGCCTTTATTTTTTCCTGAGGGGGTTCATAGTGTGTAATCACATGGGCCTTTATTTGTTCGACTAGTTGCTCCTCTCCATAACTCTCCTCATCACTTCCTTCCTCTTCACTGTTGTTAGTGGAGAAGCATACATTAGGGGTGGGTTGTGGGGGTATGTGATCCAAAGGCTCCACATCCCTAGCTTGCATTCCTGTGTAGCTTGTACGAGATGTATCAAAAATGTATGAGGGCACATCTTTTACTATTTCATTCATATGAGCAATATGCTGCTCAATCCTAGCCAAGGGATCTTGTATATCAGAAAATGCTTCTCTATATGATGGTACATTCTTTCTCTTCCATTCCTCTGCAAGCACAACTTTATTATATGAAGCCATTCTCTCACCATTGGAAGCTTCATCTCGATTCCTGATCACATCATCAACTACAAACCAATGCTGATACCCTGAAAATTTTTGAGTTAATCTTGTTTGATGAATAAATCCCTTTGCATCAAATTTATTTCTTTCATACCCAAGAGGAAGGTTGTAATGAGCTAATTTAGCATCAATTTCTTCATATCCTTCAATGGCACATACTGTGAAATCTCCAAAACAAAGAGTGCTAGGCAAGAGTGACTGTTTATTATGACTCTTGAGATGTTTAGTATCAGACCTTGCTAATTATCGTACTATTTCCAAATAAGCAACTTTGTTAGGAACCACTTGGGGTAGCAAATGTGGAACAAATTCAAATTCATAAACCCTTATTACTGTGCAATCAGAGAAGGCATACCAGTCTCCCCAATTATGGTTCACCTTGCCTCTGGGGCTATTTTCCTTTCGTCTCAAAAATCTTTGCACCTTAGGGGATAAATTGTGATCATATGAATAGCCTAGAAACTTCAATAGTGGTTTAACAAAATATTCTTCAAAATATAAATAGTGAGACCTCTCAAATCGACTATCCCATAGTGTAGTCCACATCTGTATAGGTTTAAAGTCTCCATCTTTATCTATGTCTTTGATTCTTAATTCTTTACCCCACACAACTCTAGCATGTCCCTTGTATAAAAGTAAATGCATTAACAAGTAATAGTGTTTGAAATATATGAAATCACTGTTGTTTTTTTATTCTTTCAAGCCCTTGATTTAGGGAATTCACCAAATAGTTTGCATAGTCGAATGACCTAGCATTTTTTCTTTGTCTATCAGCTACTAGAACCATCAATGCAATAGACATAAGTGGTGGAACCTCAATTCCCAAGACTTGACTAGCTAAGTAGTAGGTATATTGGAAGTATTCTTCAAAAAAATCTATATGAAATGGATGGTTTTCATTGCTCAAAAAATTTCTGAGTTGACCTTGCTCATTCTTAGGTCTGTGCAAAGCTAGCTTCCATCTCTTGTAACTAGTATCCATGCAACGGTATTATGTCAAAAAGTATCTAATGGTGAATGGAAAGTTCATGAGACCTTCTAACTAAAATACATTAGAGATCAAGTCTTGGGAGATAACAATCATATTGGCCCCATTTGGTGATTTGATAGTTATTTTCTTGGCATTATGTTGACTAGCTAGAGCTTTCACCAATTCTACGTTCATTAACACATTTGGCACCACGAGTCTTCCTAAGTTCAGTCTCCATGGGTTACAGACTGGTTGAAATCTGAATTTTTTTCTATAGTGATACATAAAAATTTCATAGCCCCAGTGTGGCATCCAAACATCCCCAAGACCCTTATGTTTATCTAACAATTTACGTGCTTGAACACTTATTCTAGGTCTTGACCCTAACCCTGGACATTGATCTATCAAGTCTTGGTTTAAATTCCTCTTTTTAGTTTTTTGTTTCTTTGCCTTAGGTTTTTCCACATTTTCTTCCATTGCAAACTCTGAAAAAATGAAACTTTCTAACTAAGAGTGGAGTACTTACGTGAATTTTTGCTTCTCCTAGCTTCACTACGTGAGAGCTCTGAGTTCTGTCCTTTCTACTTTTGCCCTTCGTGTAGCCTTTCTGGTTTTTGCAAATTGTATGATTAATTCATGGTGTAATTCACCTCTGTGTTGGCTCATTAATATACCACCTGCTTCAGTATTTTCATTAAGGAGAGCATTTATGTTAAATATCTTGACAATTCTTTTGACGCCACATCATCTAGTAGTAATCATTCATCACTATATCGTTGGGACCTTGGTTCATTTTCTACCGATGGCCACCTTCTCCACTGATCAGTGTTTTTCTTTTGGTCTATCGGTAAGACATCAATCAATGTTACCCCGATGCATCCCAACTTCACCGATAAGTGTTAGACTTTCATACCCCGTTATTATATTGGGCTATCGAGGGAGCTTCATCATTCATTCCGCTGATGCACCAGAGTTGCAGCGATGGAAGGATATTACGCTGATGTAAGGATATGCATTGCCCCTATCGGGATATCAGTGGGGTGGTGATGCTAGTTCCATCGACAGAGTATTGTTAGCCCGATGGTATCAAAGGACTTAAATGGATTTCATGAATGTGATTATTTGTGTATGTTGGTTACAAAAATGGATTTCTTAAACTAACCACAATAATTTGTCTAGATCATGAAATTGAGTCTAGTGAGATTTTGTAAGGACTAGGAGGTAAATGAATAGATGTTAATGCAAATATGTGGGATTATTTTTTTTAGTCCTAACACAGCTCTTTTGACATTTTTTTGTCTTATACTTATTGTGTGATGCATGATCTTTATTTTTCTTTGTTATTTTGTTCATGCATGTGCCATGTGTAGGCTTAATAGTGGGTTATTGACCTCTCACATGAGCTGATATGTTGGTGATCTAGGCTTTCTAAACAAAAGTCCCCCCGATAAAGTAAATTGCCCCCAATAGAATAATATGTAATAATAATTAATTGAGGGAGTATAATATTTCTTATAGGGATGTATTGTCTATGCATTGATGTATATTCATATCTTGTTTCAAAGCTCCCATTTTGGCACAAGCAAGGAGGATGTTGGCAATGGTTGTGGAATTTGGCTTTACACCTGCAAATTGTACTCACTTGAAATTTTTTAATGTCTTTCCACCAAATTCATTTTGTGCATATCTATTGTAGATGTCCTTAAGCTATATGAAAAAGGTGTATATACAATTGGAGATCAATTGATAAGCTAAGACATGTAATGTTGATTTGATTTATATTTTACTTAAGATATAATTTCAATGTGTTGCTAAATTTCTTAGTTCAATAATTGGGATTCTCAATGATCTTGTATACCCAAAGTGTATGTGATAGAAAGAAATCAAGTAGTCATGTCGATTAGTTTGACAATTTAAATGATCTTGAGTTCATAAGTACATAGTGATAATTTTTGACAAATAATATAATTTCTTGTTGCATTTATCACAGAAAAAAAGGCCTCTTTTGATTGTAGCAGAGGATGTAGAGAGTGGAGCATTGGCTACTTTAGTAACGGTGATACGTTTTTGAAATTGATAATGTTTGAAGTTTCTTTTCTTTCTTAGATGTTGAGTCTAATTAATAATTTTAATGTTGTGTTGCAACTTGTAGGTGAGTATGTTGATACAATAAAGGATAGCATTGTCAATCCTCTAAAAGTTATTAGAATTGCATTACTTGATGCAGAAAGGTAAAACTATTTATGTTTATTATAATTAGTGGAACTTGCAACTACAATATCTGATAAAAATCTACTTCCAAATATGCTTTTGATGGATGTTATATCTAATTCTGATACATTCACTATATCTAGCACCTAAGTTTAGGGTGCCATGGTTGGAAAAGGAAAAGGAAATGTTTGAATTTTATCCTCTATATTATTTGACTTTTATGAGTTTTTGATGTGCAAATTTTGAAACCTTATTTTCAGGTTGCAACTCCAAATTGGAGAATTGAAAGGTGAATACCAGTGAGGAAGATTTTGGAGGAACCAAAACCAATAGCAGCGGGAAAGCTGTGGATTTGCAAGGGGATTAAATGGGTCAAGCCCCTATAGGAGGTTGCTGCCCTTCCAAAAGGACTGCAGTTAAGGAAGGGGAAAATAGTATAAGTATATGAAAATATGAGTATTCTATTTATATAAATTACATGGTAAAGATTTATAGGTTTCATTGAGACATTGAATGTAGCTCAATGAGGTCTTGATTTGTCAATGAGCTTAATGGGGAAATTAGAATTTTTAGGTGGTTTTCTCATATAAATATTGTGTTGTCCTCTGATTTGTAATAATCTATTTATGAGTTTTAATACAGATGTTGGGCATGCGTTGGTATTTTGATACTTCATTTCATGGTGTTTTAACATTTTGATAGAATTATTTTGAACTATAGTATGCAAGTTATACCAGTTTCATTGAGACATTTAATGTAACCAATGAGATTTTGATTTGCCAATGAGGCTTAATCAAGTAAATTTTCAGAGTGGTTTTTTCTCCACTCATAAATATTGTGTTGTGGCTCCTCTTGATTTGTAATCTATTTGAGTTTGTGTCTGAACAATCATATTTGTTCCAAGCATTTTAGTAACATTTCGCTGGTGTTTTAAACATTTGAATATCTATGATACTTGAAGTTTATATGCATAAATTTTGAGGATTAGGACTTGGACGGGAACGAGCGACATGGGATGATGGAGTGCTGGTTTGTTGGTTTGGAAGGACAGACGGACAGTATTTGACGACCTTGGATAAATAGAAAATGACTACCATGACTAAATAAATAACCAATTAACAACAATTAATGACTAAATTAATGACTAAATATATAACTAAAATAATGACTAAATATATTACTAAACAAATCAATCCCATGACTAAATTAATGACTAAATTAATGACTAAATCAATGACCAAATCAATGACTAAATAAATGACTAGAATATTTTAGTCATAAATTTGGTGGTGTGATAAATGACTACAAATAAACCACTAAAATAGTCATGTGACTCAAATTAATGACTATATATATGACTAAATAAATGACTAAATCAATGACCAAATCAATGACAAAATTAATGACCAAATCAATGACCAAATTAATGACTAAAATCAATGACTAAATAAATGACTAAAATTGTTTAGTCATAAATTTAGTGGTGTTATAAATGACTACAAATAAACCACTAATAGTCGCGTGACTAAATTTAGTCATTTACATGCAATTTTTAGTAGTTTATTTAGTCATATATTGTTGTGTGTGTACTAGTGGATGTTAGGGAATGGGGGTTTGCCTTGGTCAAACCCCTTTGTAGGTAATCAAACCAAAATGATAAAAGAATGTAATGAAGCATGCAATAATGGATTTATTACCTTTCCATGTTGATTGATCTTGAATTTTTGCAGCAAAACATGAAGAATTTTTACTTGAATGTCTAGAAAATGTTATCTTAATGACTTGAAATGTTGAAACCCTAGCTTGTTTGACTTGAGGGAGAAGATAAATGATGAATGAATGATAAGAGATGTGAATTAGGGTTTATAGGCTTGATTTTATAGGAAATTCTCCTTATTTGTCTATTAATTTGATCCCCAAGGCTGACATGAAGAAAAATTAAACTTAAAACCTAATTTTTCCTGCTCAAAAGTCAAAAATGGCCCATATGGGACTCATTCACCATCCTGGGTGAATTAGTCCCACCTGGATGGGACTCATTCACCCAAAGTGGTGAATGGATCCCACAAGGGCTATTTTTCCAGCTAGAATGTTGGGGAATGCATAAATTAGGTTTATATGATGATTTTATCAAGTATTTGATCAAATTATGCCTTGGGATACAAAATATGGGGTAATAGGGGCCTATTAATGATGATATAAAGGTCAATTAGAGCTTGGGACACAAAATTCAATGTGAAGCTATGATTAAATACACTTTACAACACTAAAATGGGGTCCACATAGCCTAGAAAGGAACAACATCCAATGTGAATGCATATGACACATTACAACACTAGATTAATATTAAGTTTATCTTACAAGCCTTCTAGATTGATATGAAAATGTCATTAAATACTTTTTATAATGTTGAATTAATGGAAAATGGGTTTATTAAGTCTAGAGAGGTGTGAAAGTCTTTTACAACACTTTACAACACCTTTACAAGACATCATTAAATGCATTTTATTCAGTTTGCAAGGGTCCAAGACCTAGTGTGGATGTGTAAAACACCTCACAACACTGAATCAAGGCCTCATTAAGTCCAATTTATCATCAGTTATCCCAAATCAAGCAAGAAATACTTTTTTCTATGGTACATTTAGCCCCCACTTTAGTGAGAGGATGAACTTGCTTCGAACTCACACTAAAGTAGACATTTAAGAGAGATCCAAAGAGATGAGGGATGAAGAGTCAAACAGGGATCAGGATGTGATGGAGATCATCCAGGTGCAGATAATGGGCAGCGAGACAGGGTTGGACACAGTGGGATGGTGGGATGCAGGACGGACAGGTGGGTGTGCTGGTGTTGAGGCTGCGGAGAACAGGTATTATGGATAGTACAGGAGACGTTGTTCTTGGGACAACGGTGACCGGACGATGGTAGGGCGTGGTGAGGATTTTGATTTGTTTATGTAAAGGTCTTCTTCTTAGAGACATTGCCTAATGTCTCAAGAGAAAAGTTAGGGTGTCAAATCATTATCCATGGGATGCCTCATTCACATTAGGCCACTTCAGTTGATCGTACACTATTGGAAGGCGTCAAACCCAATGACACCACCAAGAAGAGGACACATCACAAGAAAACAAAAAAATCACACCATGAAATTTGCATAAAGATGTTGTCTATGTATGCCCCCACTTTAAAGTGATTGCTAATACCCATATTGTGAGAAATTGCTTTAAAGTATAAGAGTGTATGAGAGCTTATTCAAAAAGCCCTTTGCCAAGTCATATGTTTTCAATAAGCTACGTCATGAAGAAAGGGAGTATGTCACATGTGAGTCAATCTTAAGACATGTTGTCCACATCCCAAGGTTGATCTTATACATTCATGAAAGGTTAATGATTAGCCAAAAGAGACAATGACAAGTGACATATGAGGATAAGGATTTCTAACCCTTTTCCCCCACTTAGTGTAGGACAAGGGTGATCCTGGAATGGATGATGGTATGCTACCCCTTGCGATGGATGAAAAACATGCAATAGTGAGTATTTAATTAATCTATAACTATTACATGGAAAGGAGCAACAACTAACATTATTTATTTGGATAAGGAAACAAATTTTCTGCTTGATACATGTTTAATGAGATATCTATCAATTTAGAATGTACCAAGCTTAGAGTGTGCTTGGAAGAATCTTGTGTGATATTATTGATGTTGAGTGAAGGTTTGTTGGATGGGTTGATTTCTATGAAAGGAAAATCATAGAGACCATGATGTGGTTGTTTTGTTTTAGGCTCTATGGGGGTATGGAGACCTTGTTCTATAGCATCACATCCTTATGCAAGTTGCTTCATAAGACTTTTAGTTTGAGGTTGGTCGTGATTGTATACGCTTTGTCATATAGGTGAGTAATGTCAGTGTAACTTGGTTGGTACAAAATATTGTGTGTAGGTGGGTAAAGAATGAGGTTGGGTGTATTGTGAGCTTGTTTCTTGTGTAATGGTGGGTAAAGAATGATAGGATTCTTAGGTGTGTCTAAAATAACTTTAGTACACATACGGGGATGATTAATGGTTGGATTTTTTTGAGTATCAATAGTGGTGATATGAAAAGAAGGCTCTATTTGGTTGTCTACTTTCTCTAAGATATCATGCTTATGTGCCATAATACTGACCCTAGGAGGAGAGCTTCTAGAAAAGTGACAAATACTAGGTTCATCACATGTCATAGTTGTATTTGGCAAGATAGCTTCATCACTCATAGGAGAGGCATCAAGAGAAGGATAACTAGTAGTTTCATTGTTACCAATGATTGGATGTTTTTGTTCAAATAGATCTTCCATCATGATATCTTCTAACACTAAACTATCTTCTTCATGTTCAGAGAAGATATTAGGAGAAGAAAAAGGTTGATTCTCATGATTATCTAGATCTACATCCACATGTCCTATAATGTCTTCTTGAGTAGGATAGGTAGGATTGTCATATCTCTCAATCATATCCTCCATAAAAATGTGCTTTTCATGATCGTTCATGATTTTATCGTTATTCACTAAAGGATTTTCACAAGTAGGAGAGGTATTGGGAGATGAATGGGGACTAGGTAAGGTAGTGGAAATGATTTTAGTTTCATGTATCATAATGTCATTGTAAGGGGGAGGAGGAGGAAGAAAAGAAAGAGTTTCATGATCTTCAATGATTGTGTCTTCTTTCATCAAGATACCTTCATCACCAATGGGAGAGATATCAAGAGAAGAACAATTATGATTATCATGATTATCGATGCTTGCATCCTCGTGTCAAACCTTTAGTGGATGATCTAGGAGAGATGAAGTCTTTAAGGGATTCATCTAACATGTCTAAGTCATCACTACTAAAGGACTTGGATGTTATGCTTTTTCTGAATTGAATAATCTTTTGAATTGGGTTGTTTGATGTTTTTAGTTTTTAGTTTTTGTTTTCTAATGCATTTGATCTAAATGAACTTGGAACTAATGCTAAAAATGAAAATTGCAAAAGTCTAATGCTATCAATGATTTCCATGAATGTAAACCATGCTTATTTCTAATGATTTAAATGTAATAGAAGCTATGGAAACTTAAAATGTAATGTAAAGACATTGGATGAAATGCAATTTTCTAGATTTCAAACAAGGTTTTTTATTGATTACACTACGCAATGATCTAAAACTGAAATGTTGTGAATGCAAATTAGAAATTAAGCAATGCATGGAATGAGCCAAATTAAGCTAGATTTAATAAAATGTGTGTAATAGGAACTTTTAACCAACTGATATAGATAGTTAATGGCAACAAACAAAAGTGCAAAAAGAGGGTTTTCAGTGTTGTAAAATGCAGTTTCAGGGGTGCAAAGGGACTAATTCACCCAAGGTGGCGAATGAGTCCCAATAGGGATTTTTTCAGAATTTTTATATTTTTTTGGTTGATTTTTATTTTTTCTATGCTATATGATGCATACCTAAGATGCCAATGCAGAATTTCAGAAATATTGAATGATTGAAGATGCAAAAATGCAACCTATATGCACTTTCACTAATGCAAAATTTTAAACCCTAGAATCCAACTTAACTAATGCAAAGTGCAATGCAAGCTAATTCTAGGATAATGATAGACTCCAAATTAGTAAAGAAGGTAATTGAAAAGGAGCTTCACCAAAATGAACCATAGATTTTTAGGGTGTGAAATGCTATGACTCTTTTGCTCAATTAGGGTTTTTCACCTCAAGGAAAGAGTAGATCCCACACCAAAATCTAGGTGGCTCACCCAAACTAATGCAATTACAATGAAATTATTCCTAAATGAAATGATCTAGATGCAGAAAATTGATAAAATTAATTGATTATTTATGTAAAACCTAAGGAATATGAAGTGTTTGAAAACACAGTGCTATTTTCAAAAGACCTAAAAATGAAAGCAATATAACATAATTTGATGAAACTAGAAGTGTGCACCTGAGATCTTGTTGGAGATTAGAAATGACGTTTGAAATACTGTTGATGCTGAAAATTTGGCCTATTGGGACTCATTCACTTTTCTGGGCAAATTAGTCCCAAATCTGGGAAACTATTTTGGAGCCTGTTTCAGACAAATGGGTATCCAAAACTGTAGAAAACCCTTTTTTGGCCTAGTAGTGGGACTCATTAGCCACTAATGGAAAATCATTCCACTTTTGAATTTCTGAAAATCCAAAACTAGAAAAAGTAGCCCTTAGTCTGCACTTTAGTTGTTGACAGCTGGGCGGGTGACTGAAGTTGGGTTACACTTTTGTGGCCAACTTCAAAAAAAGATTGAAAATTCCATAACGCGATCATTTTATAATGTGCTTGCGTTATGGAATTTTAAAAGAAAAAAAAAGTGAAAGCTATTCATTTCTCTTCTCTATTTTTCTGCTATGCCCGTGGCCAAAAACCCTTATTTTCACACTCGCATTCTAGGAGGAGGCTTTCTACAAAATTCATCAACAATATTTTCTTTGTGTTTGAAAATATGGCACCACGATGATGAAGAGGTGCAAAAGGTAAGTATTGTTTTCTATTTGTTTTGAATTTCTTAGTTTCAAGTTGATTTTGTTTGTTTTAGGTTAGATTTCGTTATTTATTTTTTTAATTTGTAGGAGATGCAAATAATCCTGCAAATCCTGAAAATCATCAACAAGAAGAACAAGAAAATCCTCCTCAACAAAATTAAACTCCCCCACCAATCACTCAACACCCTCCTAGCACTCAACAAAATTTGAGTGAAATTGAAAACAACAAAAAACAAATTGAGGATCTTATCAGTAGGTTGAGTGATCCAAATGCTTCAACCGCAAAAAGAATGACACTAGCAAATTCAATGAAAGAGATGTTAAAAAATGTAGATTCAATAACCCAACATATAATGGGATGTAAATATAGGAGGTAGGAAACTAGGGCATATTATGCAAATAAACTATCATACAAACAAGTAAAAGATTTAAAAATTACTAAAGGTGATTTGTGCTCTTTATTAAGCGATATAGAACAAAATCGGAAATCTTAGCCTCAATGCTTGAAGAGGTTTCCTATTCATTGGTGTCACCACCAAGAGATTATGAACCATTTTTATGATAGGTGGTGTATGGTCTTTGATGACCGACTATGCAACAATTGTGAAATCCCCCAATATTTTCTTAGGAAACTATATAGTGAGTTCATAGTGAACCAACTCCCAAATTATTTTGATATGAGGGAGTTCCAGGGGAGAGGTGGGGGGTTGGCTTAGGATAGGCCCGATGCATAGACAGATCCTGTGTGGCAAGGGAGACAACCTCTTGCTAGGCTGCCTCATGAGCACATTGTTATGCATGTCATTGTGAAGGAGGAGAATGTGGGAGCAATGCGGGTGATCAACACTTTGACCCGGGTGTCATCCGTCACGCCCCACTAGCCCTATTGGCACAATGCCATCTAAGGGGAGTCTTCAGGTGAGAGGTGGCAACCGAACCATGTGTGTCAATCTTGTTCAGGTGACTTGTTCATACTCAGTCCCACCGGCCTGGGAGGGTTGCGGGAATCCATTATCTTTGCTACGGGGATGGAGAGGACGGCTGACATTTTGCATAGTGCATATGGCATTGATAGTCGGGTAAAAGTTAGCATGTTCATTTAATTTAATTTATTAAATTTTGATTCTAAAATGCATGACTAACTAATTTAGTTTTATTATTTTAATAAAATTGCAAGGTCACAGTGTTGAGACTAGATACACGGGTCCTCCACCTACTTATTTTTGTGGAAAGATTACACCTAGTAGTACAGGGTATGTAACTAGTAAACAATTATAAAATTTTATTACATCTTAATAGCAGCATTGTTTCTGAGAATTGTTTTTAAATACATGTGATTTTGGATGTTGAATAAGGCTAATATTCCAGGTTTTCCACAAGAAACACCTCCCTAGTGCCCGATTGGATTCACTCAAGCGTGCAGAGAGGTAATAGAATAAAGAGAACAACTTAATGAATTCTACCCAATAGGTTGTATATTTTGTCATTTCATATTGTTGGATTGCGTTGCATTACACATCATTCAAACTCAAAGCCATTACTTCCAAATTCCATAGCTCTAATAACTGAATGTTGATAGATGAAAAATTTCAATTGTACAATATAGTTGTTTAGAAATTCAACATAAGCGGTATGATGCAATTACTTCCACATGGAGGCATGTTAGCGCAAAGGTGCACCACGACGCGACAAACTATGGATGCTTGGAAAAAATCTATGAAACCATAATAGTAAGCAATAGCATAGAAAAGGTAGTTAGTGATGTAGAGCATCATATCAAAACACTCAATCATCAAGGTACATCTGATGTAGAGCATCCAACAAACACCATCAACATCATTTCTTCAAGGGATTTCAATCCCAAATAGAATCAGGAGAAGATCAAATATAATTTCATCATAAATCTACTTTTCATTCAACCAAAACCCACTCAAATTTTCTTAGGCATTCCATAGGCCATCATTCATCATTCCACTAATCAGTATTCCAATCGACTAATTCAAGCAAAAACTGGATATTAAAGAAAACTTTGACTTAATCAATTAGATTCATATCATTCTCAACCACCATAAAAACAACATAAACCTGATTATTGACACTTGAACAATTCATCCTTTCATTTATTCACCAAGGAAAAAAATAAACTAAACCATACTTCACTGTTATCAATCCATTATCAAGCATTGTACTCACCATATTTTGACTGCAATAGTCTATTTGCAGGTTACAAACTCATGCTACAATAGAATATTGATTATCATCTTGTGGTTAATCACCAATTTGCTCAAAAGGCTTCATAATACTCACCCATCCAACCATCAAAGTCACCAAACCTATCTTATACACCTTAACCAAATTTAGTAACATCAATCATATCATTAGTTTGATAGTAACCAAGAACTCAATATCATCCTTTCCACTGTTTAAACAAACATCTTTGTTTTGATCAAACAATATCATATTCCTCTAGTAGGTATGTCAACCATTGAATCAAGTAGTTACATTCCTATCTCAAATCTTATTAAAAACCTCAATGAACATTTAGAAACACTTTCCAGCACATCACAACATATCAAAGTTCTTCGATGTTTGGCATAAACAAAATCATCAAATTTTAGACTGTCCTCTGAAGAAAGGCTAGTAGATTAGGCTTGTTTTACAAAGGATACCCCTTCAAAAACATTCCAAATCACTCAAAACCTCAAAAAATTCTTCAAGCATGTCTTATAACTCAAGATTTAACCATTTATAGGGATTGAAAACCATGAAAATGTTCTGATCCAATAAACCCTTGTTTATAGGGTGTAAAATCACAAATCAAGGAGGGTTTTGTGAAAAATACTCTTGCAAACCTCTATTTCTCTAGCCACCACCTCAAACATGATTGTTTATATCTTCCAAGAACTTCTACATTGTTTCCAAGCCTTTGCATGCTTTATTTATTCATGACCTATGACTATAGCATCACTTTGTGTAGGAAAATCCTCTATTTTCCAGTGTAGCAGCAACTCCGCTATGGTATTCTTTCTTTTCCTTGCACTTAAAATCATCAAAACATGAAAAACGTCCTAACATTAACCTACTCCACCAATTTACTTGACCTACGTTGGTGTAGTGAAGTAAAACCCTATTGGACTATCAAACTTGCTTCTAAAAGGACTCTATTGGGCACTAAAAACTGCCTCTTATTCTTTTGTTTCCTAAAACTAACCAAGTCCAACTCTTGAAATTGGAAAATAACTCCTCTTTACATGTATTCATGCTATGATTTAACTTTGAGTGTTCCTAACTTACCAACACAAGAAAACAAAACAATCCAGAGTAATGTTGCAAACTCAGAGATAGGGAATTTTTATTTCAAAATCTAATTACAAGAACACAAACTTCTATTTTTTCTTGCCTTTACATGCCTTTTAAAGATATTTCCTTTTCCATAATTGTCTTTCAATGGAGTTGGCTTACCTTGCAACCCATGTATGCCTGGTTTCCCTTCAGTGTATTCATACCCTTAAGCCATTCAAATAAGACCTCATACTGACCTTGAACATGCTTTACATCATTTTACGACCTTTTGGCGATTGGTGAATACAAATTTGACATCATCCCCCTTTTGCAGAGTGAAAATTATTTATTATTTGAATTGCTCACCGCAACATCGACCCTATTGAATCGGAGAAGATCCAAATTGAATAAGCAACTAAAATTTCTCTCTTTTCATCAAAAATCACATTGTTTCATTTGCAAAGAAGAAGGAAACAACAAGCCAACTCATTTCAATACTTATTCTTATCATCCTCAAGCTTCAAACATCTTATTTATCAACAAAAATGACTGATTCATGCACAAGAAACCTAATTAGAGTCACTAAAAAATCCACTCTTTCATCATTAACCAAGGTACCCTTCCACTCAATTTTTTTAACACCCTGGGAAAAATAACCAAAAACAAGTCTTTCGTATTACAAGCCTATATCCATCAGATCCTAACACACCTTTGTCGTCAGCAAAAATTTACTTGAATTCAAAGCAAAAACACCTTGTTAGGCCTAGATCTTTCCAATTCCTTAAACAACTCACTAGAACGCTTTCCAACTGGTTCCCTCAAGACCAAGATACTACAATCAACCATTTACACCTCTGATCACATTTCATGACTTCCAAGACATTACTCACATCATGTTTATTGACTAAGCTTGTTATACAAATTAAGCCTACAAGGGGTTTGTGCATAAAGGTACTCCCTGAAGCAACAAATACTCCTACCACCACCACAAACACCATGGAAGTAGCCTGCATAAGCTTTAGAAATGATGCAGAGTGGCAGGGAAGGAAAACTCACAGTCACAAATGGCAAAGTCACTCCACTGAATGCTTCTCTCAAATACTCTCATGAGGAGTCCTAAACTCCACTATTCTTTAAGAGATCAACCCCAAAAACCTAGGGTTCACAACTCAGACCACTCACAAAGCTTGAAAACATTTGGATCATGTCTCATTAAGTCAAAACAAGATTTAACAACCCTCTAGCATTTAGGTTACAACAAACACCCATCACTATGGTGAATTAGACCTCACTCTCTCTTAAGGCTTGCAACCCTTTCCTGGTAGGACAGTGAGAGTAAAAAACACAAGGAATATTGTTAAGACACCAAACCTATGGATTCAGACCACCAAGATGGACCCCTACAAGGTTCCAAAACCCTTCCTCTTGAGCATCCAAAACATCGCACTCAGTGGCCTTTCCTACAGATGCTCCCAAAGAGGGGCTCGTCATACCACCACCTAGGTGCTTGACTATCTAGGATCTCCCCTTCACCCCAAAGCCCAAATTCAGACTCCTATAGGTTCTCCATAGCTATTTCCACCATTCCTAAGTGCCTCTTAAACAGATTCTTCAAAATCAAGGAAAAACTCTTTTTTTTGCTTGTCAATTATGCTTGTCACATAGAGATGTCAAGCCAAAATTCATGCACAACCTCCAACAATGAGCCTATTGTTCTCCAAAATATTGAGTAAATGACAGTACAACCTTATATCTTCCATCCCACTGAGATTTAGCAATTTTACAATGTGCAAATGGAAGAAATATACATTTTTCACCCAAAACCCTAATTTTAAGGGTTTTCAGACCACTCGATAGAGAAATTGGAATATCTCCCTTGATACTCAATGAAATCTCACCACTCCAATGCCAAAGGAAATATTATTCAATTACATATCTAGCCATTATGGGCTTCGAGCATGAAAGTGAACATACAATCCATATCAAGTACGGGATCAACAAATTCTTCACAAAAACATAGGAAAAACAGCAAACTTCTTATTGAAACTTCTTCATAACATCAACATCAACCTTGCCTCGATCAAGAGAGGTATATTTGAAGTCTTAAAAACTCCCTCAAACTTCTTGCAACTGTCTTTTCAAAAGAGAGAGGTTGGAAAACAACTAATATCATGCTTTGACTTCTAATTTCCTAGTTAAGGCAATGTGAGCAACTTCTACCAACTCGACCACAAAGAGCCTTCCAAAATGTTTCAAAGACATTTAAAACCTTTTCAAAAAGTAAGGTGACTCCCCTTAGGTTTCTAGATATAGCAAGAAATCCTTTTTCCTTATTTTTCCAAGATGCACTAGACTTACAAAGGAGGATGGAGACCTTGTTGTACAAAGAAATTGGTCACCAAGACCAAAAACTCAACAAAAAACCTAGAAGACCTACTACAAAGATTTGAAATGGTCCATAATACCTTATTCCATCCATAAACCAAGAAACAAAACATGAAAAATTATTCTAGGTCCCTTAGACCCATGGGTGCTCTTGCACCATACTCCCAAGCAAGAAAAAGATCTCAAGTCCTCTTTGAGATTAGGTCTTCTACAGTAGTTCCATGTTGTTTAATATCATTTTCTGACATCCATGTTGCATCCTCTTCAGGTAGACCTTTCCATTTGACCAGGTATTCCTTGTAAACCTTTCTTCTAGTCTTCTTTGTCTCCTTGGTGTCTACGATGCATTCAAGAGTCATAGGTTGGTTGGGGTGTAATTCCTTCACCCAATCTTCATCATCCATTATTGTTGTACCTGCTCCATCACCTGCATTCACAAAATCTTTGAAAGGATACAAGTTAGAAATGTTGAAGATAGGAGAGATTGCCACCCTAGGAGGTAGCTCTATTTCATAAGCATTTTGGCCAAACTTGTGGACCACCTTGCAAGGTCCTATCTTCTTCATCATGATTTTGGTATACTTTCCTTTTGGAAGTCTCCCCTTCTTCAAGTGTGCCATCAACAAGTCTCCAAACTTGAATTGGACATTCCTATTCTTTAAATATGCCTTTTCCTTATACTTGTCAACATTCTTTTGAAGGGTTTCCTTCACTTGTTGATGAATATCCCTAATTGTAATAGCAAAGTCCTCACCTTCAGCACTTCTCTTAGCAACTCCTTGTAGATCTCTTAGATCATAGACCCCTCTAGGGTGCATGCCATAGACTACTTCAAAAGGGCTTCTACCAATGCTCCTATTCATGGAGTCGTTATATGCAAATTCAGCCTGAGGTAAAATCAGATCCCAAGCTTGTCCATGCTCCTTGGTAAGGCATCTTAAGAGGTTTCCCAATTATCTATTCACCACTTCAGTTTGTCCATCCGTTTGTGGATGGTATGCTGAACTAAAGGACAGATTTTTTCCTTGAGTTTCTTTCACAAGGTCCTCCAAAAGTGACCAATGAATTTAGAATACATGTCAGAAACAATTCTTAAAGGTAGTCCATGTATCCTAACAACCTCCTTAAAGAAGAGACCTGCTATATGAGATGCATCACTGGTGCATTTGCGAAAGGAAGAGATGTGCCATCTTATGGAATATATTTCTGCA
>VDFB02058242.1:312351302-312459559 GCA_007258455.2 Sequoia sempervirens | reverse complement strand
TACATTCATTTTTAGGTCATTTAGTTATTTACATTGAGAGAAAAGTTACCCAAGTCATTCTAGAGTAATCATCAATCAACAACATGAAATACCTATCACCTTGAAAACTTCTTGTTCTTCTAGGTCTAGAAAGGTCTATATCTAACAACTCCAAAGGTCCTGTGGTAGAATATTCTTTTATATTGAACCTTTTCCTTATTAGCTTCCCAGCTTGATATTCCTTACAAACTACATTTATAAGCTTTGTAATCTTTGATAGATCTCTCATAGCTTGAGCAGAGCTGATTCTAACAAGGCTACCAAAATTGATGTGAAACATTCTTCTATTCCATAGCCAAGTTTCATTGATTTTTCATGAAGCACATACCATTAACACCCTTAAGCTGATAAAATTTTCCATCTAGATCCTTCTTACAACAACCAGAGTTCTAGAGCCCTTTTTGATCTCACAACCACCATCCTGAAACACAAGATTATATCCTTTGCTATAAATTTATCCTACACTTAGAAGATTATGCCAAAGACTCTTAACATAAAGAACATCATCTATATTATGCTTTCCATCAACATTTATTGAACCTTTTCCACATATCTTAGTAGGCATATCATCACCAAACTTAACAAGAACTCCTTCAAACTTCTCAAGCTGAAAAACTCTCTTATCACCTGTCATGTGATTTGAGCATCTGATATCAACAGTCTAGTAGTTTTGTCCTATCTAGCATAAAAAGAAGTCACCATAGTTCCATTATGATCTTCTTCCAAAGAAAATTCATACATCTCTTAGATTTATCATAATTAGTTCAACATTTAGAGTCATCAACAAGCATTCATCATTTTCATCATCTGGGTAATCACATTCATCATCAGATATATTGGAATATTCTTTAACATAATAACTTTTCTTAACTGATTTACCTTTATTATCCTTAAATATGTCATTTTAAGCTTTGAATAGACATACTGAAGCATAGTGACATATCTTTCCACAATTGAAACATTTGAAGGGGAAGTTACCACTATACTTTCCAATGCCCTTTTTCAATTTCCTCACAAATTTTACTTCTAGCTCATCACACTCATAAGGATTAGATTCCTCATTCTTCTTTACTTTTCCAAATTTAAAAGCAACCTCTTTTCTTAAATCACTTGGACCAAGCTCTTTCAATTCAAAAGTAGTTAAAGTACCAAACAACTAATCTCTAGAATAATGATCTAAATTTTGAGCTTCTTCAATAGGAGAAACCTTAAGACTATAAGATTTAGGAAGATTTTTTAATACCTTCATTACCACCTCATCTTCTTCAAGTTTTCCTCCAAGGCCTCTACTAGAATTGAAAACTTCATCCACTTTATGCATGTAGCTTGATATATCTTCATCTTCTAGCATCCTTAGGGTTTCAAATTTAGTCTTCAAATTTTGCATCTTTTCCTGGCTAACCTTATTATCTCCTTCATAGATACTTTATTTCTTTTCCTAGATCTCACCAATAGTTTTACAAATCATAACTTTCACAAGTTCTGAATTAGAAAGATCACTCAAGAGAGCATACCTTGCTTTTCCATTGTTCTCATATGCCTTAATCTCATCATCAGTCCTTAGACCATTTATAGGCATTGTATATCTAGTTTTAATAGAATTCCAAACTCCAAATCCTAGAGAAATAAGAAAACCTTCCATCCTACTCTTCTAGAATGCATAATTAGATCCATCAAATAAAGGAGCCTCCTTCTTGCGCACCATCCCAAATCTACCTCAAGCGGTTAAAATTTCTTCCAAGGAACCTTGCTTTGATACTAATTTTTGAATGCACAAGACAACTAAGATGGAGGTGAACTAGTTGTACATTAAAACATCAAACCCTCCTTAACATTCAGATATACATTAATCCTTAAACTGTTAATAACCATTAAACCCTTATCATGCATTAGTAAAAAATAAAAATGAGAAACAATAATGAAAACACATCCAAACACATGAGAACACTAGATTTACATGGAAAACCTAGGAAGGGAAAAAAATGGTGAGGATTAGCTCACAATATAAAGTAATTGCAACACTGATACAATAGTCTCACTACCCAAAAGAAAGAAGGTCTCACTACCAATGGATCACTTCAAGAATAGAAAGAAGATAGAATATTGTTACAATGATTAATACATGTTAGAGCAATAGAAAAGTTTCACCACTACTTCACCATAACATTCACACACTCTCTGTAGAATGTAGACACCTTCTACTCACTACTTCTAGTAGTCTTAGTAATTAAATCTCACATTGCACTTCACACTTTTGCACTTCACATTATAATTTGCATCATGCACACTTAACATCATAATCCTTCATGAACTCAACACACACACACACACACACACACACACACACACACACACACATATATATACCATCCTCAACCTTGAAACATATATACAGTATTCATCAACTCAACACATATATATACACACTCTTTGTAGAATGTAGACACCTTCTACTCACTACTTCCAATAGTCTTAGTAATTAAATCTCACATTGCACTTCACTGCTTTTACTTCACATTATAATTCACAGATATGCAGTTCAACCATGTAAATTTAACTTACGTCAACACCAAAAAATTCTCATGGAGAGGAATGAAGGTTGACCACATCATAACTTACCTTGGAAATACACTCACATAAACACACCATTCCACATTCCCACAAATAGTGAATCATATCTATAATTAGTGTAAACACCTAAGATCAACCAAACCTATGTTAACACCATTAAACTTGTAAGTATAGCTTCACCAAATCCAAATATGATTCATAGACCACAAAAAACACTTAAACACAATTAGGAATATTCCATCAACACCCTAAAATCCAACAAATCCATCACAACATCATGTAGTTGAAGAACATACTCATTTTGCACAATGAGTTAACCTTCCACATACTATAATTGATAAATCCAACCTTGCAAAGCACCAAAAATAAAACAAATATGATTGAATATGGATATGAGAAATATAAGCACACTTCCATATCTACAAGACTAGAAAGCACAACATAGAGAAATGTGGAGCAAAACCATTTCTCCTAGACAACACTGCAACACAGTTCACACACTGGTGAACACAACTTCTTCTGCCAAAAAATATAAAACCTAAAACTATGGATATAAAAATTATAATAACCTTTGATCAACATATCCAAACTACACAAGTAGATCCTCAATCATGAAGAAATGCAAATAAAAAAATTGAACACTACTCTTCCACACTAAACACTCTTTACCATACTATTTCCTTTTTTATTCAAATTTTCTCAAAAGCACTTGGAAACCAAGTACCAAAAACATCATCTCAACATCTACAACACCTTCTCAAACACACAAGACGTTGAACATCCACAAACATATGCTCATGAAAGAAACACTAGAGGTTGAAATCAGTGATACTACTAATGACAACATAATGCAACCAATTAAAGCATCTCCATAGGTTGACATCAATGCAAAAATAAAGATCTGTTTACATCAATGACAACACATACTTCCAACCATTTATTCGTAGGTGCACAAATACTACCATGTTGGAGGAAAAGAGGATAATCGAAGTGATTGTATTGTAATCTAATTTTTTTGAAGATAATGTATACTTGACCTCTCTTCAGATTGGTGGATTTTTTTCCTGTAAGGATTTCTTCATGTAAATATTGTGTTAATTGGTGTTCTTGTGTTTTTGATTTGTGCCTCATTATTGCTATCTTATTTCAATGTTACTCTTCATACATTATTGTTTCAATTTCACATAAGGTAGTGTTTATAAGAACGTTATGTTGGCTGAATTTTGGCATCATAATGAAGATAGATCTAATCATGGTAATTCCATATTAAGGAAACTCAATTTTCAGATTTTCATATAACTTTCATATTTTCATATTACTATAGTCCAATCCTTTTATCCCATCCATTATAGGGTATGTGCAGGATCATGATGGGCCAAAAAGTGGCGATATGATGGGTATGTGTAGGGTATGTGGCTGACAACTTTTTCTTAACCCAAAATTGATGAAACGAAAAGGGTTTTTAAAGGAGATTCTCAACTTTCCACCAATATAAATTATGCTTTACTTTGAATTTAATAAATAATTATTATTCATTTTCTATTTGAATTACAATTGAAGTCCTAATTGATAGGCTGATTGAAAAACATCTATAGCTTTTAAACAGTATCACATTTTTTGAATTGAAACATGCATCACATTATATGCTTCACATACTATAGTATTAAAAAAATTTAATTTCATGAATTTTTGAACAAGTTAAGGTGGTTAGAGATATGAGTTTTTATATTTTTTAAAGTTGTAATAAAAAATTCATAATTAATTATTTATTTGGAAAAAATTACAAAAAAATATGCATCACATGAGACATGAGTCCTCTACTTATATCTAAAATATTATAAAAAATATTATCATTTTATTGTGGTTAGGGTGGTTGAACCGGACACTATTTTTCCCTAAAATTTAAGTACTCTTGCATTAAAATTTCAAATTTTTACCAAATAGACCCTTTTTTTATAAATAAACCTAGTAGTTTAGAAACTACATTAAATTTTCTATAGATTCTATTCTTACATATTTTTGAAATAATATAGATAACTTATTCAAATTTTTTACATCAAGTTTCCTAACTTTCGATTTTTCTAAATTTTAAGCCCACTTAGGGCTTTTTTTTTCCATGATGATCTTGCACATACCTATAGTTTTTGGATATAAAATTAAATTTTCCAACAATTAGTATTGAAGCTATTTATTTCTCATTATATTTGGTATATGTATTTCTACCAAATGCTATGAATTGACTCAATTGTACCTCCCAAGTGAGATATTTAGGAAAAGAAATTGGGACATTGTTTCTAAAGGTGATAAAAAAGTTTAAGTACTAGACCATTATGATATATTTGAAGGTGTCCACTCTCTCAATGGTATTTTTACTAGGGAAATATTATTTATTACTTAGTGATCCTATGTTCATCCTACATTCATTAAAGATCTTTTAAATAATTAAAAAATAGACCTCAAGTATGTCATGGACTCTCACAATCACCATTATGATTAGGAATTTTTAAAAATGGCAAAAAATACTTTTGGTAGGCTTTGGTTGCTTAGAAACCACTACCTCCTTGTACCTATCGAAGAGTTAAAGATCATAGTAGCACTAGGGATTCAATGCCAAAGTGTTTCCCATGACAAGGAGTCTTCCCCTCTATTTTTAGAATGACCATGCTATTAGTGAAGAAGACAAAAATTAAGAGACCCAACGATCATTAGCATGTTCAATTATCATGTTTTTCTTCAATAGCTTTCTATTAATTTTTTATTTTCTTTTGTTTCTAGTTTTTTCTATTCTACCTCTTTGGGATTTTATATTTTGTAACCTCTTTTATCTAATATTAATATGATAATAGTTGTATATCACTTTTTATCAAATATTAAAAAAAATAGAGTGGTGTTGTTCTACGATTGAAACATTGTATGGAATGCACCATATTAAAAGTAGATAGATTGAACTAACCTATGGAAAGAAAATGAAGTAATATATACAACATGAATGAGTTTATTTTCCCCAAATTTATTAGAAAATATACAAATCAATTAAAAAAAATTACTTACAAAAAGAGGTAGAAAATGTTAGCAAAAGATAAGAAAAATGTTCACAAAAAATGAGACCTTCCATGCTATTTTTCTCGTAGATAAAAGGTAGATGTGTTTTGATAGAACAAGCAATCAAAGTATGCTAGACAAAGAAATGAAAGTAGGGGTTGATGTGATCAATTAATACTTGTAACAAAAATTTCACATTACTTTTTTTAGAAACGATTAGTTTTCAAGATGGGGATTTCATTGGTAATGCCAAAATATGAACAAGAAATATGTAGAAATTAAAATAGGAATTTAAAATGAGGATTCAACTCCTATTCTGCATGTAAGTGTCACCTTTGATTCAACTTAAAGAGGTGTGCACCCTAGGTTGATAATCCTTGCAAGAGGTGTCTCAAAAAATATTGTGTACACAAAGGGTGCACATGTAATCATAGATGTTTGGTTGATATACAATTTTATCTCTAAACTAGAACCATGAATTTACATTCCCCATAATTTTGTTGAGAATGGCTAGAGGATGGTATGATCTATTTACTAAGAATATGATTTATCAAGGATTGATATTGATTGAAGAGATGAATGGATGAGGAAGATTGAGATTATTGTAGGAAGAAGGAGCCCCCCAAGGTTGTACCTAAGGATTGGTGCACTTGGAGAGGGAAATAATCAAAGGGATTTGTATGGGAAAATATTATTAATTTGATCAAATGGTGAAGATCTAAAGTTCTTATATATTCTTCAAAAGGAAAATTTAAATGTGTGACTATGACATATAATTTATTTAATACACATATGAAAATCACTTGGCAATGTGGGATTTGACAAGTGAGAGTTCTCACACATGTGTAAGATGAAGGTTATGGATCTTCTTGGGGAAATTAATTGTTAATATTTGGTGATATAATTTTTAGAGAAGGGGGTTAGTTGTGACAAATGATTAATTATATTAATCAAGATTTGAATTGTTTAATTGGATTAATTAGTCAACTAATTAATTGATTGAATTTTCTAAGAGAATTAAATAAATAAGATGTAATTATTCAATTTTGGGAGCATAGGAATATGAAAGGATAACATAATTAAATAATTGTAAATTTATTTAATTAAGGGTGAAATATAATAGAAATGGGGATAAAGGATTTAAATAAATAAATAAATAAAATTTATTTAACTTATGCTAGATAGATTATAGATAAAGTTAATTTGATAATGAATCTTTTTTAATTCATTATTAGAAGGGATTAAATCAAGTGTAATTAGTTATGGATAATTTTAGGTATCTACGATACTTTAGTAATCCATAAGTATACTCACAAAATTTATGTATTATGTCTATAACGTTTCTTACAAAAAAAATGTAAGGAGTTTTACAATCTTCTAATTGATAAACTAGTCAAGAATGACATTGGAATCCATAAATATGACCAAGAGGATCAATGCAATGATAGAAACTTATATAATTATCATGGATTCATTCAAAGAGGTACTAGATCTATAGATTAATTTTGAATATTAAGGATTACAAAGACACTTTATAAGGAATAAAACCTATAAATTTTTAAAAAAACCAAAACTATATATTCATAATTTTCATGGATTGGTGATGTCAAAATAACAATCTACAACTCATTTTATTTAATTATGTTTTACATGATTTCCATCCATTCTTATTCAATTGGAAAAACCATATATATATCATTACAACTTCCTCAAGTGGTTGTGGAGGGAGAATGATAGTTTCTTATAGGTGTATGGGTCACCCATGTCTATTATTATAATTTTCACATGGCTATATGCATAATACCGTGCCCCCTACATCCAAAACCATTTATGTTTATACCTAAATAATGTCATTTATGTGCACTTAGGTTTTAATATATATTTCAAATTATTCCCCTATCTTATCTCAACTTACAAAGACTCTTAATATCTTCCTAGGTTATGTAAGGAGGTTGTAGAGACCTTGTATTAAATGAAAAAAAACTAAGATAAATGTGAAATTTGGCTTTGGACATGTTTATGGGAGGTTAATGAGTCCATGAATGAATGTATGTTCAAACTCAAGTAGATGTGAAGAATGGAAATATGGGTGGAATTGTATGTGGGGTCTATATTTTCATAAAAAGTGGATGATGGAAGAATGTGAGAATACTAGTGTCCATTATTGTTATACAATTTTTAAAGGGAGAAAGAGTAAATTAATATTTAAAAAAAAATGGAGGTATAGAGGAGGTGATTAGGCGGGGAGGAGCACATAGATGTGTGTAGTCTTTTTAAGTTGAAAGGGATGCATTTACAAGGATTAAATATTAGAGTAAACAAAAATTCAAGAAGAGTTAGGAAGTTTGTAGGAAGTACAAATTCCTTATTGATTCATTTTCTATTCACGATCAACATAGATACATTCACAAATAAAATTACCTCCCTTTAAATAAAATTAAATTACACAACAAAATTCAATAATACGAAGGCATTAAATTTCATGTCTTGAATTGAAAGGTAACTTAATAGTTCAATGTCATTACTGTTTGAACAAAGGGACTTATATATTAACTACAAAATAAGGTCAGATTTGGAAAATAACATCATTCACATATTATACCCTAAATAAGTGCTCTATGATCTACAATATGATTAAATTTACACATTCTAGATAACTTTATATTATCTAATTTGTAATATTATAATGCTCTATTACTTTAAATTTGATTTCTCAATTTTGAAATAAAATGAAAACATAAAGCTAAAATAGGTTAAAATTTCTAAATTACTTGGTAAAATTGCATAAATATACTCCTAAATTTTAAAAGATATCATTACTAGTTCATACTTCATGAAAACCTATTATAGTTACACCTAAAAGGTGCAAATATCCAAAGGAAACATATCACATAATGAAATTGATCAAATGCACCCAAACATTGGTGCAAGAATATGATATTTTAAATAAAATTATAAGTGTACAATAACATATGATTTAATATTGGTAAATGACCTAAAATTGACATTAAGTTTACGATCAGATTGCAAGTATAGATAAACAATTTCACTCATTTAAGTGAAAAGAAATAATTAAGGAAGAAATAAAGATAGTTATTCACTATATGCCCCAAAGTTATAAAAAAATTCTAGCTTTTCAAAATGAATAACTTTGGCCCTTTTATATACATAAGGTGCCAATAATTAGTTACAAAATAAATGGTTCAAATTACATCTCAAAAATGATCATTCATAACTATAAAGGTAGTGGCATATTCTTTTGGAATCCACATCTTTACAATTAGCACAAGAGATTATTTTCAAAGAAACAACACCTATAAATTTGAAACTTGGCATATTCCTTTAAAGATTCAAACCTTTTCAAAATTATTATCATGTAGCATATTCTATTGGAATTAGGATTTTTCAATACATCTTAAAATAATTCTATGATATGACAAGAAAATATATGATCTAAAAAACTTAGGGAAATCATTGGTCATTGTGACAAAACCAAATTATAGTTGAGAGTATATAGAATATAGTGAAAATCATAATTTAATCTTCTTCACTATCATCTTCAATTGTAACCCCTTTTCCTAAGGTAGCTTTCTTTCTTCATGGTCTTCACTCTTTGTCTCATTTATCATACATGAACAAGGAAATTATGTAACTACTAGATAAATGTGCTAGGGTTTTACAACCATTTTTTTGATATGAATTTTATTTGTATTTTCTATTAAGGTTATGTTTTGATTTTGATTCCTAAATATATCATGAAATGAAAATTGACATTCAACTAATAGGAACATTTGAGCAATGATAATTAAATCCTTAATTTCTAGAAGAATGATTAAAAAACTCTGAAATCATCAAGGTTTATGTGAATACATACTTATAATTTTGAGATAAGTGGACCAAACATTTCAATTCTATCAAAAAATTGTATTATATATGTAGATATTCTTCTTTTGGATGTGTAGCTAAATATTCTCTACCAGTGCTCCTTGAATGAATTAATCATCAAGAATTTCCATTTTAATTGGATGTGAAATTAGTGTAGTCGTAAGATCATCATGATGTCACAATTTGAATTGTTATATGAGATAGGTCTTTCAACATTTAGTTAAGTTGGTTTAGATGCATGATGACCTCTTGGAGGCATTTAAACTTTCTATTTTATATAAACATAGGGAAATTTTAATTATGATGGTCACATTTCTTAAATCTACGGTTAGGTTTATATGGATGATTCTTTTGCAAAATGTGGGGATCTTACCTACTACTGGGATGTGGGAAAAAATTAGTGGATGGGTTGTATTGATGCTCCTAAGGTTAGGTTAAAATGAGCACAAGTAGTCTACAAAGATAAGATGATTTCATACTAATAGCATCATTTTACAATGTGCAAACAATTCTATGTGTATTGAACACTTTGAATTGCATTTAAAGGAGAAATTCAGCGAGGCTCTAGATTTTTGCAAAGATTAAATAAAGTTAATAGATAAGGTTCTTTTAAGGGAAAAGTAAAGTAAATCTAAGACAATACTTAGTAAGTGCATTTCAGTAGTGATTTGGGTTTCTCTAAAGGTTCAAAAAATTAATTAACCTAAAATTTTGGGTAAATTTAATTGAACCACCATTTAGCAACTCTATTTAGTTGAGTTGAGCATCGCATAATATCTTTGTAAAAGTTAAGGTTTGTAGGAATTGTTAGAAATATGAACAATAAGCCACTTGAAGCTATGCACACTTCAAAGGACCAACCAAGAAGAATACAATCCACATGAATAAAGAAGTGTTGCAACTTGAGCAAGAAGACAATATGATCAAATTATGATCTATGATGAATTGATCTAAAATGATTTACAAATGTACAAGAGCCTTCCTTATATAGGAAAGGAGAGATGTAGTTGTATAACCACATTAGTTGCAAATATTAAATGTTTAATTCATAATTATAAATGCATGAGATAAATATTAAATACCTAGATAACTACATTCCTATTAATGAGATATGGTCCCATTAAATACTAGTTTTTAGAATGCCAACTAGGAAACTAACTCCTAAGTAAAATTATTAATGATGTGAATAGGTCCTCACTAATATATAGTTAAGAAGTATCCCCATTCACACTAATAGGAATATCTAAGTAAAACTATTTTTTTAGATTTTATTTGATGGACGGATTCATTAAGGCATCATATTTTCACAAAGATTCAAGCTTTCCTTATAAATGGTTTGAATGTAGGAAATCATGAGTTAACTAGAAAATTGATACTATGATTTAATTTAGTTCATAAATGATTGAACTTTTCACAATAAGACCTATTTTATTAGAAAATATAATGAAACTCATAATGCATGATTTAGCTATGTTACTTTCTTTGAGTTAATAAGAATGGTAAAAATAGCATAAGCATAAGCTGCTCATTTTTTAGGAATTTAAAAAAAAATCAAAAGATAAATTATGTTATTTTTTTATGCTCTTTACACCCGTGATGGATTTTGGCCACATGAACCAAATTTCAAGAATTTTTTAAAAAAATTTAAGGAAACTTTGTTAGTATTTTCATCCAAGATCATGGTTGGCGTAGCCACAATAGGAGGGTCCTAAAAGAGAACAATATGGACCGTGCATTAAGAGTAACACAACAAAATCAACACATAATATGGAGGAAAATGCATATGCAAATTTTCTCATTAATATTTATCTCAGTTACATTCGAACAACAACATCCAAGCTTATAGATTTGGCTCACAGGCCTAATAAAATATACAACATTTAACATGCTCCTATATGTGAGCTGAAAATTACAATCAAATCAATATTATCCTTCTAATCGAACTCTACTAGATTGCTGCTATTCAAATGGTCGATTATAAGATTTATAACATATCTGCAACTCAAGAAACATATGTGTTGGCTAAAGATCATCGCATTCTCCAAGGGAAGAAAATGTAATGTGTGCATGAATAGGTCAGCCTCAAATTTAAATTAATTTTCAATAGGTGCATAAGATGAAGTGTGGACCTATATTGAAGGTCAGGGACACTCCAAGGAACATTTAAAATCACATCGTTAAGATCTGCAAGTGACAAGGATGGTCCACAATGATTGAATTGGCCAAAAAGTTTGAAATTATTCTATTGATGGTTCAAGAAACTGCCAAGAATTTCAGAAGTGATCATTTTCTGGAAAAAGATCCAATCATGCTTAAATCTTGGAACAAGGAAAATGAACATGTAGACAATGTACTCCAAGATCCACAAGGTCCAGTGAGAAAAGATGATGAATCCACCAACATGAACTGAACAAGAACAAAACAAGAAAAAAAACTAAAAGAAAACATTTTTTTGGTTGATGCAAGATTGCCAAGAACCAAGGATGATCTTGCATTGGACATTCGGGGTTATTGAAAAGTGAGTCCCTCACTTTGCTAGGGCCAAAGGAAAAGCAAAATGGTCTACCTCAGCCTGAGAAATTCATGAAGAATCCTCAATTGGTCTACCTTTCCACTTCACAAGATATTCTTTGTATTGTCTTCCACGAGTCTTCCTCCCATCTCTAATATCCAAAATATCTTCAATCTCATCTAACTATTGTTTAGGAAATTGATCCTCTAATTTTGTTCCATTGTCTACACTGAACTCTGCTTCATAGTAGTAATATAGATTTTTAATGTTGAATATAGGTGATATACCCATGCCATCTGGTAACTCCACTTCATATGCATTTCTTGAATCAAATTTCTTCAAAATCTTACAAGTTATGAACTTCCCCATCTTTAACTTGTTATATGTATCAACTAGAAATCTCTCCTTCCTCAAATATACCATCACTTTACCTCCAACTTCAAATTCCTTATGTCTCCTCTTTCCATCTGCTTTCCCCTTATACTTTTGGTTCATGTCTTCCAATTTCTCTTTCACTTGACTATGCAACTTCTTCATGTGTTCTACAAATTATTCTACTTCTGCACTCCTCTTTTCTTCCATACTAATATCTCTCAACTCTGATATACCTCTACAATGAACTCCAATAACAATCTCAAAAGGTGTCTTTCCTGTACTCTTGTTCACTGAATTGTTATAGGAAAACTCTTATTGTGCAAGGGCTAAATACCAACTTCCAGTCTTCTCTCCAACTGAGCATCCCAACAAATTCCCTAAGCTCATGTTGACTACCTCTATCTATCCATTAGTCTATGGGTGAAAAGTAGAACTGAACTTCAAATTTTTCTTCAGCTTCTTCCAAAGTATCCTCCAAAAGTAACCAACAAACTTTACATATCTATCTGAAACAATACTTCTAGGTAATCCATGCAATCTGACCACCTCTTTGAAAAACAAATCTACTACATGTACTGCATCTATTGTCTTCTTACAAGGTATGAAATGTTCCATCTTAGAAAATTGATCAACCACCACAAATACAAAATCATTACCTCTTTGTGTCTTTAGCAAACCAAGAATGAAATCCATACTAATATCTTCCCAAGGTCTCTCCAGAACTTTCAAAGGCTTATACAATCCAACATTCTGGCTACTCCCTTTTTCAACTTGACAAACTCTGCAACTCTGTACAAATCTCCCAACATCCTTATGAATCTGCGGCCAAAAGTAATTCTCACTCACCAATTCCATTGTCTTATCAACTCCAAAGTGTCCTAACATTCCTCCACTATACTTCTCCTTCACCAAGTTATCCCTCATTGAACTCTAGGGTATACACAATTGATTTCCTCTTGACAACATATCCTCCTGAATGAAATAATCCAACAAATGACTTCCATCCTCTGAAACAGGTTCTTTGCAATCTTTCCAAGGTTATACAAAATCTGGGTCTTCTTCATACAAGTTCTTCAACCCATCAAAGCCTAATACCTCCACTCTCATCTATGTCAATAGATTCCTTCTCCTACTCAAATAATCAACAACTCTATTTGATATCCCACTCCTATGCTTCAAAACAAAATTATAACTCTGCAAGAATTCTACCCATCTCATGTGTCTCTGATTCAACTTACCTTGACTGTTCAAATATTGCAATGCCTAATGATCTGTATACAACAAAAACTCCTTAGGAAATAGGTAATGTCTCCACCTTTTCAAGGCTTGAACTATGGCATAAAATTCTTGATCGTACACTAAATATCTCCTCCTAGCATCATTCAACTTCTCACTGAAATAGGCTATAGGTTTTCCCTCTTGACTCAACACTACTCCAATTGCATTTCCACTTGCATCACAATCTACTTGAAATACCTTATTGAAATCTGGTAAATCCAACACAGGCTGTTTAGTCACCTTTTGCTTCAATAACTCAAAACTTCAATTTTCTCAAGATGTCCATCTAAAATCCTTTCTATCTCCTCTCATTGCTTTTGTCATAGGACTGCAAATAGAACTAAAATTTCTAATGAACTTCCTATAGAAACTAGCCAATCCATGAAATGATCTCACCTCTCCAATGCTATCTGGTGTAGGACACTCAACAATTGATCTTACCTTCTCAGGGTCCATCTTCAATCCTTCCATAGATATCACAAATCCTAGATATACCAACTCCTCTTTCATGAAAATACACTTCTTGATGTTTATCAGCAACTGCTCTTCTCTCAACCTCTGCAAAACTTTTCTTATATGCAACAAATGTTCTTCTCTACTCTTATTGAAAATCAAGATGTCATCCACATAAAAAATCACAAACTTACCCAAGAATTTCTTCAATACCTCATTCATCAACCTAATGAAAGTACTTGGTGCATTTTTAAATCCAAAAGGCATCACCAACCACTCATACAATCCTTCATTTGTCTCTAAAGTTGTTTTCCACTCATCTCCTTTTCTGATTCTGATATGATGATGTCCACTCTTCAAATCTATCTTTGTAAAGTATTTAGCTCCACTCAAACAATCCATAATGTCATCCATTCGGGGCAAAGGAAACCTATACTTCACCATGATCTTGTTTATGGCTCTAGAGTCTATACACATTCTCTATTCTCCATCCTTCTTAGGTGCCAACATAGCAGGTACTCCACATGGACTCAAGCTTTCTCTCATAAAACCCTTCTTAAAAAATTCTTGCACTTATCTATTCCACTCTTCATTCTTTGTTGATGTCATCCAGTGTGCTACTTTATTAGGAAAACTAGCTCCAAGAATCAAATCCATACAATGACTAATACTCCTCACACGTGGCAATCCATCAAGTACATTATCTGAAATGATCTCTTCATATTCTATCAGTATCTCTTTTATCTCTTCTGGGTGTTCTTCTGCATGCTTCAAATCTTTAGCCTTCTTAGGCACCAAGGAATAATACACATTCTCATTTCTCAATCCATCAAGGAATCTCCTTCCATCAACCAGACAAACCCTAGCGTTCGTACAAACCTCAACTGTAGGAACATCTTCCAATGGCAACAAAAACCGCTTCATCCCATTAGCTACAATGGTATATATGTTCTTCTTTCCATCACGAATATCCTTTCTATCATACTACCAAGGGCGTCCCAATAGAACATGGCATATATCCATAGGCATGATATCACACAAAACTTCATCATGGTAATTTCCTATCTTTAATTTCACCAAACATTGTTCACTTACCAGTATCTTACGCTTATCCTAAATCCCAACAATATGATAGGGCTTTGGGTGTTTCAACCTTTCCAACCCCAATTCAGTCACCATCTCTTCATAAACCAGGTTCTCAGAACTTCCACTGTCAATAATCACTTTGCAACATTTACCATTCACCTTACATCTGGTCTGAAACAAATTCTTTCTTTGCAATGGTTCTTTCTCCAATTCACTTTGACATAATACTCTCCTATTCACCAAGACTTCTACATCTTCGGGTTTATTAGATGATCCAGCATGATCCTCCTCAGCAAAGGCTGTTTTTCTATTGTTCTTTGTCTTCCTGCTTGTCTCTCCCTGATTACATTCAAATGCTCTATGTCCTTCACCACATTTATAACAAGTTCCTTTGAATATCCTTTTCTCCTTATCATCCTTTCTATAACCTTCATTCCAGTAACCACCATATCCTCCTCTTCTATAAGAGTTTCCATCACCTCTCTGGTATGAACCATCCTTTTTACTAATCTCCTTATCCTTGTTTTGATCTAGAAAATATCCTCTTCCTCCTCTAGTAAAAGTTCTTCCTCTTTGAAATCTTCCACCCCTTCCTCTCTGTCTCTACTCATGTCTCTTATTCAACTTCTCTACTTTTAGGGAACACTGACATGCCTCTTCCACACTCGCCAACTTGATCAAAATTATTTCATCCTGTATAGATGATCTCAAACCATTCACATATTTGGCTACTTGCTCAATCTCATCCTCCAAATGTCTAGATCTAATATTATATTTATAGAACTCCTCGGTATATACTTTGTCACACTTGATTCTTTTTGCTTCAAATTTTACAACTTCTTGAACAAGCTAATTTGATAATCTGCAGGCATAAACTTTGATTTTAATTTATTCACCATTTGATCCCATGACTTTATCTTTTCTTTTCCTCTTCTCTATCTATCTGTCTGCAAATGTTCCCACCAAAGGGATGCATGTCTTCTCAACTTTGTGCAAGCAAACTTCACCTAGTCTTATCTTCAGAGGTACCTTCAAATTCAAAATACTTTTCCATCTTTTTTATCCAATCTAACAATACATTTGAATCCAACTTACCATTATAATCTAGTGGATTGAAATACGGTCTTGTATTTACTTTAGTTAGGGTTGTTATGAACCTCTCTTCTCCCTAATCTAGGCTAGGTTTCTCATCTCTTCCTCTTTCTTCTTGCACTTCTACTTCTTCATCACTCACATCATCAACTGGTCAACCTCTTCTCTGGGTTGTTTCAATTGCATCTAATCTAGTAGCAATTCCTCTTAACATCTCCATCACAGCTTGGTCTACATTTCCATGCATTCCATGTCTACCATGTCTTCTTCCTGCCATCTTCACACAAGTGACCCTCTATAGCTATAGGTCAGATCCTCAATCCAACACCCCACAACAAATCTTCAACAGGACTTCGCAAACTTTGATGATCTCTCAAGGAATGAATCTTGCTTTGATACCAATCTAGCGCAACCATGGTAGGGGGGTCCTCAAAGAGAACAATCTAAACCATGCAACAAGAGTAACACAATGAAAGAAACACAGAATATGGAGGCAAATGCAGATGAAAATTTTCTCATTAACAGTTATCTCAGTTACGTTCGGCCGAAAACATCTGGGCTTATAGATTCGGCTCACAAGCCTGATAAAATATACAACATTCTAACATGCTCCTATATGCGAGCTAAAAATTACAATCAAATCAATATTATCCTTCTTATCAAACTCTACTAGATTGTTGCTATTCAAATGATCAATTACAAGCTTTATAGCATATCTACAACTCAAGAAACATGTGTGCCAGCCAAAGATCATCACATTCTCCAAGGGAAGAAAATGTAACGTGTGCATGAATAGGTCAGCCTCAAATTTGAATTACTTTTCAATAGGTGTGTAAGATGAAGTGTGAACCTATACTAAAGGTTGGGGACACTCCAAGGAACATTTAAAATCACACCCTTTAGATCTACAAGTGATGGGGATGGTCCACAACGATCGAACTAGTTGAAAGGTTTGAAATTATTCTAGTGTTGGTTCAAAATACTGCCAAGAATTCTAGAAGCGATAACTTGTCGGAAAAAGATCCAATCATGATCGAATCTAGGAACAAGGAAAATGAACATGTAGACAATGTGCTCCAAGGTCCACAAGGTCCAGTGAGTAAAGATGATGAATCCACCAACATGAACTAAACAAGAACAAAACAAGAACAAAAACTGAAAGAAAATATTTTTTTGGTTGATGCAAGATTGCCAAGAACCAAGGATGCTCCTACATCAATGACAACAAAAACCTTGTGCTTTCACAAAGATAAACTTGCACACAATTAGGCTAATCTTCCATTATCAAAATGATTAATAAAAGAGTTAAGTTGATTACAATATGAGCTTTCCTAAATAGGTAAGATAGTGAAGGTAGTCATATCAAATACAATGAGTGACTAAGCCTTCAAAGTTGGAACACTAGCTAACTCCAATTACATGTGTTCTAGTTAGTGGCAAGTGATCGTGAAAGAGGTGTAGAGATGTCTCACAAAGTGAGAACTCTTGTCTCAACCACATGAGGTGAGACAAAACTCTACATGTCTTGGAAGTGAGCTTAAGTGTAGTGTAAATATGAATCTACTAAGATAAAATCTAACTAGTTTAACAATACCTCTTTCCACACTAACAACCCCCTTAAGCAATAGTGAGTAAGATAAACACTGAAAAGATGAGTCCCAACAAAAAGGATTGGTATGGTACTCATTTACAATGCATTCTCTCACAAATGGAGAAAAGGGAGAAAACCTAATGGGAACAAAACTCCTCTCCAAAAAAGAGAAAGAGAAGGATTTAAGAATTGAAAAAGATGTCCCTTGATGATAGGAACGTGATGATGAAGAACTCTTGAAGCATGTAGAAGTTGTAAACTCTACCAATGATGAACTAATGTATGTTTGAATCAACAAATCTCCATAAATGTAGATCAAGATAAGAGATACAAAACACTGCATGAGTGAATAATTGAACACTACTCAACCAATGAAGAGAAAGTCAATCAAACTTTGTATAGTTGAAAATACAAATAGTACTATGATTAGGAGTACTAGAATCTCAAAAAGTGATCCACTGAAATAAATCCCCCATATGAGAGTTCAAGATAGAAGGTTCACGAGACCTCCCCAAATGAAGATTCATCCACTAATTAATTAAAAGAAGCATTGGCATAACACATCATAGTCCCCCTTTAATGCTATGAGATATGAGCAAGCCAAGTGAAATTGAGAGTGCAAGGAATATAGAGATGTACAAGAAATTAAAAAAGGGTGTGCTCCAAGGTAGACTCACATGAGGTGATAATTAAAAGGATCCATGTTGTGATGGCATAAGCCCCCATTACACTTTATAATTAAGTGTAAGTACAAATTTCCCAACTTCAGTCCATGTGGAACATACATTCAATTTTGTTGCACTTTATATGAGTGCATTTACAAGCATTTTTGTTGTTTCAAGTTCTTCAAAGTTTATGTCATAAGGGGGATTAAGAAGACATATGCCTTAAAAACCTCAAAATTTGACAAAAGCTTAATTTGAAACCCCTTTATTCAAGGAATGACCCCCTTTGCCAAATTCATTGCAAAAGAAAAAATGACTCTTCTTTGACAAATTTTAACTAAGGAAAAGAAAATTTCACCTCCCTCTATAAACACCTTCCCTTTGCCAAATTGACTATAAAAGAAAAACTTGACTCCTCTTTTACAAATTTTTAACTATGGTAAAAAAGAACAACCCCTCCTTTGCAAAATTCTCCTCCTGCTTTAAAAACATTTACAATGATAACTTTGCAATTAATTTTCAATGACTAACCATTAGGATTTTTACAACATTACAATAAATATTATTAACATAAAAACTAACTATACAATAAATGTAAGACAATTTTAACTACCAAAGAGGGATAATGTAACCGCCTATATTGAACTGATGGAGGAGTCTATTGCTAAAAATATGGGCAATTTCAAATTAAACACAAACTCAGCTAGGCATGAGGAGTTTACTCAGTCAAATGTGGAGAGGTCGTGCCTAGGGCAGTGGAGTTGACCATTTCCTCTAGAGATACTAGAGGGCTGCGTGGAGACAATCAACAACTACAGGCAATCAAAGGTGCCTACACTTTCCACAGAATGAGTCTTCCTCCTACATGCCTATGCATCGCTCTGAGGTCTACCTGCGCGTGGGTCCTGCCCGTCACCTATTCCACGCCCGTCCCAAGCAACAGACTGCAAACAGAGAAAAAAACAAACAAAATGAAATGTTGCTTCTTCGATCAATGCATGCGCTTGAAAATGTACGGCGTGCAGAGGTTGCAACTATGAGCGGTGTGTGAAATAGACGCATCAAGAAGCCACGAAATCCATGCCTCTTTGAAGTAGTCAGTAGAGACAACTTCACATACAACCTGTAAACAGCTGGCCAGGCATGTGGTGGAAAGCTGAGTCTGGCCGCAGACTTAGGGGAATTGTCTCATCCTCATGCCGGATTAATGGGCGTGGACTGAGGCCTCTTCTTCACGTATCCTCTAAAGATACCTATGGAATAATGCTCCTCAGATTTGGGTGCTTTCAAAGAGGCATAAATCTCCAACCACCTTGTATCTATGTCGTGCCAATGGTGTTGTGTGAAAATAGCCAGTGTCCAAACGAGGGTCGACTAGCCACCTCTCTACAGCATATTTGATCATCCGCGATAACTTTAGCCATCTTTGTATAGGCCTCGACCTTCTATGCCAAATGCATCAGCAAAAACATGCCATCATTTGTCTTCAAGAGGCCGTGGGTCTGTGAGAGAAGTATGCTGGTAAATGTGTGGATGATCTGCAACAAAAAAACCAACCATTTCGATGAACCAGGCCAAGATATGAGACCACAAAACCTACAAATTTTCCACCCAATCGCAAATTGCACCGAAATAGATATTTTTTTTACACACAAATTAAATTGCGTGGAACTTTAAATTAGGCTAACTGGAAGCTTTTGGGAAGGATTTTTGCTGTATGACTTGGATACCATGCTAAGATTTTCATCCAAGATCATGACAACAAAAACCTTGTGCTTCCACAAAGATATACTTGCACACAATGAGTCTAATCTTCCATTATCAAAATGATTGGTAAAAGAGTTAAGTTGATTAAAATATGAGCTTTCTTAAATAGGTAAGATAGTGAAGGTAGTCATATCAAATACAATGAGTGACTAAGCCTTCAAAGTTGGAACACTTGCTAACTCACATTACATGTGTTCTAGTGAGTGGCAAGTGATCATGCAAGAAGTGTAGAGGTGTCTCACAAAGTGAGAACACTTGTCTCAACCACATGAGGTGAGACAAAATTCTACAGTCCTCTAAGTGAGCTTAAGTGTAGTGTAAATAAGAATCTACTAAGTATGCCAAAAGCTAACTAATTTAACAATACCTCTTTTCACACTAAAACATTTTAGGGCTTTTACAAATTGGTTTAAAATACAAGGTAAGACAAAACAAAGAAAATGAAAAGGGGGTCCATATTTGGTTAAAAGCAAAATGGATGTGTTATAAGTACATAAAATAAGTTTAAGGAGCTTCCATAAATCTATAAGTGAAATAAAATTATGAAGTGGATTTCAATGGAATCAAGGGAGGTGAGGAATTCTATGCAAGTCTAAGAATATAGAAATAGGGAACCAAGAAGTTTAAGGAAGGGAGTATTTTGTAATAATGTACAAACATCCATGAAATTTTTGAAACTTTGTCAAAGCCAAAAATTTGACCCAAAAACACCAACATAGAATTTTGTTATAGTTTACTACATTGTAAAGACTTGAAAGGCAATAAAACTTACCATGAAGCAAAATTTGACCAAGGGGGCTCATCTAAGTATTTTTTAATCATATATCGATGAAGGGCATATTAGGGGCAAGACAATAAAGCAAATACCAAAATGATAGAAGTTAGCATTGTAAGACACTTAAAATTAGTTCCAATAGTATGCAAATGAAAATAGATTAAATTCATTGAAGGCAACATTCTTGACATGTATATGTACATCCTTAAAACATTGTATGTGATATTATTTTCCCTCACAACCACAATCATTAATCTTATTAGTTGAATTTGCCACTTTGGAACACATAATTTTGGCTCAAATAATATCGAAAAACAAATATTATAAACACTAGTAGCCTCTAGTTTTAGATTTCTAAAACTAGCTACATGAATATTTTTTCTTTTAAAATAAAAAATATTTATTGTAAAAAATTAATAGCATACAATTAGTTCATCAATAAACATATTAAATTATGTTGCATAATTCTCAAAACACCTTACACTTCATTTTTATTTATTTATTTTAATACATTAATAAATAAAATTTTATTTTTGATGTATATGCAAAATGTTATGTGTTATGGTCACTCAATATCTCTAAATTATAATTATTGTCAAAAGATATTAATTAAAAATTACAAAATAATATGAAAGCACTAGTTTTCTTGAAAGGTTTATGTTAACCAAATTATATATATGTATGTATCTATATAATGTTGTAAGCTCAGCAAACTTCTTTTTTTAATATGTCGAGTCCTATACCTTGGGAGAAGGCCACTAGCACACTTTGAAACTAAACTCTTTAGCCATTCACACTACGAAGTGGGAGTCAAACTTGAGACATTGAGGGAGAAAACCCTGGGCCCTAGCGAACTTCGATACAAGTGGTGGCTTTTATAAGCTCAACAATATACTCATTAGGAAATAATAGAAATATAATACACTAATTAAATTAATCAATATGATTAATTTTTAAAAATTTATAAACTTATAAACACAATCTATATAATTTTTTTTCACAAATTGCTACTTTACAATATGTTTAAATTCATAATTGTTTATTTTTTGTGATTTATAGGTCATGTAATGAATTTTGAAACACCAACGAATCTTAGTGGCCCTAAACTAAGATAAAGAGGGACAAATTATCGTGCTATCACCTCTCCATGAGTGTGGACCTAAAACTGGAGCATGAAAGTGAATTTGACCTACATAAATGAATGTAAGACTTGTAAATATTTTAAACCTAAAAATAACGATTCACCTTAATGGTCGGACATAAAATCAATGACTCTTAATATTGACAAACATTTTTGGGGAGCTTGCCAAGAGAGAATTTTCATGTTATGCCATGGCTTATATGCAATTCACTAATAGTTCATGAAATCAAGGAAGATAACAATCGTACAAAATACATTAAGCACCATCCAAATTGAATGATTATGGAAGTTGGAAATGTGGAGCTTAAGTCTTGGAACAACAATACAAAAGGGGGATGTGAATACCTCTTAGACAATTAGGATTTGTAATTGGCTTAACAAAGAGGTAATAATTTGGATGTCCTAACACAATGTGAGGTCACAATAAAGACAATTGATTCTAGAGAAAAGTATGATGGATAACTAGATGATCATACTTTAGTCAAATTACTTACATATGATATCCTTCTATACATCACTTATGTACAGAACTTAAAATTTATATGCAAGAATCGACATATAATGACTAATTGAATAAGGTTCACCTCAGACACATAATTAAGTTTTAATTTGAAATATTTGAGATCAAACCAGAGATACATAAATGAACCATGGATTAAAATTCAATGTGAAGAAGAGTCATAAACACGATGTTTGAAAAGATGCCATAACTTTCCAGATAGTGATCGAAATTGTTTACGACTAAGAATACGCTCCACGAGTTTTTTTCTTTTTGAGCTGGCGATAGCTATTGACCGAAGACTTCAATTTCAGTCCACAAATCAGTATAATATGCAGTAGATGTCGGCCCACAATTGACCGACCGCTCTCCACCCCAGATTAACGTGTTCTCAACTCTCCAGATTCCCTAGTAAGACGAAGCCAATATAATACGCAGAGGCCGTAGCATTGTTAGAAGCACGGAGTATGAAGATTTGAGTAAAATCCAGTATAGTGGTGATGGAGCCTGTGCAGCAAAGGAATCGGTTGCAAAAGTGTGCGCCTCCACCTTTGGATGGCGAAGGAGATCGACCCGATGCTGATCCGCTACTAGAAAGTGAAACTGAAATAGCAGAGGTAGCAGCAACAAGACGAAGGTGTTGGATCTTTGTTTGTGACCCTGAATACAAACAAATGGCGGCGTCCAAAAGTGTCAAGTTTCTTCTGTAACTGAGCGTCTGAAAGTATAAGTTGTTCTCAATTGGTGTTGGAGAGATCAAAACGAAGAACTCTAAAGTAGGTTTAATTTTAGTGCCCATCGTACCATTTGAGTGGAGGGAGATTGAAGAGAATCTGGAACGTTTTTACTGTCTATAAGCCGTTCGTATGGATTGAGAAAATCCCATCTGAATTTATCGGTGTGTGAGTTTGCTCCAAGCATTTCCAATTTACAACAAAAAGATTGACTTAAATCACCCTTAATTTTTTTTCTATTTTTAATATGGATAAGGTGTAAAATTATTATTGACTCTTTGACCATTGAACTATAATGTTTAAGAAGAATAACTACTCTTAATTTTTTTATTGTCTAAATAATATAATGATGGATTACTGGTTGATTTAATTTTGGATTATTTATAATGATTTGTTGAATTCCTACACAATTTATTGTTATTGGAGTCATGATTATAATGGCCTATTGAGGGATCACACATCTCCTTTATTATTATAGTGATTGGTTTCATTTTGCATGTCATGGCTTCATGTGTCATCTTGGCTTCTTGCCACCTTCACACCATTTTTTCTCATTTCTTATGGAATTTTTAATATGGTTAGATGAATTTGTATTAATGTTATTTTTTAAACTATTGATCGATACTATTAATTGAGTTTGTTTCTTAGACCATGTTTTGATTGAAAAGAGGACGTGTTGAATCTTATCTATATCCCTTTTATGACCATCTAAAATAATTTAATTTTCAATGTTGACTACATGTTTAATTCAATGCACATCTTCATAGTGGTTCATATGTAAGTGAAAGAAAAAAAAATGTCTAACATAAATGGTTAAGGACTTTATATAGCCATTAACCAATCATATTAATCAATTCAAGCATACTTCGACTAGTCAAACATTGTGTGAGATCTAATTGTTCACTCTATAGTTATTCTTTATGGTAGATTATAAATTTTGATGCCCTTTCAAAAAAATTCTATGGTGTCAATTATTCAAACATTTTTCTAGTAGTTTATACCCATGTTTCCTACCATATAGATGACTAGAATTAAACTTTCAAGAATTAAATATTGTCACATTATACATAAGGAGATAATCAGATTGGAACTAAGAAATTACTTTTTATTTTTCTAATAAAAGAGCAATATGTGACACAATGAGGCTTGTGAATACATGATGTTGGGAAGGTCCTTTAATAAAGGCTAAAATTATCAAGGCTAGGTAATAAAGCACATAAATCAAACCCTAATAAACAATGAAGTAGAAATAGGCATAAAGACATAAAAATATGGAACAATATTACCAAAAGTCTTCATACCACCATTGATTCACCCTCATTTCACTTCTCCATTTTGCTTGATATGAATAATTTCCCTTGAATTTTTTGAGTATGCAATAGGCTTAATGACAATGACAAAGCAAAATATTGAAGATTCTCAATGACTATGGATGCACTTGACTTGATGGTAGACTTGATAGCAAGATGACTCAAGTTAGCTTGTAGATGCAATAGACTAGATAGCAAAAGGATTGCTGACAAATGACAATGACAATGTCTTGTATAGAATAGACATTTTGAATGAAGGGTTGAGATTGAATGTCAATAATCAATGGCCAAGAATGGAAGATGTAGTATGGACTAGGGTTAGAACAAATGATAAGGATTGGCGGTCAAGAGTAAATTATAAATAATTTAATCAAGGGTGGAGGTTAATTGAGACATGGATAGATAAGGACTTGATGTGGAAGATAATATTAGCATGGACAAAGAGGTGAGAGGAAATTAAATAATACAAATTATTTAATTTAGGTGGTCAATGAATAATTAAATAATTAAAAGTAATTATTTAATTATAGAGGAATGTGACAATGAGGACCTTCTGAATTAAATAATGATTTAATTCAAAATTCAAGAGAGTGGTAAAATTTATTTAATTTATAATAGAAGAGGGGTATGTGCAAGATCATCATGGAAAAAATAGGCCCTCAAGTGGAAAAAAATTTAGAAAAATCAGAGTTAGGCAACTTGATGTAAAAATTTGAATAACTTATCTATATTATTTCAAAAATATGTAAGAATAGAATCTATAGCAAATTGAATGTAGTTTCTAAACTACTAGGTTTATTTAAAGAATAAAAAATCTATTTGGTGAAAAATTGAAATTTCAATGCAGTAGTACTTAAATTTTAGGGAAAAAATAAGTAGGTGTTTGTTTGACCGCCCTAACCACAATAAAATGATAATATTTTTTTATAATACTTTACATATAAGTAGAGGACTCATGTCCCAATGTGATGCACATTTTTTTGTAATTTATTTCTAAGTAAATAATTAATTATGAATTTTTTACAACTTTTAATTTTTTAAAAAACTTGTATGTCTAACTACCTTAACTTGGTCAAAACTTCATGAAATTTATTTTTTCTTGTTTTAGTCCTATAGTATGTGAAGCATAGAGTGTGATGCATGTTTCAGATTCAAAAAATGTGATACCATTTGATAGCTATAGATTTTTTTCAATCAACCTATCAATCAAGACTTTAGTTGTAATTCAAATAGAAAATGAATAATAATTATTTATTACATTCAAAGTAAAGCATAATTTATATTGGTGGAAAGTTGAGAATCTCCTTTAAAAACCCTTTTCATTACATCAATTTTGGGTTAAAAAAGTTGTCAGCTGCATACCCTACACATACCCATCATATCGCCACTTTTTGGCCCATCATGATCCTGGACATACCCAGAGGCTAATGAAATAATCATTTAATTATAGTGGAAAGTGGATAAAAATTAAATAAATAAGAATTTATTTAATTTTTAGAAAGAAAGAGACTTAATTAGTGGCATAATTAAAGGAATAAAAATAGAAATGAATAAATTAAATTATTTAAATTATTTAATTATCAAAGACAAAAGAGGAAATGATGGAGAATTTAGAAGTCATAGGCCTAGGACAATTTTTAGTGTCTACATTTTGCCCCTCTTTGATACAATGCAATTTATCGTGTTGTGTTAAAGAAATTTAGTCAAAACATGCCCTAGTGTGAATAGGATGAGGAAGGATGATGAGGAGGTAATGATATGCCCCCTTGAAAGGATAGGTGGGTTCAATGAACGAAAGTGTGCTCTTGAAATGGATGAGAAGACTAGAGCATGAAGGATAGAAGAAATGTTAGCATGAAGGATATGGATGTTAGTTTGGAGAAAGAACTTCAATATTTTTTCAGATACATAATAGGCCTTGCATTTAATCATCATTAGGCAGTAAAATGAAACAAATGGAGAAAAAACTTTGTGGTATGACATAAACCAAGGTGTGCAAGGTCATCCACTTGTAAAACAAATAGTCACAGACAAGGAATGTTCTGACTCATACTAAAGGAAAAGTTTCCTTAGTCTTTTTGTTAAGGCAATCCACAAACAACGGTCAAAGAAAAGAGTCAAGAGACATCATCACTCCTCTAAATCCTTCATGGGACATCATCAAGGAAGCTAGTAACCTAACTAAATGACAAATCAAGAAAAAGACAAGACAAAATAGACCACAAGGTCATCAACCACTCAGAGTGTTTGCCAAAATATGATTGTTTGATGTTTAATTGACTAGGTGATTGGTGGGTTTTGATTGTTTGATGAAGTCTAGTTTCAAGAGAGAAACATGTTGTATAAGATGTCAAGTCTGGTTTTGATCATGTGACCACCTGTATAAGGAAAATGACAAAAATTTGATTAAGGAATATGTCTAGTTTCAGGAATGACACATCTTGTATAAGACATAGATTTGACATGGTTTAATGGTTTGATTGTTTTGACAATTCATTTGGTTTGATTGAGTGACTTTGTTGGTTTATTGTCTTGTTGATGCATGACTTGTCTAATGTTTTGATGATTTTTTGTGTCTAAATTGGCAATGTCTAATTTATTATGATTGAAATGGAAAACCATAAAGGACCAACCTAGGTGGCCTTAGGGGCTCATCAACATATGGCCTTTCCTACGTAACAATGCATTGAGACCTCGTAGTTCGACATGACATGACTTTGTTTTATTTGCAAAGGAATGAGTCATGATTTTATTTAACCAAACCTAAGAAGACTAACCTAATTCCTTTGGGGCACATCAACAAATGACCTTTCCCACATTTAGTCATAGAGGCAACATAGTTCGACTAGACTGGACTGACATGACTCTATATTGACTTTTTTTTGAGATTTTTGTAAGTTATTTAGATGTTTTTGTATTTTTGACCTATTTTGATTTTTTTGGATTTTTGAGGTTTATGGTTTTTTTTGGCTTTTGGAGGAATATTTGACTTCTTGTCTTTTTGGTAATATTTTATTTTTTGTCCTTTTGGAATTTTATGATTTTTTTGGCTTTCTGGTATAGCAATCTCCAAAACAAGTGTAGGATCCAATGAAGACATAGGTCAAGTATTTTTCCCCAGTCGCTCGTATAAGACAAATTTATTAGGAGTGGAATGGGAGGGGATAGGAAAGGTGAAAGGTGGTATGATGTCAATCTTTCCAAGCTATGGTAAGGACAACCAATCATTATTATGGGTGAAATGAGATGGGTGAATGATGGAGAAAAGTCAAGTTGGAATGATGGTAGATGATGAAGTAATGTGAACTACACATGGTGCCTCTTTGCCAGGTTTTCACCATGGTACTCATCCAAAGTACCACCAAAGTGGCTTTCACTATTGGAAAAAATATTTTTCTTTACTATTTTCTTGATTTTTTTTTGTGTTACCAAGATGCTTGTTTGCCAGGTTTTTATCAAGGTAATGATTTTTTTCATTTTTCTATTTTTTTTGTATTTTTTAATATGGTTAAAACATGACTTTTAGAAGCTATGTGTAGAATCAATAGGTCATGATCATGCCTTGACCTTGTTTAGACGGCCATGCTGGATGAAAGGACCTAATTTGAATGCAGAATGCCAGTGGTAGATATGATGGTTGATAAATATGATGAAGAAAAGAGGCTATGGTATGATCCCTAATGTGCACACTATGTGGGCCACTAGGCTTTTGATGAACAGGTGTTTTGGTGACCAATGAGCTAGAGCATGTGAAGGGGTCATCGTCAAAGGTACATTGAAAGACATCACCAAAGGAGGTGAGACGATAAGTGAATATGAATGAATTGAACGAAATGTATGAAATGAGTGAAAGTGGTTGAGATGAAAACCTTGGATCAACAAGCTCTTTATTTGTCATTTTTCTTTTATAGATAGCCCTAGTATTTTTTCATGGAGAGGTATACTTGGAGATTAATTTTTTTTTATTTTCACTTATGATTTTTACTTTTGATTCATCCAATAGTTTTTTATGTTGGTTAAAGGAAATGTCTTGACCTTCTTTCTCATTCTTGACTTGTATTTTTGATTTGTCCAATAGATTTTTATTTTGGTTAGAAGACCTTTCTTGATTTTCTTTTCTTTTCATTATGCCTTTTGATTCTTGATCTTGATTTAAAGAGGGCATTTTTTATTTTTTATTTTTGAACTTTTCCCTTTTCATTTTCCTTGTATTGAGATATGACATGTTGATCCATGTTTATGATGTAGATGGATGTGAGTGAAATGGGTGAGATGAATGTGTCAAAATGCACAAGGCAACTGAGAGGGGGTGTGAATTAGTTGTCACCAATCACATTCACAAATCTCAAACAATTATTGATTCCACATCCACTTTAATTTGTTATTAAGTATGAGCATGAAGTGAAAATAACATAAAGCAAGATCAACACAAGAAACACTAGATTTACATGGAAAACCCAATAAGGGAAAAACCACAGTGAGGATTAACCACAATATAAGAGTAATTGCCAAACTGATTACAAAGAGGTTCATTGTCAAAGATAAGACTCATTGTCCAGATACAAGGCTCGCTACCTACAGATAAAGAAAGATAACAGAAAATCCACCACAACAACTTGCACACATCTGCAACCTTGATTAGAGAATTGTAGAGACCATCAGCTCACTACTCTTAGGAATCAAACAAATTGAGGTACTACTACCTTAATTCACTTTCACACGCTCTTGCTTCTCACACTTGTGGCATTCAATCCTTAACATATTTTCTTATATTTATACCATCTTAAACCTTAGAAAATTTCTCCAAGGTCGGCTACACACACTTCATATTACAAATTCAAATTAGGTAGGAAACTCAACATTCTCTTTGTGGAAGAGAATGAGAGCCAACCAAACCAATGCTTAACCAAGACCAAAAACAACATCTAAGATCAATCACATGCTTCCTTAATTGATACTATCCTTTGCATGATGTGTAGACACTAGGTCGGCCAAACCTAATGAAAACACAAATGAACATTGAAGTACACATTTCTGCAACAAGAGGATAACATGCAGACCACATAGCATGCTTCATCATACATTGGAACACATCTTGGATGCCTTCAGATTCATTCATAGCTAATGCAAAAACCTTCATACATAGAATACTTTCCATTAGTCCATCGGGACTGTACAAACACACACCATAATTCTAAACCTAGTCTTTTAGAGCACTGAACCATGAACACCTTTGACAGAACATAGATAACACCATCACAATCCTTCAACCAAATCCAAAAGACTTGAAACAAACTAGTAGAGGACTACAAAATAGATACATTTCTCCTAGTCCACAGACAAACAACTCTGCTAGACTAGTTCACAAATTGGTGAACACAACTTTCACTCTTCATCAAACCAAAAGTTCTAATCCATGATATATAACCTAAGGATTCCCTTAAACAACACTTCAGATCTGCACATGTATAAGATCAACATGGAAGAAATGCAAAGCACAAAATGGAGCACATTCTGAACACACACAATTCTATCTTCACTATTTCTCAAAAGAACTTGGTAACTCATCATATCAGCACACCTGCAACATCATAAAGATAGCTCCATGTACTCACAACATCTCTACAGTATCTCAACTATATATGCACAACCTACAATCACTTGTTTCCTTTCTCCAGGAAACAACCTATACTATGTTGACATCAATCACAACATTAATGGCAACATCACCATACTCATTCATACTTGTAACAATATCCCTATCATTTGTAGATCCATTGGACTGATTCACCTTCATGTGCACCTAGTTCGAAGGAGGGGCAGTAACCCCCAACTTCTCCCAAAGATACTCAAAAGTATCCTTCGAAAGAGGCTTAGTAAATATATCAGCAATTTAATCCTTTGTAGGCACATATTCCAGCCTGACTTCATTCTACAATACCTTTTCTCTCAATAAGTGATATTTGATAGATATGTACTTTTTCCTTGAATGCATTGCCATATTTTTTGAAATATTTATTGCACTTGTATTATCACGGAAGATAGGGATATGTTCATCACATATCACTCTTATATTTTTCAATGTTTTGCTTCATCCATAATAACTATGTGCAACAAGATGCTACTACTATGTACTCAACCTCTACACTGGATAAAGAGACTGAATCTTTTTTCTTGCTTAGTCATGAAACCAATCTTCCTCCAAGAAAGAATGCACCACCACTTGTACTCTTTTAGTCATCCACACAACCAGCCCAATCTACATCAGTGTAAGCACTCAAAGTGAAATTAGTATCCTTAGGGTACCACATGATATAATCTAGAGTTCCTTTTAGATATCTAAATATCCTCTTCATAGCTATAACATGTGATTCTTTAGGTTCTACTTGAAATCTGATAACCAAAAATACTACATGCATGATATCCAATCTAGTAGTAGTAAGATATAACATTCCACCAATCATAGATCTATACATGCTCTAATCAACTTTAGGAGAATCATCATTCTTACTCAATTTGCATCCATTCACCATAGGGATACAGACCAGTTTGAAATCATCCATTCCAAAATTATTCAATAATTATTTAGCATACTTTGATTGTGAAATGAATATTCCCTTATTAGTTTGATTCACTTGAATTCCAAGAAAGAATTTCAACTCACCAAACAAAGAAATATCAAACTCATTTTGCATCTCCTCTACAAATATCTTTTGCATACCCCCATTTCCTTTGAAGATAATATCATCAACATACACAACCACTCTTAATATTTTGTTTCCTTCAACTTTGAAATAGAGATTATTGTATGTGGAGCCTTTGTTGAACCTTTGATGTATCAAATATCTATCCAACCTTGCATACCATGCTCTGGGAGCCTATTTAAGTCCATATAGCACCTTTTTCAATGTACATACCATGTTTGATTTATCTGATAACTAAAATCCCTCCAATTGTTCCATGTACACCTCTTCTACCAATGCCCCATTCAAGAATGTGGGCTTAACATCCATCTAATATACCTTGAAATCTTTGTGAGAGAAAATGCAAAAAACATCTAGATAGCCTCCATTCTTGCTATCAGGGAAAATGTCTCCTCAAAGTATACCTTCAACCTGTGAATAACCTTTTCATACAAGTATTGCTTTGTTTCTTTCTATTTCACCATTCTCGTTCATCTTATTCCTCAACACCCACTTTGAACCAATTATGTTCTTGTTTACAAATCTAGGAACCAATTCCCATGTCTATTTTTTCTCTATCTGTTGCAACTCCTCTTTCATTGCTCTAACCCAATTCTCATCTTTGCATGGTTCACACATTGTTTTAGGTTCTATCTTGGAAAGTAAACATAGATTTACCTTAAATACCACCACTTTTCTTCTTGTATTTACACCTTCACTTTTATCTCCAATTATCTATTCTTTAGGATTATTTTTTTGTACATATTTTGGGGTCTTAGGAGCAAGTTCTGAATCTTCTTCTTCATCTTCAATCTATTCTTTTTCTTCCTTATTCTCTTCTTTTTTTTTTCTACAAATATGTTCATCTAGTTCAACTTCACTTATTTCAATTGCTCAGTGCATATCTTCATCAAGTTTTGCATTTACACTTTTAACTATCTTTCTTAATCTTTTATTGAAGCATCTATAAGATTTTCTATTAGTTGAATATCCAAGGAAAATACATTCATCACAGCTTGCATCAAACTTTCCAAGGTTCTCATCATCTATTTTAATATAACATATGCTTCCAAACACCGTAAAGTACTTAATGTTCAATAGGAATCTTGCTAGTCCAAAATTCAGAAGGAGTCTTTGTGTTGTTACTTCTAATCTAAACTTTGTTAAGAATATAAAAAAAAGTGTGGATTTCTTCTCTCCAATATACATCAGGTACATTTTCCTCTTTCATCATAGTCCTTGTAGCCTCTTGAATAGTCTGATTCTTCCTCTCTACAACTACATTCTATTGAGGAGTTCTAGGAGTAGAAAAATGTCTCTTTATACCATGCTCTTCACAAAATGTATTAAACTAATTGGAAGTGAATTCTCCACCTCTTCCAAACCTTAAAAATTTGATTCTCAGGTTCACTTCATTCTCTACCCTAGCCTTGAACACTTTGAATCTACCTAGAGCTTGAGATTTATCCCTAAGAAAAGTAACCCATGTCATCCTAGAATAATCATCAATCAAAAGCACAAAATACCTATCACCATTAAGACTTCCTATTCTTATGGGACCATAGAGGTATGTATGAATCAATTCCAACATTCTGATAGTTGATTGTCCTTTTCCTTTAAAACTTCATCTTATTTGTTTTCCCAATTGACAACTTCTGCAAACAATATTGGTGGGATTTGTGATTTTAGGCAGATCCCTAACAACTTCTCTTGAACTAATCCTTATCAGATTTTTCCAACACTCAAAATATTATGCCTTAATGCCTTAACATAATGGACATCATTAGTACTGTGTTTTTGATCAAAACTAATTGTTCCTTTTCCAACAATCTTTGCACCAAAATCATCTCCAAACATGACTAATCCTCCATCATACTTTTCAAGTTTAGTAAGCTTACTTTTGTCTATGGTCATATGATTTGAATAGCCACTAGATCAATTACCCAATAATATTTGTCTTGTCTAGCATGAAAGGTAGTAACCAGAGTACCTTCCATCCCATCCTTCTTGTTTTTTGGACCACATTCCCTTGCGCATCTTCCATGGTTAGTAGACATATATTTATTCTCCAAGGCTAGAAATAAGCATTCATTTTTATCATCCTCAAAATCAAATTCATCATCATAAATTCTAGCATCTTCTCTAACAAAATACAATTTTTTGAACTTTTTGTCCTTTTGTCTTTATTATCTCTATTCCTTTTGTGTATGGCTCTATTTGGACATCTTGAAGCATAGTGACCAATATTTCTATAACTAAAATATTTAAAAGGTAACATACCTTTTTACTTGTCGATACCTTTCTTCAATTTCCTTATAAAGTTTGCTTCCAACTCCTCTAAATCTTCACTATCTAGATCATCTTTTGTCTTAGTGGCTTTGAAGGTTGTTTTTGTTTTCTCCTATTCTTTTCCAAATTTCCTCATTTGAAATGCAATCAAGGTACCAAATAGTTGTTCTTTAGTGAATTTCTTTGGATCATAAGCTTCCTCAATAGCTGAGACCTTGTCACTATAACTCTTCGATAGGGTCACCAAAATATTCTCCATTACATCTTCATCTATCAGAGTACCACCTTGATTTTTGACTTCATTTACTGCAACATCAACCCTCTAAAAGTAGCTTGTAATATCTTCACCTTCTTCCATTTTTAAGTTTGCATATCTACACTTTGTTGTTAGCTTCTAAATGATAATTTGACTCTATCATTTCCTTCATAGATATCTTTCAACTTTTCCCACAGTTTGTAAGCATTGCTTAATGAAATAATTTTTTTCTACTCAGTCTTAGATAAAGCACTATAGATTGCATACCTTGATTTTTCATTTTCCTCATAGGCATAAATCTCATTTGTAGGAGGACCACTTGTGGGCTCAACATATTAAGTCTTGAAGTCAAGAGAGATCATGTAACCTCTCATCTACACTTTCTAGTCATTGTAGTCAGATCCATCAAACACAAGAATTGATAATTTGTGTGCCATCGAATCTACCTCAAGCGGTTAAGCTCTTCTCCAAGGAACCAAAGCTCTGATACCAATTTTTGAAATGCACAAGACAACTAAGTGGGGGGGATGAATCAGTTGTCACCAATCACATTCATAAATCTCAAACAATTATTAACTCCACATCCACTTTAATCTATTATTAAGTATAAGCATGAAGTGCAAATAATAAAAATAAATATCAACACAAGAAAAACCAACATGAAGTGCAAATAACAAAAAGCAATATAACCACAAGAAACACCAAATTTACATGGAAAATCCCATAAAGGAAAAACCATGGTGAGGATTAACTCACAGTATAAGAGTAATTACAAAACTGATTACAAAGAGGCTCACTACCAAATATAGGGCTCGCTATCTAGATACAAGGCTCACTGCCTATAGATAGGACTCACTAGCTAGAAGGGAGGCTCACTTCCTACAAATAAAGAAAGATAACAAAAAATCCACCACAACAACTTGCACACATCCCCAGCCTTGATCAGAGAATTACAAACACCATCAGCTCATTGCTTTAAGGAGTCAAACACATTAAAGTATTGTTTCCTTAATTCAATTTCACACAATCTTTCTTCTCACACTTGTGGCATTCAATCCTTAACATCTTGTCTTATATTTATAGCATCTTCAACCTTAGAAACTTTCATCAAGGTTGGCTACACACACTACAAATAACAAATTCAAATTAGGTTGACAACTCAACATTCCCATGGTGGAAGAGAATGAGAGTAGACCAAACCAATACTTAACCAAGACCCAAAACATCTCAAATCAATCAAACACTTCCTTAATTGATACTTATCCTTTGCATGATGTGTAGAAACCAGGTCAACAAAACCTAAGGAAAACAAAAATGAACTCTAAAGTACATGTTTCTGCAACAAGAGGATAACATGAAAACCACATAACAAGCTTCATCATACACTGGGACACATCTTGGATTCCTTTAGAGTCATCTGTAGCTAATGCAACAACCTTCATACACAAAATACTTTACATTAGTCCATTCAAACTGTACAGACACACACCATAATTTTGAACCTAGTTTTTCGGAGCACCAAACCATGAACACCTTTGACATAACATAGATAACACCATTACAAGCCTTCTACCAAATTTGAAAGACCTGAAACATACCATCAAAGGACCGTGGAGCAAATACATTTCTCCTAGCCCACAGAAAAATAACTCTGCCATACGAGTTCAAAAATTGGTGAACACAATTTTTACTCTTCATCAAACCAGAAGCTCTAATCTAGGATATATCACCCAAGGATTCCCTTAAATAGCACTTTAGATCCACACAAGAATGGGATCAACATAGAAGAAATGTAGAGCACAAACCAGAGCACATTCTAAACACACACAATTTTTTCTTCACTATTTCACAAAAGCACTTAGTAACTCATCATATCATCACACCTACAACCTGCAATCACTTGTTTCCTTTCTTTGTAACAACCTATACTATGTTGACATCAATGACAAGATTAATGAAAACACCACCATACTCATTCATACTTGCAACAGAATGGAGTGACATGATAGAACTTTTAGTGAATCCAAATGATTTGTGATGCCATCAATGGGACCTTCAAGACTATCCTTGTCAATACTATTAACATCAAAGGGGGCTTGCACATCCTTAATGAGTTGGAAAGATGAATTAGTAGAGGAAATAGTAGGGGGTACATACCCTAACCTGTGATAGTGAGAATGGTCAGGTAGTGAGTTAGAGGATGCAATGGTGGAGAGAGGGTTATGTGATGAAGATAGAAATCATGAATGGTAAAGACATAGGCTTCATCGGGATCCCAAAATGTCTCCCTCCAAGTACAAAAATCTACTTGTGTGTCTTCAAAAACTATCTTTACATCATTATTGGAACTCAAAGCCTTAGCAACAACATTAGCATTGGTGTTTATCTATAGCTTGTCCATACGATACTCACCACATCCCATGTCATGTACTTTCACCTTGGGGATCAATGGTATGGTAGATGAAGTGAATTCCTTATTCAATGAAGATGGATCAATGTAATGTGGTGAACTAGAGGATGAAGCCTCATTATTGAGAGGCCCTTGGAATTGAGTGGTTCCCCTCAGATTAGTGCAATATTAGAACCTGGGTCAAGATCACCAATGATTGTGATTTTGGTGCCTTCATGTGGGAATTTAAGGCATTGGTGGTATGTAGATTGTATGAATTTCATGGCATGAATCCATGGTCATCCCAAGAGAAGGTTGTATGGAAGGTCAAGGTCCAATACTTGAAAAGTGGTGTCCATGACTATGGGTCCAACTTGAATAGGGAGTGTGATAATTCCTTTAGAGGGTCATTTTGCATCATCATATGCTTTGATAAGAATGATTTTATTGGTGTCTACACATGCTTCCAAGAAGCCTAACATCTTAACCAATTTCAAGGTACAAATGTTCAACCCTACTCCATCATTGACCAGGACTCATTTGACTTTGGTTTTATGGACAAGGACTTCAAGGTGTAAAGGGTCAAATATAGTTTGTCTTTTCGGTTGAATAATCTTGTTCAAAAAATGTGGTGTGATGAGAATTGGTCAAGTAGCCTACCATCTTCTAGAAATTATTAACGTCAAGGTTGGTGGTGACAGTTGTGGACCTTGCAAGGTTTTTTCAAGAATGGCTTGATGGTTAGGTGATATATGCAATAATTCTAAGATAGAGATCTATGCAAGAGTCTTCCCCAATTGGTCAAGCAAGTTGTATTGGGGCTTTGAGGACTATTGTTGCTATGGATGGGGACCTTGAATCATTACCTTGGTTCAACGAGCGTTGATAGCACATTTGGAAGGTTTCTTAATGGTAATGGTATTGACACGTTCATCAGTAGCTCAAATTTGATTTGTGATAGTGGTATGGTTATAGTCATATTTGGCATTAGTGCAATTGGTTGAATTGTTATTGGTCTTATTAACTAAATTGGAGGCCTTTCCTTTTCCATGGTCATGTAAAGGGTCAGTAAAAACTTTATGGTTGCTATTTGAAGATTGTTGTTGCTATCTATTGAGTTCAATGGTGCCATTTTCCACAAGGTATTGCATGATGTCTTTTAGTTATCAACACTATGATAAGTTATGTCCCTTGGTTTGATGGTAATCATCGAAGATGTTATAATCCCACCAAAATGGTTTAAAATATTCAGGATCATATTATTTCAGTTCAAGAAGTTGTATGGCTTTATGTTGCAAGATTTTTTTAAAGACTAACTCAAACAACTCCCCTAAAGGAGTGTATCAATGTTTTGTTGGAAACTTCCTTTCAGTTCTTGGTTGTTGTGTGTTTTGGACAACATTGGAAGTTTGATCAGGAGTTCTTGGTGTATTATTAGATGTGTTAGGTCCTTTAAGTTTAATAGTAGGACTTTTGTATATGGTCTTAGCATCGACAACTCCATCATTAGTCACATTCTTGTTTCAAGCCCAATATTTTCTTTTATCATTTGAGGTGCTTTGGGTGTTGGTTTTCTTATTGGGCACCTTGATTTCACCTTTGTCAATAAGATCCTTTTCAAGGATAATTCCTTTTTCCACTAGATCAGCAAATGAAGTACAAAATTGCATCCTTAGCCCATGCCTCAAGTGGGAGCTAAGTTTCTCTATGAACATGAAAACCTTTTTTTTTTTGGTATCTTGACTGGGAATCAACTAGCCAAACTTCTCCATTGCTAGAAGAAGGTGAAAAAAATTTCTCCTTCATCTTGTTTAGTATGACATAAGGTGGAAATCATTATTATTTTTATCTATGTTACTGGAAAAGTGTTCGAAAAACTTGTTTTCTAGTTCACCCCATGTCCTTATGCCAGTTTGTAAATGTGTAAACCACTTATGTGCCATTCCCATAAGAGTTCATGGAAACAGTCTCATGAGGTATGTAGGGTCATATGAAACATCTATACAAGTTGCATGGAAAATTATCTTATGTTTTCAAGTGGATTACTCCTCCCTTTGAATTGAGGAAAGTTTGGTATAGCATAGCCATCTAGGAAGGGTGGCATATATAGACTCTTGTCAAATGGATAGGGGTATAAGTCCTTGGTCGAGTAGGTCTTCTTAATCAAAACAGAGCAAACCACTTTATATTTCACCAGATTGCTTCACAGCTATGTATAAAATGATGCAAGCTTTTAAAGAGTTGTAAGTTTGGCCAAACAAGACTATATGTTGCACCATTTAAGGGTGCATACAAAACCTACTTGATGTCCAAAAATGAAACTAGCTAGAAAAGATACTTAGATAGGTAACTATCCATAAAGCTCTGATATCAATTAATTTCTATGTGCATACAAATTTTTATGCTGGAATGGTTCAGAAAATAGGAAAAAAGAAAAAAATTAAAAGAAGTGTTTGCTCCTCCGACATCCAAAAATTTTGAACTTAAAATAAAAATCTGGGAGAAGATGATCTTTTATAGAAACAAGGCACCTAAAAGTTCAACTTAAAAGTATATCTAGAGAATCAGAAACAACAAATTAAAATGTGTCACGTGGCATTTTCCAATTATCATCAAGAACATTCTAGAATAAGTCAAAGCTTTGAGTTTTTCTACAACATCACTTCTCTTCATACTTCAACATAGACACTTTGTATCCATCAAGGCTACCAGCTTCCTTTCAAAACACTGAAATGAGAAACACCTACTAGGACTAGGATCAACCTACAAATTTAAAATTGAAAAAACAAATGAACTTCATTATATTTCTGGTATCTAATATCTAGTTCTTTCCATTTTCACTTATGACTCGAGCTTTGGGATTCTTCCTTCTTTCTTTAACTGGTACTCTTAGAAAGCCCTTAAAACTTGATGTATGTGCTATTTTGAAATTCTTCGTATTTTCGTCCAAGTGAGCTTGAGCCTAGTATATTCTTCAGTTACTTGAAGTATGATGTCATTTTTTTGTGCTTTGCCTGCTTCATATTTGACTATAACATTTATGAACTGTATTATTTCATCAATAACCTCTCGCATAAGCAATTGAATATGATCTTTATTTATCCTTTCTATCCATTCCTTGAAAGCTTTAGCTTCCTTTCCTTCTTGTCCTAATGTTTGAGGATCAAAGCCTTGACGTGTCAATATTTCAATAAATTCTTGATTTTCATTAATCGGTCTTGATCTGCACTCAATAATGACTCTTTCAAATCCTTCAATACATTGTATTATCATGTCACCTTCCCATTTCAACTATTTCTTCCATTTTCCATGCAATGAAATTTCATGTTCTGATAGTACATTATTTTGTATTAACTCATGGATATCTGACTACATGAGAATTTCAATGTTTCACCTTTCATCAATGACCTGCTTCTGGAAAAATTTACATTCATCTTCAAATATTTTCAATTTATCTGAATGATGATATGATTCCTTGTACTTTATTATTACATCTGTAATAAATTCATCTCCTTGCTTCACTCAATATTCAATCCATTCTTCAAATATATTCATCTTATGGAAAACTACAACAATGGCATCTACTTGCTCTTGTGACATCAACATCAGATGTTGGGGCTATTCAGCTTGTTCTCGACTAGATAAAGTCAATGACTTAATAAAGTGTTCCAAGGTAGCAACCTGTTCCTTCAATTCTCTTTTCTTTTGTTTATATTTTTGTACTCTGGCAACAATAACATTTAAATTTACTTTTATTTCCTCTAATTCTTGCTGCCAAGATGAGTGTCCAAGATTAACATTTGTAATCTTATACTCCTTAGGAATTATTTCATATCTATCCTTATAAATTGTTGGAGTGGCTATCTGAATAGTTCTATTTCCATCTCCATTCCTCTGTATGGCATGCTTTATCATTTCTCTGCACCTAGGTTTAGGAGTATTTACTTCTTGTATAAAGTTATTGAGATTTAGACATAATATTTCCACTTCCATTGGAGAAGATAATTCTCTAATTAACCAATCAGGTGTATCATCATCTTGATGTACCTCTGTAACCTTTCTTTGTCCCTATTTACTACTTTTTTTAGGAACTTCTCTTTGACTTGCCACATTTTTTGAAATGGGGATTTCTTCAGCAATATCTGGTATAGATTTAGGATTAACAAGGTCTGACACTCCTCTATTTGGAGACTTATATTTTCCTATCTATCCATATTTTCTATTTCATCTCTCTAAACATTATCTTCTTCATTTACTGCTACACCAAGATTATCTTCATTTTCAGTTCCATTTCCTACAAATTGTGTAGCTTCTTTTGGAATTTCAATTTCAATTTTAGTTTTAGCATGGCCTTTCTCTGATTATTCAAAGACATGCGAGTGTTCATTAACATTTTGCACATTTCCAAGAGAAGGTTGGAAATTGAGAGTATCTTCAACATCTCTTTCATCAATAGGATTTTGCTTTGCAGTTTCCCCTATTTCCATTTCAAGTATGCTAGGGTTTCCTGCCTTTGAGGTGAGCATTCCTTGAATAAAATCTTCTTCTTCAACATTTATGGGGTTAGATCTCGTATCCTAAATTTATTCTATCACTGGGTGTACCATGGGTTTGTCTTTAGACTTCTTTTCTTGCACTTTCTCCCACATAGCACCCCATTTATCCACCTATTCCTTAATTTTGGCTTCATCTTCTTCAAAAATTTCCTCTAAAGCTATAGGAGTCCCGCCTAGTGCTTACTTCATACTAGCCATATTAACAGAAGGAGGAGAGGTAAATAATGTTGTAGCCATTTGAGATGCAAACTTGGTTTGTGCACCAACATTCCATATTTCTCATGTTCCTTCATCAATAGTTACTCTTGTTCTGAGTCTAGTTGTAGAGGAAGATGCACCTTTAGGTCTCACTTTTGATTTATCTTTACCTATCTTTGCATCTTTCTATTTATCATATTGTTTTATGGGAACTTTATGTCTTATTGATTCAGGGGTTCTTTCTTCAATTTTAACACCTGGAGTCACTTTACTAGTCTTTCTTTTCTTCTTGGTAGCCTCTCCACTTCCAAAAGTAGTTTCATCTCTTTGTTTTCTTCTTTTATCTTCTGAGAATATGGGTTTAATTCCTCTTTCTCTCAAAAAATTTCAAAAATCATTAATCCAGTGTTGAGTATACCTTAAGACTAGCCTAGTAAAGTCATCAATTGATGTCATGTCTTCATCATCAACACTTAGGTCCAAAATGGGTTCATCATATACTCTGTCATCATTGTAAAATTGGTCCAAAACCTAACAATCATCATCTTCCAATTATTTTGGGATGTCATAAAGCTTGAGCAACCAAGCAAATCTTAAATTCATTCTTTCATACTTTCTTCTTCTTACCATGTGCTCATCTTTATAGTTAAGCCAATAATCTTCTAAATGAGGGACATGAGCACGAAAACCAGCTATATTTTTAGCAATATTTCCTTGAATATCAGAGTACACTCTCTAGAGTGGGAATTCTTCAAAATAGAAGGTCCTCAGTTCTTCTTCACACAAATCAGTTACTCTAATTGCACTACACTTATAATTTCTTATTCTGATGGGAAATTTTAGAGAGGCCTTTTTGTGAGCATGGCTATAAAGAGCCTGAGATGGATTTAATTGTCTCACTAATTCCAATAAAATAATTTTATCTGTAGGATACCTAGGCAGCATGAATGAGTTTCCATCAAATCCCTCCACTCTAATGTAGAAGTAAGTTGGGAACTATATGTATCAACCTCCCATAGGCCAAATGGCACTTTTTGCTTCTAGGGATAGTATTTTAGACTTATCACCTTCCACTTTTCTTACCAGTTTCATGGAGAAAAAATCATTAAATTTTTTGTAATCATCTTTATACCTGTGGATGGTGATTTGGGGTAAATTTGCATATATCAATTTTTTGCCAACTTGTGTGCCTAGAGTACCAATCTATTTTAACCCTTGTTTACTAGCTCTCATAGAACAAGAGTAAATAACATATGATGACATGTAGAAGCATCTGGTTTTGGGGAATGCAGTAAGCTATTCATTTAGTCTATCACTTATCAATTTTCCCCAATGAAACTCCACAAGACCCTCTATCATGCGGGATATTATCACAAACATCTAGGGTTCGAATTTGCTTGCATCTCTCAAACCAACTACTTTGCTCAACAAAGTTATAATTTCTTGCATTTCTTGTTTAAACATAGACCTTTGAATTTACTTGGTTTGTAGTGTAATTGGTTGTTGGTACCATTGGATGCTCATAATTTCTCTATTATGCTCCTCAACATTTTGATATGTCTTGGTCTTGGCCTTTAGGTCGACATTGACCATCTGTGTGTAGGCAGGGAGACCAAATGTATACATGATTCCTTTCTATGATAGGTCTACATAAATTCTTCCATTCTTCTCAACAATCCTCTTGGATAGGGTTGTAATGATTTATGCATTGCATAACTAATTCAAGAGCTTCCATTACTAGCAGAAACCCTCCTGCAAGAAGTAACCCATTTTCCATGGCATTCTTGGTACATTCGGTAGCATTCTCTTACAATAGCTGTGAATGGATTTCAATGTTAGAAGACCATCCCATGTGGGTATCTATAACCACTACATTGATGGGTATTGCTTGTGAATTGCAATACTTTAATTTATCATTTGCTCTTGTGTTAGAAGTGCTCATTTTATATATAATGTGCTCTGCAATTTTTAGAATATTTGTCTTGTGTGCGAGTTAGGGTTAAATTTGACCAAAACTTATATTTCATAAAATTTTCAATTCATTTTCGATTAAATTTAACAACTCAAAGAAAAATTAACATTTCAATTTTAGAATGAGAAAATACCATTATCAAGATTTTCTAGCTTAAGAAACTCTTAGCAAAGTATCAATTATTTGGAACATACCTGGTTCTAGTTAAAAATGGCGATTCTTCAAAATTCAACTTCAAAACCCTTGGCAGTGACAACTTAGTTTCTCAAAATTTTACCTCTCTTTTTTGTGCCAATAGTTTTTTATAAATTCAATTTCCTTAGAAAATTTGCAATATGACACAAAGTGGAGTGTTGTAAAAGAAACTACATGCTTGAGGTGGTGCCAAGTACATAGATAGTTCACCACCTTCATTAATTACATGTTATTTCACATTAATTCCTAGAATAAAGGTGCAATCATTACGGATTATGGTTCAAATCACAAACACCTAGATTTTTACATTTGCTCACTATTTGAGAAGAAAGACATCACAGTGATTATACGTGGCAATTAGACATCACACTAATTCTTCACAAGGTATATGTCATTAAAGATATGTGATCAATTGATGATCACCGGGGTTGATGCTTTTGGTATTTCTTTCGAAAGGATCAAACAACATCGGGATTCAGGAAATACCTTCTGAGGAAAGAGAAAATCGAAATAGAAGAAAGACTAGAAACCAAATTTAAAAGACAAATTTGACAAAATTTCAAAGTAGACTTTCTAGTTTCTGATTTTTTACAAAAAAAAGAAACAATAAAACACCAAACTCTAGTAAAAGAGGAGATTACAAGGATTAGAATTTTTTGATCAATGAAATACCAAGCAGAGCTAGAATCTTTTGAAGATACAAACTCTTTTGGATCAATGCAAGATTCTAGGATTTCGGTTTTTGGTAATAGACTAAATATTAATTGCATACCAAAACACCAAAACTAGGAAAAAAAAAAGGTTATAACAACAAAGAGGCCAAGTGAAAATAAGAGAGGAAAACCAGCAACTGGCCAAACATCAAAACAATGCTGAAGCAAGAAAAAACAAAAGAGCAAGAAAAGAAAAAAAAGGGTGGTCCACATTTTTCCAAGAGGAAAAATGGGGTGTGTTGTGAGACCACACAACAAGATAGATTTTGATTTTGTGTTTGAGAAATTTATGGCAGATTTTGATTTGGTATGTTTTGGTTTGGTGTTGAGATATGAGTGTTATGAAGTGAATTGGATGGTATATGCCATGACTTTGTAAAATTTTGACCATGTGGATTTGGGTTCTCATATTGTGGGAAAGGTCCATGTTGCATGAAAGAGCTTTGGTTTCCAAGTTGTGTGTCATGTGAAATGGATCCTTGAGTATTGTATTGTGTATTTCCATGAGGGATGCGCCTTGGTTGTGACATGGTGATATGTTGAGAATCCCCTATGTTTGGTATGGCATTTGTTGCATTGATGGTAATTTTAGGTTTCATGGTTGTATTGTGTGTGCCAAATGAACTTGAGGATGATGTTCCTATGGTAAATGACATACAAAAGGGTTGTGTCATATTAAAGTTCATTCCTTGTGTTGTGTCGTGTGCAATTCCTTGTGTGCAAAATAAGGTGTGAATTGTTGTTGTGTCTTGTGTGCTTCCTCCTAATGGCATAGATGTATTAACTTGCAAGATAGAGCCACTAGAGATAGTTGTATTGTTTCCTTGAGTTTGGTTGATGAATTTGGATGATGCTCATAATGTATTAACATCAAAAATAGGAGGTAATGTGGCACCTTCTGTCAATAGTTTAGCTAGGTAATGTTAAGGGTCTTCTACCAAGAATTCATCCACAAAAGAGGAAAATTCAGGATCTTGGGTAGTAGCCTCTAGTTCTTCTATGACAATGTTTCCATTTTTTTCTCTAGTGAAAAAATTTTCCAATAGAGATTTGTATGGTCTAGGTGTTCCATGTGAGGATTTTGCAAATGGGTTGACAAACTCATTGTCTTGTGGGTTTCTTTTCTTTTCATTTTCAACCTAGTGTCAACCATGTAAAACATGCAAAAGGGAATGGATATGAAGATGATTTGGTGTGATATCTAAGATGACTATGCAAGGGTATTCCTATGGATGATCAAGGTGCAACTAAGACTAAGGTGATGCAAGATAAAAAAATGTCTAAGGAAAATACCATGATATGGATTCAAAGTGACAATGTGTCAAGATGTCAATAGGATGGTGTCAAAATGAGGTCCAAGCTATGACAATGTCTATGCTAGGTGTCTATTTATTTTGGAAATTTAAAGGTATAAATAATGTCTAAGAATTATGTCAATACAAGGAACCAAAGTGATAATAGTCAAATCTCAAGAGTACCACAATGGCATCAAAGTCTTGAGTAATGTCTAAGGTATGTCAAAATGGAATGCAAGTGTGATAATGATGATAGGTGAAGATGGTAGTATTAACTAAGGTAATGGCTAAAAGTATGAATACTAATCACCTTATGGGAAAGCCAAAGCAAGGTTGCTTGACCAAACTATGATATCCAAAGTTAAAAAAATGGTTTATCAAGACTTCAATGATGGAAATGACTAAACGACAAGGTTTGACAAAGGTGATCTCAAACAAGCCTTATGAGTTGAGGAGCTAACCTAAATGACAAAGGATGAAAGATGGTGGAAAAGATTGAAGTCAAGAAAAATCTGATAGGTCACTATAGACTAGTCTCAAGCCCGATAAGTTTCCAAGACTAAATTCTACAATAAGGTATATGCAAACTAAAGGATTCCCTAATGGTTTTCCTATGGTGAATGTAAGATATGAAATGATGGATAGATAGTTGGATACTTAATGATAGGGCTACAATTCTATGATCAAAGACCTAGGTAATGCTCAAGATTGATAAGAAAATGGCTTTGTTTATGTTTTCCCTAAAAAAAATTGTGATAGGAAATTACATCATTTCAGGTCTCAGTTGCAGTGGATGACAGTCGCTTGTGGTTTTCTAGAAATGGTGATTATGGTTTTTAGTGTCATAGTTGTGTTGATAGATAATTAGTTGTGGTTCACAATGTATCTTGCTTTGTTTAGACTAAATTTTGATAAATTTTGAGGTGATTTTGTGAAGTCTAATTTTTGAAAACATAGAAAAGAGTCTAAAAACACTTGTCTTTGTCTAGTCTAAATGTGTAAGAAGACACTTATAGACAATGCAAAACTTAGGCTTCTCAAGAGATACCACTCACTATATCCACACTTGGATTTCTCCATCAAACCAAACAAGGTGGACAATTAGAGACTTGGTGGTGCTAGCTCCCCCTTACATAGCACACACTTGTAAGGAACACCAATTCTCAATTCCCCAAAGAGGAATTTTTTCCTCTACAGATGAATAGTGAAAAAATGGGGTGACTTCAGAATGATCGTTCCTACACTAGAAAGTGAAAGGGATTTTGGCCACTAGAACAAAGGTTCTTAGTGAATACTCGGGGACATGGCACCTTGCAAGTGTCCAACAAGATACTTAAGGATTTAATCACTCTATTAAGGGCTCATAGTTTTATAGTAGGTACCATGTTTTGAGTGATACTACACAGCTAAGGCCTACATACCATGAGGACTTGACAGTTTAGTCTTATCCTTTTATATACCTGCTTGAGTGAAAAATCAGTTGGAGTCATTCCCTCTTGTAAGGTAGACCCCTCTAAAGGTAATAGAAGCAAGACAAGTATGTTTTCTTGATCTCCAAGATCATACCATTTCAAATGTCAACTATGGCTCAAGATAACGAGAAACAAAAGCAATGTAACAAAGAAAGACAAGTATGTTGGCCTAATGAAATGAAGAACTAGATGACCTAATTCTACCAAAAAATCTACCAAATCCAAGATCACAAGGTAACAAAAGTAAGAAAAGTATGTTGGCCTAATGAAATGAAGAACTAGATGACCTAATTCTACTAGAAAGGCCAAGAAATTAGACAAAGTCAAAGTATGCCCTAATGCAAAATAGTTGTGTCATTCAACTTCGTGATTGCATTGTTTTAGCTTGTGATTGCATCGATCCATACTTGTAACCTGTAAAATCAAAATTTTCATACAATCTCTACAATTTATCCTTTCACGTCGGGTTCACCAATGTAATCAGGGCTAAAATTATCAAGGTTAGGCAATAAAGCATATAAATGAAACCCTAATAAACAATGAAGTACAAATAAGCATAAAGACATAAAAAAATGGAACGATATTACCAAAAGTCTTCACACCACCATTGATTCACTTTCATTGCACTTCTCCATTTTGCTTGATATGAATAATTCCCTTATATTTTTTTAGTATGAAAATAGGCCTAATGATAATGACAAAGAAAAATATTGAAGATTCTCAGTGACTATGGATGCACTTGACTTGATGGTAGACTTGATAGTAAGATGACTTAAGATAGCTTGTAGATGCAATAAACTAGATAGAAAAAGGGTTGGTGACAAATGACAATGACAAGGTATTTTATAGGATAAACAATTTTGAATGAAGGGATGAGATTGAATGTCCATAATCAATGGCCAAGAATGAAAGATGTAGTATGGACTAGGGTTGGGGAAAATGATAAGGATTGACAGTCAAGATTAAATTATAAATAATTTAATCAAGGGTGGAGGTTAATTGAGACATGGATAGATAAGTACTTAATGTGGAAGATAAGATTGGAATGGACAAAGAGGTGAGAGAAAATTAAATAATACAAATTATTTAATTTAGGTGACCAATGAATAATTAAATAATTAAAAATAATTATTTAATTATAGAGGAATGTGACAAAGAGGACCTTTTGAATGAAATAATGATTTAATTCAAAATTCAAGAGAGTGGATCAAATTAAGTAATTTAAAATTTATTTAATTTATAATAGAAGAGGCTGATGAATAATTAAATAATTAAAAATAATCATTTAATTATAGTAGAAAGTGGATACAAATTATATAAATAAGAATTTATTTAATTTTTAGAAAGAAAGGGATTTAATTAGTGACATAATTAAATAATTAAAATTATTTAATTAATAGAAGACTTATGACTTTAGAAAATAATTAAATAATATTTCATAAATACATCATAGACAGTGTCATAGTTGTCATAGAATCTTATGATAGTTGTCATAATGCCATAGATACTCTTACAACTTATGATCATAACCCTCCAAAAAAAAGAGATTCCAAATGGGATGCCTAGCTATTTAGTCCTTGTCCCAGAAGAAAAATGGTAACTGTAACTTCATTTTTACATGTGCTCTTTCACCACTATTGGTTAAACAGTTTCACCTCTTATGGGTAGTTTACAAAAGAAATTAGTAAAACAAATAATTAAATAATTTACAAGGTTGATGTCACCTAAATCATAACATTCTCCCACTTGACATCATACATTGTAAATTACACCCATAGAGATATATCAACATGAGATTAAGTACAATGATCAAGACCCATGGCCTTTTTGTACCAAGAAAACTTATCCATGGTTACTGACTTTGTGAGAGAATCTACAACATTATCCAAAGTATCAACCTTTTTAATCAAGAATTGTTCATTCTCAACCATTTCTCACACAAAGAGATACTTAACATCAACATTCTTAGTATGATCATGATACATAGGATTCTTAACCAAACATATGGCACTCTGATAATCACATTCGATCCTCACTATCCTAAAATCAAAACCAATACCAATACCAAGTCTTTGTAACCAAAAAACCTCCTTAGAGGCATGAGTAGTAGCCATGTACTCTACTTTAGTGATGGAAAATGCAATTGTAGGTTGTCTTTTACTCATCCAACTCACTGCACCTCTAAACAAGGTAAGCACATAGCCACTATTGCACCATTGACTATCCAAGTCACCTGCCCAATCTACATCAAGAAAACCATGTATGTCCAATGAATTATCCACATTATCAATTCCATGATAAACCAAACAATAATCAATAGTACCTTGCAAGTACCTAAACACCCTTTTAACAAAAGTCCAATGCTCTTTACTAGGGTTAGACATAAATCAGCTTAGAACTCCCACTATTTGGGCTATATTTGGTCTCGTACAAACCATTTTTGTAAGAGTGGAAACATTGAAGGTGTTGTCATTGATGTCAACCAATCAACTAGTTATCAACTGATTTCTTTTAGCTGTATATGTTGAGGATATTGAGAATATTGTAATGGAGATATGTTCCAAGTGTTGAGTAGTTTCTCTAGTTTTTGTTGTGGATTGTTTCCTATGGTTGTATGGTTTAAATGTATTGATCTTGGTTGTTAGAAGATGTTATATCCATATTTTTAGCTATTGATTAGTTGTATAGTGTGATTTATGTTCACTAGTTGTGAGCTATGGTTTTATGTGTTTCTAGTTGAGGTTCGAGAGAAATGTTGTTGGTCCAGATTTCTCTTTAATGAACTCTTATGACTTACGACTCTAGAGTTGAGTTGCCTTGATTTTATTGAAGATAATTTTGGCATTTGGAAAGTTTGTGCTTAATGGTTCTATGTGTTTTACACTAGTTTTTCCGACCTTGTGTTGAACACTACTTTCAAAGTTGATGAAGTGTGTGTTTGGGTTTCCCTCATCTAAATACACCCTAGGATGTTTCTAGCACCGACCCAATTTAAACTTGAATTTTGATGGTCGAATTTGGATATGTTTCAAAGTTGAAAATGGTATAAATATGAGTTATTGGTGATGAAATATACAAGAGCAAAGAAGAAAGATAAGTGAAAAGAAAAAGAGCATATTGGTACGACATTGATGCTATCTAGTGAATGAGTGTGATACGAGTGTGGTAGATTAGTGCGAAGCCTTAATTTTTAGTTTCCAAATGTAATGAGTAGAAGGTGAAATTTATCATTCATGCATGTTTGTACTTGTGATTGTGGAGGAATCCTTTGTTGCATTGATATTTTCTTCTCTCTATAACAAGTCTTCTATGTCTTCTTTGTATCTTTGTGGAAATGTTCCCTACAGGTTGTTAGCCCTATTGGATAGTGAGTCCTTTTTCTAGATAGTGAGTCCTTATTTTGGAAGTGATCTTTGTTTCATAGGAAATTAGCCTCTTGTAATCAGTTTTGATATTCTATAGAGTGTGAGTGACTCCTCACTGTGGTTTTTCTATTATTGAGTTTTACAAGTAAATCTAGCATTGTTTTTGTGTTGGATTTAAGTTTTTGCATTGGCATTTGATGATTAATAATTTAAAAAGTGTTAAGAATTACTTTTGGTGATTGAATTAAAAGATTAAATTTGTGACAACTGATTCACCCCCACTCTCAGTTGTCATGTTCAACAATTGTTATCAGAGTGTGGTTCCTTGGTGAAAATCTTAACCACTTGAGGAAGGTCTAGGATGGCTAGCAAAATTATTTATGAGTATTCAAGATTCGATGGAACTAATTATGCTATTTGGAAAATATTGATGGAAGAAAATATAGAGTATTATGGATCTGATGTGGAGAAAGCTTACAAGAATCCTTACACTCCTCTAGCTAATGTTCTGAGTATGCTTGAAGAGATAAAAGCACATGAAGTGAAAAATAAGGTGAAGTACATCTTGAAGAACAGTCTGGTACATTTCAAGTTTATTAATGTTCAGAATTTGAAAACTACTAAGAAAGTCAGTGATGCTTTGGAAAGAGTGCATGAAAGTGATGAAAGAGTTAAAGAGGTGAAATTACAGAATTTGGAGACATAGATTGAGCTTCTACATATGTCTAAAGATGAGAATGTTAAAGCTTATGTAAAAAGATTGGATGAGATAGTGGTTGAAATGTGTGGAATTGGCACTACTATAGATGAAACCTAGACTGTGAAGAAGATTTTTAGAATTCCTTTTGATGCTTATAGTGAGAAGGTGTGTGCTATTGAATAGAGTATAGATTATAATACTTGCACTAAAGATCCATTTTTGGGATATTTGACATCTTATGGGATGAGAAATCCTATTCTGAGGAATGGATGTAAATCAGAGACTGCTTTTAAGGTGACAAAAGATGAAGATCTAGATGAAGAATATTTTGATGAAATTGAAGCTAACTTTGCAAGAAGGATGAGGAAAGGATCCAAGAAGTATGAAGGTGATTCACCCTTTAAATTATTTATTTGTGGAGAAATAGGTCATTATGGTGCAAAGTGTTCAGAAAGAGATGAGAGGAACAAACAAAGATAAGAGAAAGAAAATAAAGTAAAGAAGATTAATAAAGCATATTATGTGAATGAGAATGCTAGTATATCTGTTGAAAACTCTGAATATGAAGACCTTGATGAAAATGAATTCTTGTTCTTGGAAATTAAGGATGATCCTACTTCTGCTAATTCTAAAAAATCAAGTAAAGGAAACCCCTCTGGAGAAGGAGAAAAATGAAGGGATGGTTATCTTTTCCCTACCTGCTAAACAAGAAAAGAATTAATGGGTAGTTGATAGTGGTTGTTCACATCACATGAATGGTGATAAAAGAAAGTTTTTTAATCTTGAAAAATATGATGGAGGCTTGGTTATGTTTAGAGATGATACTGGTGCTAAAATAAGTGAGATAGGTTCAGTAAGTTTTGATAGTAAGAATCATACTAATGATGTATACTATGTTAAAGGTTTAAGGCATAATATTTTGAGTGTTGGTCATATGTGTAGTAATGGATATGATCTTGTGTTTAAGGATGAGAAATGTGAGATCCGAAAAGGATCTAAAACATTGATTGTTGTAGGAAATAAATCTGAAGGAAATACCTATCAACCTAACGGTGTTGATGGATGATGCTTTATGACTTAGATTAATGACAACTTGTTATGGAATAGAATACTGTCACATGAATTTTGATAACTTGGAAAGGATTAGTGTTGTTTAGGCCATGAGAGATTTACCAAGAATTGCATAGTCTATTAATTCTATTTGCAAAAATTGTCAGTTTGGAAAGCAAGCAAGAAATCACTACAAATCAAAGGAATAGTCTACTACTAGACTACTGGATTTAGTTCATACAAATATTTGTGGTCCTACAAGAGTGATAAGTCTAGTTGGTGAAAGGTACTTTATGCTTTTAATTGATGATTATTCTAGATATATATGGGTTATATTTCTTAGAGAGAAATCAGATGCATTAGATAGATTCAAGACATTCAAAGCTATGGTTGAAAATGAAGTAAACTTGAAGATAAAATTCTTAAGGTATGAAAGAGGTGGATAATTCACCTCCCATGGGTTTAATATGTTCTGTAAAGTGCATGGAATAAATAGATAGTTTTCTGCTATGAGAACTCCTTGGTAGAATGGAATTGTAGAAAGGAAGAACAAAATGGTTCAAGAAGCTGCTAGATCAATGATTATTGAGGCTTGGTTACCAAAAGTTTACTAGAGAGAAGCTATTCATACTATTCTTCACTGGTTGGATCCTCTAACACCAAGATACCCTATTCATAAGTATGAGAGGTATTAGGAGAAGAACAATTGTGCATGTCATGATTTTCTATGATTGCATCCTCTTGCACCAAAACATTCTCACAAGTGGGAGAGATGTTGGGAGATGAGTGAAGAATAAGAAAAGTGATATTAAGAAATGTATCAATGATTTCATTCTATTACACCAAGATACTCTCACAATTAGCAGATATATTGGGAGAATGACTAACATGTTTTTTAATGACCTCATTTCATTTCCCTATATTGTACTCATAATTAGGGAGATTATACTTATACAAGCCATATTTTACCATATAAAAAACACGTCTTTGAAAAGTAAACATGTTGCTACTTTCCTTATGGATCAAATGATAAAATTCAAAAAAATCTAAAAATAAAATTGCAAAATAGAAACCAGATCTAAATAGAGGACAAACATAAGAATTCACAAAAAAATAGCTCAAAATATGGGACAAGGGCACTTAGGCTGCCTATGTTCTACATAGGCTTTTTTAGAATTCAAAATTTTATTATGTACTATATTGTTTAAGGATCTTAAGTCTGTGAAAATTGGTCCTACAATGAGTATTTCTCTAGAATTTTCCCAGTTTATGATAATGTAATTCAAAATGCAAGTATGCAAATTTTTTTTTTAAATGATTGAACAATAAATGACAGTTGTAAATACAATTTCTAGATTCGAGATGCAAAAATTAACTAAGTCTAATATGCTAAATCTAAAAATGATGATTCTTTTTATGATTTTTGAAGGAAAAGAGTGCAATGTTTCACTTTTTAACTATAAGCAACATACCTAGGTTTATGCAAATGAAACTTTCAATTTTTTTCAGATTTAAATGACCTAACCCAAATTTATGAATGTAATTTGAATGTAGATCTGAGCTAAAATGACTAAAATAAACTCTATTACCACTTATGATGTAGTGTGATATGCAATTTTTTGATTTTTTTACTTTTATGATGCAAAAATGGATGCCTAAATGAAAATTACAAAACAATGCAATGCAAAACCTAGATCTAGGATGCAATGCATCAAATTTTAGAAGGTATATAATGTTATCATGTCAGGTTCACCAAAATGAAACATAGAAAAAGTAAAACCCTTGTTGGAATATTTTCCTCAATGCATATTGACATGTAAGTCCTGGTGGGAAAAGTCACTGTGACATTAATCATGTTTGGCTAACTAGCTGTTCTGAATTCTCTTGAAATGTTCATATCGTCGAGACAAAGCAGATGTCTTGCCAAATGATGTTATTGTTGTGACTAGAAGCTTTCACTATGACCTTTTGTCAAGTAGGAGACCTCTGGTCGAAAGTGTTGTTTCTTATTGGGTGTTGGGGAGACTCACAATGACTGAGGTCTTCAGGGTGACTTGATCGCTCGGTATGAAGTCCCAGCAATTGAAGGGAGTCTCACCAATAGATCATCGGGCTAACACAAGGGCTTTGGTAAGATGTCCCAATGATAATGGAAGGTCACGTCAACAGGGATACAACTGAAGTCATCGGAGTAGCTCAAGGCGATCGGTATGAAGTCTTGGCAACTTGTGAGGTCTCGCTAATGGAAAAGCCAACATTTCAGTATGACTTGAACAGAGTCTTGTCGATAGTAAATGGTCATCGATGTAACATATGTTTTCGATAAGAACTCTCGGTGAAGGTGATAAGTCTCACCGATTGGTGGATGCTTCAAAACAATATGAAGACTCGGTGGGAGGTCTTGGTGAGAGCAAAATGTTTTTCCAACACTATGACTCTTTAGTGTGACTTAGGATATCGATATGTGGTCTCACCGAAGAGCAATAGTCTTGCTGAAAGGAAAACTAAAGTTGATGCAACTTGTGAGCTCGGTAAAACGTCTTGCCAATGGAGAAACTCTTGCCGATAGAAATGCAATGGATGTCGATGGATTTGGTATGACTCATGGCATTCGCTATATCGTCTTTCCAACTACTGGAACCTATGATGATATTGATAGTGAAGAATTTGTGGCATCAGGGAGACACTGTTAGTGTCTCACTGATATGCCAACAAAGTTTGAACGCCTTTGACCTAATTGACCATCCTATGTGGAGCCTCGTCGACCAATCAGAGGAAGTGAATTTCAAATGGATGGCAGTTAGATTTTTGCAATAGTTGTGATGCTAGAGCTGAACTGCATGCAGGGAAAAATCAACGCTCAAGAGGAAACTCTCTACGATGGGTAATGGTGGATAAGGATGAACAGAAGGTAAAAATTAGAATGTGATAAGATTTAAAGAATGGATTTTGAGTCGAAAGGAATCAGACTATTGAGAGCATCTTTGTAAGAGATTGAATAGTGAATGAAGCTACTGTGAACTAATACCAGAGAGTTGTATCTCTACATTGTATGTAATTGTTTGTTACTATAATACAAAGAGATTCAGCTTGGTGTGGTGGGTTTTTTCCTGAAAGGGTTTCCCACGTAAATTTGTTGTTAATTTTTCATTAAGTATTTTTTCTATTTCTGTAAATCTTTCATGTGTGTCTTAATTGGATTGTAATTTGAAAATTAAAGTACTGTCTGCTTGCTTCCCTGTGGTTTTTACGTTAGGAAAGTTTCTTCCACACCTTTTCTTTCGTTACAACCCCAATATTTAACCTTATGTTTTATGAATTTTTTAAAATGTGTCATTATAGATTTGAATGGTAGTGGGGGTTTGATGGATTTAGACAAGGTGTGTGATTGACTTACAACATGATAAGTGATTCAACCAACCATTAACCAAATCTGGAAATGTCCTAATAATGAAATACAATGATCCAATTATCCTATTGATGAAAATTAGTGTTTTGATGCAAATAGAAAATAAATAGAGATGTCACAAAGAAAATCGAACACTAGAAATAGAAAGGGGAGGATATTGTACACCTGTGGCACAAATTTTAGCTGAATTTCTCAAGATGTTTTCTTTGGTCATGTCACTATCCTACTAAGTATTTTTTAGATCTTTTTCCACAATTCGAGTTAATGTTGGTAATGAAACCCTAAAAAATTTATGTTCCATTGCTATGAAAATATGCTTGGATGCCTTGTTGAACTAGACAACAAAGAAGGGGGTGAATGAGTTGTCCCAAAATTAACCCTTAAATCATTTACCAGAACAAAAACTTAACACTTCTTAAATGATTAAACATTAAGTGCAAGAGCAGAAATTGAAAACCATCACATAAACACTATAACACCAGATTTACGTGGAAAAAATAATGAGGGAAAAACCACTATGAGGATTAACTCACACTATAGAGAATATCAAACCTGATTACAAAAGGTTCACTACCCAAGGCTCACTACCAATAGAAGGACTCATTATCCATAGGGCTACAACTTGGAGATACAAAGGAGGGCCTATTTCTAGAATATAAAAGTTATGGCTCACTGCCAAGAGTATGAACTGATGGAATACACCTTGCTTGTGTATAATTTAGTTCCAAATGAAGCACTATGTAAGTAGTACTGCTTCTCCTAGAAGTTGCTTAATAATTTTGTTTTCAACTGATAAAACATTTAGTCTCAAATCCTCTTAGACCTTTCTTCCACACTTGCACACCCACTTCTCACTCACTCTTCTTCATTTCTCTAGTTCAAAACATCTTATATATAATTCATGTAGTAGATCATATTAAGTGAGCTAAGATATATACAAAGCATCCCCAAGGTACATTCAATCTTCTGAATACATAGCATGTGTCAGGTTAGCCAAGATTGGGACCCAAAAATAAAAATCTTCAAATGGTTAAATAACTTTTAAATACAATGTAACATTAGATTCTCATCATACTACCATTAGAGAGATAACTATAGGAACCATAACATCTAAGTGTTCTTCATAAGAAGGTGAGGAGTCTCTCACAAAAGTGTACTAAACAAAGAAACAACTATAGTGTACAAAGTTAAACTATGTCATTGATAACTTACTGCTCCCAACACAAAACTTCTCAAGATCTCGAATATAGTTTTCTGAGTGAATCATAATGACATAATTAAGATGTTAGAGTCATAGCTTGTCTAGCGGTAGAATCCAAACCCAAAAACCAGTGCACCAGTTTACTGATAAGGAACATCTTTGATAGGGAATAGCTTCCAGTAAACATCTCATACATTTGGTACTATTTTGACATCAATGACAACCATTTGATGCAATCCAACTTCCAACAATGTCCCTCTTTGTCATTGATGGAAACACAAGATATAAAAATCCAACAACAACATCCTTTTTCATTCTCCCCTTTTGATGAAATTTAATGATTTCCATTATTTTCACATGCTCCCTCTCCTCCTTTGACATCAATGGAAAAGAAAGGAAGATTTATCTCCCCCTTACACTATAATTTTCTACACAAAAAATGGACTTAAAAAAGAATGATATAAAAAATGGTTATTTTCCCTAATCCTTCTTCTCCTAAAATATCTCTTTTTATTTTTCTTTTAATTTTAGAAGAAATTTCTTCTAGGAATCCACTGCCAATATGATGTTTACACAAATACTATTGCTCATCACTATCAAATCAATTGTTTCCAGAAGAGTATTTGGGATAGTGATATTTAGTTCATTTTTCTTAGCTTCCAACAGGAGCTCAGAAAGTTATTCCAATCTCAATTCAATTATCTCTTTGAATTTCCAAAATGCCTTCACAATACTATCCCTATGTACTAGAATGTCTTCAAGTTAAAACTGTAAGGAATTGATCCTTTTCTTCTACACTCCATCCATGTCATTAAGGATATTGTATTTTTTTCCAGTAGAATCTAGATCAAGCTCAATAGCATCAATTTTTTCTCTGTAGTTTCTGATAGTAGTAGGCCACTGGAGACAATACCTATACACACTATTTATTCTTTTGATGTGTGTCTTCAATTCATTTATGATCTCATTCAATCTCTTTTGTGCATTTCCACATATTTCTTCCATAGTCAATTGAATCTCATCTTTTCTTTTGGTTCCCTAGGTGACAGTACCTTTAATTTGTCTTCAATCTATTCAATCAATACTTCTAGTAAAACATTTTTTAATTCACTTAGATAAATATCATTATGAATTATATAAACAAACAAGGTAGCTAAGATCTCATCCTGTTCATATGTTGGTTGGGACAACCAAACATCTCTGATCTTCTTTAGTTCATCAAATCACACAAGAATCTTCAACACCTTCTCTTTAGTAAAATCTTCATCATCATCATCCATTGATATCAAATAAAATACCTTTTTCATATTTACTTTCTTTTCTTCTTTCTTCTCCTCTATCTTCAACTTCTTTGTTTCTAGAGTGGAACTTGAAATGACTCTTTTTTTTTCCTCTTCCTGAAGGAAGATCCTGCCTTAGACATCCCAACTGGACTAGAAACCATACTAGAGCTCTGTGCATTTATTTTGTTTGCAAAGTATTATTTACAAATCTTTTCCTTCTCTACTGTACATTCCAGGTACTAGTAGACCTACTTCCCAACTAGTACAACTAACTTCCACACAACATTCTCTTTCAATGGTAAAAACTTCAAAAAATATGTCATCAAACATATAACCAAATATCCAAAATGAAAAGGGTAATTATCATTCTTTTTCATAGTAGTGTTCTCCATTAATTGATTCCTCAATAACTCACACAAGCTGAAATCCTCATTCTTTTCAACCATTTGATGTGTAATGTAAACAACAATCATCGAAGTAGAGCCCTCCCTATTTCTAAAATAAATCTTATATGAAACTCCATATGCCACATACCTTATCATATGGTCGACTATAATATGAATTTGAATTTCCCTTTGGTCTCTTGTCATTCCAGTTAGGGCTTTGACCTCTTTGTTCTTCACTAACTTCTTTATTGGAATGGGTCCATCATTACATAACCCTGTAATTGTTGCAATTAGGAAAAATCAAATAGTTTCTTCATCCAAAAAGTATGGAAATTCACTCCAAATGTCTAAACCCTTGTGTCCTAGACTCTTCACCTTCTGTATTTGCTCAACTAAAAGTGAACCTTCAAAATTTTGAATCTTTTCATGGTTAAATTCATCGATTTGTAACTTAATTTCTGCAACTCGTCACTGCACGGATCTACTACCACCATTTCCTTTGACTCCATTGTTTCAGCTTTGTTCTTTGTACTTTTTCTTGCCAACAATCCTAACTCCTTATCTCTCAACCAAACTTTACTCTTGGGTATGTGCAGGATCATGATGGGCCAAAAAGTGGCAATACTATGGGTATGTGGCTAACGACTATTTTTTTACCCAAAATTGATAAAATGAAAAAGGGTTTTTAAAGGAGATTCTTAGCTTTCCACCAATATAAATTATGCTTTACTTTCAATTTAATAAGTAATTATTATTCACTTTCTATTCAAATTATGACTAAAATCTTGATTGATAGGTTGAATGAAAAACATTTATAGCTTTCAAACGGTATCACATTTTTTGAATTCAAAACATGTGTCACATTCTATGCTTCACATACTATAGGATTAAAAAAGGAAAAATTAAATTTCATGAAGTTTTGACCAAGTTATGGTGGTCAGACATACGATTTTTTATATTTTTAAAAAATTTGTAATAAAAAATTCATAATTAATGATTTACATGGAAAAAAATTACAAAAAAATATGCATCACATCGGAGCATGAGTCCACTACTTATATCTAAAATCTTATAAAAAAATATTATCATTTTATTGTGGTTAGGATAGTCAGACAGACACCTACTTCTTATTTTTTCCCTGAAATTTAAGTACTACTCCATTGAAATTTCAAATTTTCACCAAATAGATCTTTTTTTTTAAACAAACCTAGTAGTTTAGAAACTACATTCAATTTTCTACAGATTTTATTCTTACATATTTTTGAAATAATATAGATAACTTATTCAAATTTTTATTTCAAGTTGCTGAACTATGATTTTTTTTAATTTTTTGCCACTTAAGGGCTTGCTTTTTCCATGATGATCCTGGACATACCCTCTTGAGCTTATTCAATTCACAATGTGAAAAAAAATGACCACTCAACTTCCTTATTTAACTTGTTACTTTTAGGGTTTCATCACAAAAATTAATTTATATCTTATGCCATCATCATCATTACTTTACTATATCAGTGTATTCCCCTCATATGAAGCTATTAGATAAAAAATGATGAAGTGTCTATACTGAAACCTGGTACAAGAGAATCATTTCTACAATCTTCCTTTTTCTCTAAGACATGGTGCTTTTCTTGAATTCATTTGATTTTTCCCTCATTTTGCATTTATTTCTTTTCATCTTTTAAGTTTCCAACTACTTTATGGGATACACTATAAACCAAGAATAGCTCCACAATTTTCCTATTTTGCTTCTTTTTTGTTAGAATTTTCTCCAATGCATTCAAAATATTCACATCACTTATCCTTGTGTCATCATATGACACCTCATATATTAGGGGCTTGTTAGATTTTTTTGTGACTGTTCCCACTAAAACCACTACTGGGTTTAGTTGTTGGAAGAGTTATCTACACCAAATGCAGATATAGGGTTATTTGATTCATCCTTATTCTCAAGTTCTTCCTTCTTCCTCCAAATTTTTTCAATATCTCTCCTTAGTTCTTCAAGATCTATCTTTTTCACAAGTTTGATCATATATTTCAAATTAATTTTCTTCCCATCTTTGCTCCTACAAAATTTTGAGATGTCATGGTTTGTTGCAACTGTAGCACACAACATATCCTTGATCAAACAAATTTTCATTCATCCTTGACCTGCACTGATTAGACTTGTGTCCAAATATATTACGCGTGTAAGAGTAGCCTTGAAAAGATTGAATCCTTCTACTAGTACTAAACCTTTTTATCAGCATCTAGCTTACACATTCAGTAGCTCTATGTCCAAATTTGTTGCAAACATAACATTGTCTAGAAAAGAATCCAATATTATGACTCATTCTATTTCTACATTTTGTTGCTCTATGTATGAATTTACTACAAGAGAAACAAAATCCATTAAAAGATGGTTACCTTTGAGCATTAGGCTTTCAAATGAGAAACCTTCAAGTATTGTTCCTTCAGTTCTTGTTTTGATAAATATTGCCTTGAAATTTCCTTTTATTGTCCACTTCATTGAAAATTGGTTTAGTCTTTGAGCTTTTCCCTTCTTTAAGTCCTAGACTACCTTTATCCTTTGCAGGTTTCTAAGATGAAATCAATTCATCAAGCATTATAGAACTTGTATTGAACATTTCTTCATGAGCTTTTTCTTTTTCCAGATCAACTCTTAGGGTTACTACTTGTTTAAGCTTATCACATTTTTTTTTCTTTTGATTGATAATCTCTTTTAAGCATCCTTCCTCTATCTTGTTCTATTCAATTTTCAATTTCCAATTCTCTTCCACCCTTTTGCTTCCTTCAAGTTTCATTCTTAGATTCTCAATAGTCTTCGTTGCCTCCTTTAGTTCTTGCTGAACTTCTTTATGTTTCAATGTGAACTTCCAAATCTGATTCCTTGGTCTTTGAATGTATTCATCTGCTTGCTTAAAATTTTCTTTTAGGTCTTCATTTTTAGAATCTATAGTCTCTATTCTTAATTCTTCATCCAAGTCACATCTCTTCACCATTTTGTTCAACCTACCAAGATCTTCTTCAATCTATTAAACTTATTCCAAAGGACTAGGATCTGATACAATTATTGAACTAGACAAGTGAGAGGGGTGTGAATTAGTTGTCCCTAAATTAACCCTTAAATTATTTACCAGAACAAAACCTTAATACTTCTTAAAAATGATTAAACATTATGTGCAAGAGTAGAAATTGAAAACCATCACATAAACACAAAAACACCAAATTTACATGGAAAACCAAATAAGGGGAAAACCACGGTGAGGATTAACTCACACTATTTAGAATATCATTGAAACCGGTTACAAAAGGCTCACTACTTGAGGCTCATTGGCAATAGAAGGACTCACTATCCACAAGACTATAACTCAGAGATACAAAGGATGGCTTATTGTTAGAATATAAAAGTTATGGTTCACTACCAAGAGTATGAATTGATGGAATACACCTTCCTTGTGTAGAATTTAGTTCCAAGGAAATATTTGTATAATTAGTAATACTTCTCCCAACAATCACTCAATAATTATGTTCTAGTCTTCAATTGATAAAAAAATTTAGGCTTGAATCCTCTTACACCTTTCTTCCACACTCGCACACCCACTTCTTGCTCACTCTTCTTCACTTCTCCACTTCAAAACATCTTATATATAATTCATGTAGTACATCATATTAAGTCAAATATGATCTATACAAAACATCCCCAATGTAGATTCAATCTTCTTAATACATAACATGTGTCAGGTCAGCCAAAACTGGGACTCAAACATAAAAGCTTCAAATAGTCAAACAACTTTTGAATACGATGTAACATTAGATTCTCATCATACTACCATTAGAGAGATAACCATAGGAACCATAGCATCTGAATTTTCTTCATAAGCAAGTGTAGTTTCTCACACAGATGTACCAAACAGAGAAACAACTATAGTGTATAGAGTTGAACTCTGTCATTGATAACTTACTACTCCCAACACAAAACTTCTAAACAGATTGACCTAGTTAAGATATTAGAGTCATAGCTTGTCTTGCAGTAGATTCTAGACCCAAAAACTAGTACACTGATTTACTGATAAATATCATCTTTGATAGGGAATAGCTTTTGGTAATCATCTCATACATTTGGTACCATGTTGACATCAATGACAACCATTTGATGGAATCCAATTTCCAACATGCCTTTATGATCTTATTTGGTTTGTTGGCTAGGGTTTTAGGTTTAGGGTTTAGGGCTTATCTCCCATTCATTCAAAGAAACCCAACCTTTACCTTTATTCCTTATATTTTCACTTTGACTTGTTACCATCGATTCCTACTCACATTAGTTTGGAATTATGTCATTGAACTCATCCTGTTTAGCCCCATTTTTCTTATTATTTTTTGGTCATTTTGTTGTGGGGAAATATTATGCATCGACATTTAAAAAGGGTTTAATATTTTTTCGTCAGTCTAAAGCTTGGCAATAAGTTTATGTCCCCAACCTCTTGTCAACCTAGCCCCCCCTTTTTTAATTTGCTAAAATTTTGCATGTGCAACTTTGAAACATTTAATGGTGGCAATTGGGTTGTTTGATTTGATCCTGATGCTTCCCCACTCCCCCAATGTATTTTAATATTCATTAAAAAATACCAGTAAGCTGGTAGGCGAGTGACATGTCTCCTTTTCCAAAGAAGTTCCCATCATCCTTCAAATGCATTAAGCACTAGGCTTTGATAGATCAAAAATTGTGATGAGATGTTGCAGGTTAATCCTAACCTTTCCCCGCAAGCCCGTGGGGAACCCACCAACATCCCTCATCTCTCAACAAGGAAGTGGGGAGGCACCATTGGCGCAATCCAAACCATCAAAGGAACTATAATGAGACATGAAATATTTTTATAAATATTTTGACATAATGTTAAGGGGTGTTAATAGTTGAGCTACTAAAAGGTTACTTTGAGCACATGGTCAGTTGCAGGATAAGATGTTATAATTCTAACTGGGTATGTGCAGGACCATGATGGGCCAAAAAGTGGTGATATGATGGGTATGTGTAGGGTATGTGGTTGATGACTTTTTTTTTACACAAAATTGATGAAACGAAAAGGGTTTTCAAAGGAGATTCTCAGATTTCCACCAATATAAATTATTCTTTACTTTGAATATAATAAATAATTATTATTCATTTTCTATTTGAATTATGACTAAAGTCCTGATTGATAGGCTGATTGAAAAACATCTATAGCTTTCAAATAGTATCACATTTTTTGAATCTAAAACATGTGTCACATTCTATGCTTCACATACTATAGGATTAAAAAAATAAAAAATGAATTTCATGAAGTTTTGACCAAGTTAAGGTGGTCATACATACGAGTTTTTATATTTTTTAAAAGTTGTAATAAAAAAATCATAATTAATTATTTACTTGGACAAAAATTACAAAAAAATATGCATCACATCTGGACATGAGTCCTCTACTTATATGTAAAATCTTATAAAATAATATTATCATTTTATTGTGGTTAGGGTGGTCAGACAGACACATACTTCCTATTTTTTGGAAATTTAAGTACTTTGCATTGAAATTTCAATTTTCACCAAATAGATTTAAAATAAAAAAAAAGCCCTGGTAGTTTAGAAACTACATTCAATTTTCTACAAATTCTATTCTTACATATTTTTGAAATAATATAGATAACTTATTCAAATTTTTATGTCAAGTTTCCTAACTCTGATTTTTTTGAATTTTTTGCCACTTAAGGGCATATTTTTTCCATGATGATCCTGTACATATCCAACTATTTTTTATAGTTGAAAGATATGCACTAAGACATGTTGTTTAGAAGGTAAAATAAATGTAAGTTGGAGGTGCAAGATTTAATCTGGGTCATTCCCTAAAACTCCATTTCCATAAGATGCATGTGGGTTAAACCTAGCGGGCAAGTGTGGAACTGATGTGTGGACATCTTCGGAGGTCATGAAGATAGTGGAGTCTGTGGGATGACTTGAAAATGAAAAGTGGTCTAACTTTATTTTTAGAAGGTAATGGTCATCTATAGTTACATTTTAAAACTATTTTGACTTTATCTGAGCCATTTTTCAAGCCATCTCACTACAAAATCAACAACTAAAATTTGCAATTCAATATTGAGGCTAAGTGAGCCATTCTATTTCCTGTGAGTGAATAGTAATGGAAGATATGATGCTAAACTACCAAATTGGTCTGCTTTAACACCACAAAAACTTGTTTTAAAGAATAATTGAAATTCATTAAAGCATTCTATGTGACTAAGAATTTCTTGTTTCTCATTCAAGCTCATTTGACATCTAGAAATTAGAGTTTTTCAAGCGTCTATGAAATAGTAAGTAAAATCAACACCTTGCATTTCAATTTCTTGCAAATTTGATAAGAATGCTCACTCATTCATTTTGTCACTAGAAGTTCTAGTTTGTTTTTATTTCTTTTAAGTTTTGATGTTCAATTTGAATGATAGATTTTTTAATTCATAATATTTCTTTGTGTTAAATCCTTATCCTAGTCGTAAGATTATAGTTTTTTTTGAAATAAAACCTTAGCTTGTAAGAAACACTATCATCATGGTGCCTCTAGGAGCCCAAACTTCAAAATTAGAAGAGAAGAAGAGGCCCCTTTCTTAGGATCTCATTGACTAATTAAAATCCCCAATATTTGATAAACCCAAGGGTCTACTATTGTTCCAAGGAATTCAAATTATAGATGGTCTCATTGATAAAAAATGCAATATCAAAGATGCCACATTACCATATACTAGAAGGGAAAATTTCAACTATTGGTTTGGCAACAAAAATGATGGTATTCCCATTGGTAACCTTTGGAGATTAGACATGGTAAAAATGGTAGTGCCAAATGGCTACATGGATATTGATCTTCTAAGAGCAGTGGCTACTAATTATGACCCAATCTCTAGGGTTTTAAGAATCTATGATATTGTTGAGATGGTAAAGGTCACTAGGGATGAAATTGTTGAAGTTTTCAAATTGATTGGAGTGAAGACATGGTCAAGATTGATGAGAAGGAATTAAGAGCCGAGTATGAGAAAATAAGGCATACCTTCAAATTTTCAATCTTGCAACACTTTTTTGGCATCTGTTAAGGGACAAGGAAAATTATTTTGGGTCCATCTAATAAAGAGACTTTTTGTATGGATTACTTTGTGACATATTTCCAAAGGAATTTTTATTCCTTATGCCAGATCTTAGGTTTTGACATAGTCACAAGTATTCCTGTGGCTAAAATTTATATGGCTTGCCATATTCAGCACCCTATTTGTAGTACATTTTATGACTTTGGATCATACTTGGCTAATAGGATACGTGAGGGATTGATTGCATTGAAAAATGGTAAGGATGGGGTAAGAATATGGTGGTATTCATTGTTCATGAATATGTTTCTCTAAAGGGAGCTACATTATTTGGAAAAGATATGAAATTAGTCAAAAAGGAGGGTGATATAGATTTACCTATCCAATGTTGGACTAGACTCCTTGATAGGGATGATCACTAGTCCATTTTTGTGGTGTTTGAGAATATTTTCACTTCCAAACTAAGGAGGTCCCTAATTTTGAATGTGTCAAGGATCCCTACAGCGCTACATGATTTCTTGAGGCCAAAAGACAAGAGGACCCATTTGAACATTGAGCACAATTGGGGAGACATTATTGTTGGCTTATGGCTCGTGTGGATGTAGTTTTTAATTTTTGTATGTTGTCATTTATGAAACCTGTTGTCATCCTTTTGGTCCACAGTTATGCATTCAGTCACACCAGAAGTTATAGTGGAAAACTGTGTGTTACCAACAGAACAAGGTATCCAGTCTAATAGCTTCACCAAATCATCTCTTCATGTTTTAGATCACTGAAATTGTTTATCAAGCATGTGAAACACCTTATCATTGAATCCTATATTGCTATCCTTGTGGCTACATGGTCTTGGAGGTACGATAGGACATTTTTAGTTTATTTGCATGTTGGAGCCGACTCAGTGAAAATGGTATATAACCGTTGTATAAATTTGAATTATCTTTATTATATAATTAATTATTGGTCCAATATATTGTGTAACCGACTTGTTTGACTATGTATTGGAATTATTTATGTTTTTGGGCCAACTAATTGCAAATGTTATCAAGTTTTGTTGAAGCTGACCTCTAGCGATTAATTCTTAGTGAGTAGATATATTCATATGTTCATCACATCATTTATGGGCATGAAAAAAGGGTGTGTGTGTGTGTATATTGTGAATCTCTAATATATATTTGAGCGATATCATGCGTAGTTTCACTTGCACATAGAGATTTTGTGTACAAACTTGGGTAGAACAGAGCATAAGTTCATTACTAGTTAAACAGGACACAAGTTCATCATCAGAGCTAAACCGGAACTACAATCAAGCATTTGTAGATTCTATCTACTCATTTCATTTTCTTTTGGATCAATTCCAAACTATTGTAAGGGAAGTGAGCCCCCATCTTTTGAGCAGTGAGCTCTAGGCAGTGAGCCTAAATGCAAGTGCATTCTCATTTTGTAATTCTTATTTTTGAGTATACTTAGAACATATTGTGGATTGGACATCCCACGTGGTTTTTCCCCTTATAGGGTTTCCATGTAAAAATACTTGTGTTATGGTTGTGTGGTTTATTTTTTTCTATTTCTACATGTTGATTTTGGTTAAGTGTGTTCAGTGGAATAAAGATCAGGATAAAAGAATTAAAATTTGCACATCACTGATTCACCCCCCTCTTAGTGTTGCTTATTTCCAACAATTGGTATTAGAGCCTATTCCTCTAAAGAAGCTGGATAGCTTGGTGAGATATTTGAAATTCATGGATACAAGCAATCTTTAGCAACAACTCATGGTGGCATTAGATGATCTTGACCAGTCAAAATCTGAGATTCAAGAAATGCAAAAAAAAATGTCCAGTCATTGAAAGATAAGATGGTGAATCAAGGGAGAAAATAAAATAATTATGTGGTCAGCTCAAATAGAAGAACAAAACCAGTGAAGATGAACAAATCAGTCAAGTACTAAAAGAAAAAACAAAAGAATGTGAAAGATTGCTCAAGAGAATGTTGTCTTGAAGCATGAGACAAAATCCATCATGATGAAGATGACTAAAGAATTAGAGGACAAAAAGAGAAATGAGGAAAATTTTGCACAATCATTGAAAGAGAAGTCTGAACAATATAGTCGATTAGAGAATGAACTGGAGCAAACCAAAAATAATGAAGAAGAGCTTGAAAAAAAGCTTGATGATCTTAGGGATGCACTTGCTACAACAAATGAGTTTAAAGAGAAATTCAAAGCAAGATCATCCAAACTTGATGAGTTAATCAAGGGACAAAGAACTAAGGGTGACAAGCGAGGGCTTGGATATGAGGAAGGAAAAAGCTCTAGATCTACACAAAGGAACTCTGGACAAAGAAATCCTAGAAAAGGAATCTAGATGTGTAGATCCAATAGAAATTCGATAAGGCAACCTAATGCTTAAACATTTAATGGTTATTGTTATACTTGTAACAAATTTGGTCATATGGCTTCTTAGTGTGGGAGTAGGGTGAACACAAGTAGACCGCCATTCTTAGGAAAATGCTTTAATTGTTACAAGTATGGTCACAAGTCAAGCGAATGTAGAACTATGATGCATATCCCTCATAGAGATATCAAATGTTATGCATGCAATAGATTCAGACATGTTGCTAACTAATGTAGGTCTAGAAAAAGTCAATGGAACAATTGGTTAAAGCAGAGAAGTGTTGTTTGCTACAACTGCAACAAATTTGGCCACACTTCTAGATTTTGTCAGAATAGAAAAGGTCTAGTAAAATAGAATAATCAACCGGATGTTAAGGGAAAAGGAAAGATCACTGCTAATGAAATAAAAAAGTAGATGCAAACAAAGTGGGTGAAGAAGAATCCCTCTACAGAAGAAACTAGATTTGTACTAGAAGACTCTTTTGGTAACACCCATGGAAACTAATTGTAGATCTCTGCATTAGGGGAGTTGTCAAGGAAATTCTCTAAACCCCCTACAAGTGATCGATACTAGAATTCAGACTAATCCAGTAGGAAGTTGGATACTCTTCAATCATTGTGGAATGAATTTAAAAGTACCAATGAAGTTTATTGAAGATTCAAGAAAAAATTGTTTGCCCCAAAATATTGAAAGACTGAGAACCCTACAGAATTAGGGCAAGGGAATTTATTGCAAAAAGTAAAGAGCTAAGTTTGATAAAAATAAAAGAACCATTTTCACTCTCATTTGACACTTTACATTTGAGAGAAAGAATTCAGAAGTGCTCAGAGGTGATCCTTGCCAAAGCAAACAATTGATTCAAGCTTTGAAGAGAATCTTTGATCGTCTTCCATTTCATCTCTGAAAGGTATTTATAGAAAACTTGAAAATTTGTGTATTTGCAATTATGTCTACCCCTCTCTTAGTTGAAGTTAAGGATAGGCCGCACCCTAAATTCAAATGGAATCCTTATAAATTGGTAGAAACTGAGCCCCTAGGAGCATTTTCTTCCATGTCGTATGGTGTTCTACACACTGAAGATATTAGGGTTTATGTGCATGCAAACATTGAAGATGTGGGAAGTGCATAACTATTGGAACTGTATTCTAATCATATAATGCAAGAAGATTTCTCTGTGAAACCTAAATTCAAAGCCCTCGTGGACAAGAATTTTTTTATAATTCATGAGGTTTCCCATATTTGAGGAGGATGAGTGGGTTTGATACATTCTGAGTCGAATGCATGATGGATTTATGTGGTTGGATATACCATTTAAAATTACCAAGGAAGCTATTGTGTTGTTACTAACTTAAATTCTTCTAGCAAACTTCCAGTATTGAAGTCGATAAAGAATGATGTTGTCACTAAAGTGACTGGCTCACACTAGGATAAAAGGACAATGACTATAAGTCACATTGCTGAGATTGATGTAAGATTGCATCCATGATCATAGGGTATAAGATTTACCATTCGAGTCGAGAAAATTTTGTATCTGGCACTGCCATAATTTACACAACATATGAGATGATCAAACAAAATGTGGATTATGATCTATGTGAAGTACTCAGAGGGAAACTCTTGGAGAACTTGAAGAAAATCAAGAAGGACAAAAGGAATGTGTTCAAGTTCAAAAAATTGTTCATTTGTTTGTACTTTTACTTCTCTGGTGAGGTACTAGGCAATTGAAAAGTTCAATGGAGAAATGATGTTCCAATAGCAGTATAGATTTTAGACATGCTATGTAATCATGGTGACAAGGAGACCCACAACTCAATCCTGTGGGGTCATTTCAAAAGCCTCTAAAAATATATGTATGCCAGAGAGAGGATCGCTAAAGCTGTAGTGGAATAGTATAAGGATTATATATGCTTCGTGAGGAAAAGAGTCCTTGCTGACCTGTGCCCTGAAATGGAAATTGAAGAAATGGATTCACTCCTCCAAAAATTCAAAAAGGAATTCAGAAGAAAGTCAAGAATCAATAAACTCATGATTGGTAACATTGATGTTGTTATGAGTGAGACCAAGTCAATTTTGGAAGAGTTCTTGTCAAAAGAAAAGGTAAATATTGAATAGGCTCAAAGTCATCAGGAAAAGAGTCCTTGTTGACCTGTGCCCTGAAATGGGAATTGAAGAAATGGATTCACTCCTCCAAAAATTCAAAAAGGAATTCAGAAGAAAGTCAAGAATCAATAAACTCATGATTGGTAACACTGATGTTGTTATGAGTGAGACCAAGTCCATTTTGGAAGATTTCTTGTCAAAAGAAAAGGTAAATATTGAATAGGCTCAAAGTCATCAGGAAAAGAGTCCTTGCTAACTTGTGCCCCGAAATGGGAATTGAAGAAATAGATTCACTCCTCCAAAAATTCAAAAAGGAATTCAGAAGAAAGTCAAGAATCAATAAACTCATGATTGGTAACACTGATGTTGTTATGAGTGAGACCAAGTCAATTTTGGAAGAGTTCTTCTCAAAATAAAAGGTAAATATTCAATAGGCTCAAAGTCATCAGGAAGTGAATGTGGGAGAGAGCAAGTCAAAAGGAGGAAATGAAAATGATGAGAACTTTAATGTATATGATCCTCCAATATTTGAGGATATTTTGACTTCTCCCAATGATGTAAATAATGAGACTCCTATTGTGACTAAGGTCCAAGGTAAGGTGGTAGTTGATGTGAAAGAAGTCTTTGGTGAAGAAAAAGATTTACCAAAATTCATTTCGCTAGCTCAATCTAAGACTGACAAAGGAAAGAATCAAGAAATCAGTCTGAAAGAAGTGAAATAATCTCTATTGGAGCAAAAGGTAGAATCAGACTCTGAGTTTGATGAGAGCTCAATCAACTTATCCACATTGTCTCCAATCCAGATGCTAAAAGTTTCCAAATTAGCTCAAGATAAAGCCAATGAGAAAATATTGAAATCTTATATTGAAGAAGTGAGCTACTGAAACTCACATCTAAGGTTTTACAAAAACTAATGCCTACCCATGTTATGGATCCATCTAGATTTCCCTCTAGTGAGTTAAAAAGATTGATAAACTATGTAGACTCTCATTTCAAGTCTTTTGAGGTTTCAACTCGGGTTCAAGTGAAAAATGAATTTAAGCAGGAAAGAATTGGAAGCCTAATCCAACTCATTTCCAAGGACAAGAAACTACTAGTAATTTGTATACAGAATATCCAAGGTGTTATAACTGAAGGAGGAAGTATGTACAAATCCTGCCTAATCTTGTCAAAATTTACTGTGGCAAATGAGGAAAAGATCAAAGATATTGAGAACCAGTTGACTATTATTTCCAACACCTTTGATCCTTTGACCAACAGTATGAGTCAGTAAGATAGACAAGTAATATCCTGCTTGATCAATTAAATACTTTGGAGTTTGAAAATGAAAATGTTATTAGTAGAGTAAGTGAATTCAGGAAGTTGATAAGTCTAGAAATTGAGACAATGGCAAACACTCTAAAAGAAGAAAAAATTGCTTTGAACGCTCATGATCCCATAATTTTGGAAGCTATAGAAACCATGTCTTATCTTCTCTATGGCCATATTACCATTTTGGAGAGTCTGAGGAGTATCTAGGACTCAAAATTAGAAGGACTGAAGAATGTATTTACAAACATCTTCACATTTTTGTAAGTCTCTAGATAGACTTGTACAGTTTTGCAAAAAAAAATTCTCCAAATTTTGTCATTGATGTCAAAAGGGGAGAGTGTATGTGAAAAATGAAAACATATTCTTAGGGGGAGTAATATTTTGCAGTGGAGCAGTATTTTGTATTTTGGTAGAATATTAGTTTCAACACTAAGTCATTTTTCACTAAATGTTTCCATCAATGCCAAAGGGGGAGATTGTTGGCATATGGCTCGTGTGGATGTAGTTTTCTATTTTATGTGTTATCATTCATGGAAAATATTATCATCATTTTGGTCCACAATTATGCATTTAGTCACACTGGTAGTTAAAGTGGAAAACTATGTGTTACCGACAAAATAGGGTATCCAGTCTAATAGCTTCACTGGATCATCACTTCCTGTTGTGGATCAATGAAATTGTTTATCAAGCATGTGAAACACCTTATCATTGAATCTTGTGTTTCTATCCTTGTGGCTACATGGTCTTGGAGGTCCGTTAGACATTTTTAGTTTATTTGCCTATTGGAGCCAACTTAGTGTAAATGGTGTATAACTGTTGTATAAAGTTGAATTATCTTTATTAGATAATTAATTATGGGTTTGAGCTATTGTGCAATTGACTTTTTTGAATATGCACTGGAATTATTTGTGTTTTTTTGCTGACTAATTGCAAATTTTATCAAGTTTTTTTCAAGTCAACATGCGGCGGTTAATTCCTAGTGAGCAGATATATTTAGATGTTTGTCACATCATTTTTGGGTGTGCCTGAATGTAAGTGCATTCTCATTTTGTAATTCTTCTTTTTGAGTATACTCAAAACATATTGTGGATTGGCCATCCACTGTGGTTTTTCCCCTTACAATATTTCCATGTAAAAATTCTTGTGTTATGGTTGTGTGGTTTATTATTTTATGTTTCTGCATATTGATTTTGGTTAAGTGTGTTCAGTGGAATAAAGATCAGGATAAAAGAATTAAAATTTGCACATCACTGATTCACCCCCCTCTCAATGTTGCTTGTTTCCAACAATTATTCCCTACATGAGTTACATAATTCTAAGGGTGTATGGCATGTGTAGCACCACATATACTCTTAAGGTATGTTCCATTGAGGGTTGGTTTTCTTGAGGTGATGTCGAAATTAGGATATGTAGGGGATAACCACTTGAAGGATCATAGGAAGTGAACCTTTTTCCCTACATACACTATTTTCTCTAGCTTTTTCATGAAGGATGGAGTATGGAGAAACATCATTGATGTTCTCAAGACATTTGGGATGAACAGGGTTAGAGAAATAAATCATGATCTAGAAGGTTTCATGGTAGGGTTAAAAGCCAAAATTCGTAGCTCTAAATTCATCCACAACTTCTAATTTCTTGAAGATGTAATCATGAATATTTTTTATTTCCAAAAACAAGATGATAGAGAGATGAAGTGGATTACATTCAATAATTTGGAAAAATAAATGTAGGAAAATGATCTATATTTTTTAACTCTCAATGATATCAATGATGAAAGTCAGAGAATTGAATATGTTTTTTAGAATTTTGAGAAAGTAGTGTTAGGGAGGTTGAAAGAAGAAAGGACAATTCAAGAAAAAGGTAAGGTTGTGGTAAGAGAGGCACAAGATAAGGGGAAGGCTCTATGATGGAGGAAAGACCTACCTACCAACCACCAAAGAGAATACTTGTATTTAAGAGGAGGAAAGACAAGACAAAGGAAAAGAAAACAACAACCACCTCTTCTCAACAAGAGGGGTCAAGAATGCCTTCGCCTACACATGAAATTCCACCTTTATCTCCCCTAAGTTCTATCACTTAGGTGAAATCATCGAGTTACATTCACCACCAAGGAAATCTTCACCACCAAGACAACAACCTCCAAAGAAATAAAATATAGAATTAAGCAGTTTGGTGGATTATCCAAAACATTCTAAGGATGAGATACTTGTTACCGAGGAAGAAATGCAGCAAGGGATTCCTTCTCCCACTAGGGAGATCGTGCCACAAGAAATGGACCTCATACTAAGCAAAGTGGACCTCACTGGTATGAATAATACTAATGATATGAGAGAGGAGGCATGCAATAAATTCATGGATGATAACTCATCTTTCAAGACATCCTCCATCATGGATTTTTCTTGGAGAGAAAAAAGGGATGAATATGTTAATAACAATTTCAAGAAGAGAAGCCTAAACCCTCAATTTCTTGACAAAGTCATTGAATCCCAGGTTAGGCAAGAAATGAAGGAAAGTTTTCAAAACATTACAGTAGAAGAGGGAAGAGAATTGGTGAGAAGTAGTGGTCTCCTCTTACTACTGGAGTGGGATATTTCCTCTTCCATTACCTTTGTTACAATGAGGAGATGTGACAAGTCACTCTACTCCATAGAAAAAGAAGTAATTGTTGCTTTGTAGGGGTCTACTCTTAGTGAGTAGTGAGATATATTGGAAATTTGGGCTTTAGCCCCAAACAAAAAGAATCCACCAGTTGCTGAGCCACCTGTAGATTACTAGGGAGGGATAATCATTAATAGAGTATCAAATACCCATGCAATTGAAGTAACCATAATGTCTATGAATTTTTCCCAATTTACAAAGGAAACAATAGAATCTATAATTGCAAAAAAGGAGAAGTTTAGGAAAATGTATAATGACTTTCTAGTTTAATACATCAAGTGTCAAAAAAATATTTATAGAACTACAAGTAGAAATGGAATTGTTGAAACAGAAAATGCAAAATATGCAAACTAATGTGACCATGCAAGAAAACTCTATTTCTCCTCCTGCATCTCAAGAGCAAGTACCATATTCCCCTACTCCTCCCATAGATATTTCATTGGTAATTATGCCATACAATATGGGAAATGTTCCTATATCAATTGAAAGACCAAGCACTTTAGGTACACATCAGACTAAGGAGGTCAATAGGGAAGAATTGGTTGAGAAGTTGAAGATATATGAAGAAAGATGCAAACAATAGGGTAGATTGATTTTCACTAGCAATCTAAAGATTATGACAATAATGGTGGAGCATCTAAACAAAGGGATTTACAAAATATTGATTAGCATCTATGCTAATTACTCCTCCATGTTTGATGTTGTAAGAAATTTTGATAGGGACAAGGAAGTGGCCATCCCACTAATGGAGAAGTGGATTCCTAGATATCAAGATCTTAGGCTTATGGTTGTTGGGTCCAAGCATGATGCCAATAAGCTAGACAGTATTAAACCCACTCTTAAGATCATAAGTGGAATTCAAGAATTCGAAGGAAAATTTGAGCCTTTGGAGGAAAATATTAGAGAGATGGTTAAGAGGTTTGATGAGTTCATGAATAGCATTTTTCTCCCTAACATCTTGAATGAAAATGGTGAAATTAAGACCTTGTAAGAATGGAAAGATCAAGAAAATGAGGCGATTACCCCTTAGACAACCTTAATTTGTGAGGGAGATGATATGGGTATGTTAAGGAGTAGTATGGAAATGCTCACTCAAGCATGGATTTTCCTTGAGGAGTTTGGAAAGGAAGCCAACAAGGTAGTGACTAGGTATGATCCATATAGGGAAAAAGTTAGCAGTTTTATTGGATTCAATTGACCTTCTGAGGAGAAGTTTTAGCTTTGGAAAGAAAAATATCTTGATGTATTGGATGGTTAAGCTACTGTTGAGGTGGGGTGGTGAGTGCAATTCTTGTTATAAGTCTACAACAGTTGGAATTATAGTAAGGAGAATACAATACATGGCCTAGAACTAATATAGATTAGGCCTTCGATACAACAATGTAAAAATATTGTATTCTCTCCAGTTTGAAATTGATGACAAGGATGCTGACATGGAGGTGTTTTGGTTTCCTTCTCTTTCTTTATTTTATGCTTTTCTCCTTTAAAACTTGGTGTACATGGAAGGAATTTTGGGAGCATGTGGATAAAGTGCTGCAATAACTAAAGGGTTCCTTTTTGAAGGTAGTACAAATCTTATCGTCAACTATAAATGGTTTTGGTCCCACATGATATTTTCCCTCCTTTGAATTGTAAATGTAACCACATTACAAAATATATTTGTAAGTGGTCAAATGAGGTTATGATGTGTACATTCTGGCCCAAAGTTTGTTTTCTCCTTCATTTATATAAGAAGGAATTCATGACCAAATGCATAGGTTGTTGATTGATTAGAGACCAATTTTGTAATAGAAGATACAAAGACCAATTCAGAGTTTTGTCTTAGGTTTTGAGTCTAGTTGATAGGAAAATGTAATTTTTGATAATAGTACTAGAATTTTGAATATAGAAGATGGTACAAATTCAAAGCAATTTCTCTTCTAGTGTATTCATTACATGAGTTACTAATAAAATGATCAAGGGTTATTTCATTAATCTTCATTATGTTTCAGTGAATGTTTAGTTATATCCTTTTTTAATTCAAAGAATTAAGTAAATTTCTTGGATGAAGCCATAGGTTCATGTAATTCAAGTATCAAGATCCATATAAGAATTTTTGGTTTAGGATACAATGTTATAATTTTGTAATGCATTATTGTAGAAACCTTATAATTCTAAATATTAATCTGCTATCCAATTATACTTGTATGAAAATTGACTTTGTTTCCTAGGTTAAGGTGTTGTTTGGATTTTGTATTTATTATGTGATTTCTTCATCATTCAACAACAATATAAATTCATAATAAAACTTTCTATTGAATTATAGTTGATAATATTCCATGTCAAGTGCATCATTCTCTACTCTAGATGTTAAATGTGTAAAGAATCTACAAAAAAATTGAAATATCTCATCTATTGAGCTTAAGTTGTGAGAAAAAATCTATTATTTTCAATGTATTTGATTAGTAGATGCATGAATCCATAGGCAAATTATGGGATCACTCTCTTGGGTTTTGCATAGCCCAAAGTGTAGGAGGAAAGCATTGCTACTTTCACTCGTTCGATGGCCAATCCCTTTAGGTTGCTAAGAATTGGAAATGGAAATTCCATAGGCCTCTTTGAAGATCAGCTCGGTTCTTAAAAAAAAAACAATAGATAGATCTACACTTCCATTTCCCATTTGCTAACTTGTTGGATCCATGTCAAATATTTTTGTAATTTATTTTTTATGAGTTGTCAAGGCCTAAGGTTTCAAATGCAACAATGAATAAGTTTCCTTCAAGATTCTTTCAATCCTCTTCAAACCTGAGATCTACACATTCACACAAAAAGGAAATATTTTTCCATTTTAGGGGCTTACCTTGGTCAAACAACATGCTAGTGTTTCCACTTCCACAATGGCAATGCCATTGATAATTTGATAATTGAAAGGAAGGAATGATTAATCCACAAAGTGTTGAAACTCAACACGCTTCAAAGGCTTCCTTTAAGTACTGAAATCATACACATCACCTCAAGATCTTGTATATTTCTTGCATGAATACTTTGGATACAACAAGGGTTAGCCTTCACAATACAGTGATAATATGAACTCACATACACTTTGACATGATGTTGGATCCTTCATTGTTGCAATAAATCTCTAATGGATGCTCTTGACTTGTTGAATAATTCTCTTGATCACAATACTTGCTCTTAATGCTCACTTATTCCTAGATCTTTTCACTTAATGTTCAAATGATGCAATAACTAGGTATTTATAGGAATTTAATCCAATTTTCCAAAGAAAAAATCCTAATGGCTAACTTTGGATATTTGAAATTCAAATAATAAAATGCTACCTCCAATATATTCAAATTTGGATCCAAAATAGGGGGACATAGATGCCTAGGGCACCATTGTCCCGACCCTATTTTGCAACATATATAGTGTCAAGAGAAAAATATTAAGTGAAATGCCACCTCTTACCTTTCTAAATTTGGGTCTAAATTAAGAGGAAAGGGTACCAAGGGCGCCCTTGTATAGACCCACTTTTTCAAGATCTAAAAAGCTAGGGGAAAATTATGGAATAAATACTTAGGTTTTCCACATGAAATTTGTTGGTAACTATTGAAATGGGACACATAATGCATAATTTAGGAAATTAGGAGCTTAATTAGGTCTAATAAATTAAGGGGGGAAAAAACATGGAGTGAAATTGTCAAGGGTGACCATTTATGACACAACAAGTAGTATATTGATATTCTAATGTGTTTATCTTCTTTATCTTGTCAATCTATTTGTCTATTATCTATTTTCCTCTTTATTTCTCTACTTGGTTGTCCATGGAGATGGAAAAACCAAAATGGGGATTTAACTAATGAAAACCCCAAAACAGCCCCAACATTTTCATTGTTCCTATGTGTGCAGATTGTTCATTTGGAGCATTGTGGGAGGTTTCATAGTGTTGAACCTCTTGTGAGTTATTTCTCTTCTTTCTTGCTTTGTCATTCTATTATACCTCATTTAAATCTATGCATGTTATTTTTCTTCTTGTTATTTCTATTATTTTAAGCATTTTGTTAGTTTAGAAAAACATTCAGATTTTAGTTTCTATATAGATAGTAGACTCTCTATGTTTCTATGAGTTAATTCTATTCTCAAACCATACGAGACTACAACACGTCATTGGGACATCTATGCACTACATTGTCATCCTTGGTCAAGAGCTAGTCACCTTGCTCCCGAGATCTTTTAAGTCTGCTCTTCTGGTCTCTAAGGTCCTTATTTCCTAAAACATCATAAAACATAAAATATAGTCAAAACTCTCTTTAGCTTCCTTTTTCATATGAGATTTTCCTTTGAGGTAGTTGAGAACCATTTTCTCCCTATAGACTCTTCATGTCTGAGAGACTCAAGTGCAGCAAATCTCCTCCTCTACAAATCTTATGTTCACTTATCCTCTCACCTTGACTATATAAGAAATGTCTCATATACAAATTATGTATTGTTGGTTATTATATTGTTGATCTATTTGATCATTGCAACAATATTGTATCCATAATAAGCAATCTCTTTTATTTCTACTATCTTATGGAAGGATATCATAGTTTTTGAAAGTGAATTTGGGAGTTTGAGTCCTTGTGTGACTTTTACATGTTGAATAATTTATCTTCCTCTTTGAAAATAGTGACTTTGTTTCTCTTCTATTCACATATTTGGTATCTATTCATTTGCAACTTTTTTGAGAGGTTACTTTATTTGGTTAGGATAAAGAATTCTAATTTTATTGAGACATTTTTAGCACTAGCATGGTGATATTTCACAAATATCTAGAGAACATCCCTATATTTCCTCTATCCATTTCATATTTAGAGAGTGAACTTAGTAGGGTTGCATCATACATTTACTTCTTCCAAAAGGAAGATGCATTATTTGATGTGAAGGATCCTACTTCAATACTCATCATGACACCATCTACACAAATATTCTCTCTATTGTGTGAAGTTATCAATCTCATAACTTAACTATTCTCTTTTGGGGGCCTACATGGTCTTTCTCTCTATCCTCTCCTTCTCTTGAGGGATCATTTTATTAAGCTTCATTTATATACGCTTCTCTCATTTTTCTTAGGGTAATAGGTGGGTAAAATATTTTTATCTATTGGAGGATTTCTATGTACATGGATGCCTCATTAGACTACATGTTTTTATGACCCATCATTTTCACCTAGCTAAGTTTCACTTAAAGGGGGTGTTAGTTTAGGTTTATTTTTCTTTTCACTAGTTTATTAGGTAGTTTACTATTGTAATGTCACATAATTGCACCTAGGGGAAATTCCACATTTTGGCATTTTTTCCTAGCATTTATTATTGCTTGAAATATTAATGACAAAATCCCATGGGTCAAAATTTTATTATTCTAACTCCATGTGGACAAGTGGCTGAGCAATAGAAGCCTGGTGACACATTTTTTGATAATATAGGATCTAGACGTATGCATGACACACAAACGTCTACGTGGCACATTAGCATCCTATTTATTTCCTGAGTTTAAACATGGAATCTAGAATACTAACCATTGAGGCACATGTCCTGGTAGTTACATTTTGAAAGTAATGGCTCTTTTCCACCCTTGCGAGCATTAAAAACCCCTTCTTGGCTCTCATTTGGGAGTTGGAAGACATCACTCAAGCTCTCTTGATATTTTGCTCCAACTTTGAGATCTCCTCACTTTTGACAGTAGTGCTCTTAGAAGCGAAGCCATGCCAGACTGAGGTCCTCCCAGTAGTTGTAGCAGCTCTCAAGCAAGCACTCAATAGTGTGTTCATGTACTCCAGAGAGGGTCTAGGCTTGTGGTAACACTCTCTCTTTCTCTCTCACTTTCCTTTCATACTTGCTCATTTACTATCTTTTGGTGCATGTTCTACTCCTCAGCAGGTTTTTATTTCACCACACACTTCTCGTGGTGTAGGTTCTACTCTTGAGAAAAAATTTCTTTCACCACACACTTTGTTTACTTTTTTAGTACTCCTTTTCAACTTGGTTGTCCATGGAGGTGGGAACACCAAAGTGGGGTCTGACTAAGGCAGGTCCCTATATAGCCACCAAACAACTTTTATCTTGTTCTTTTGTGTGTAGGTCATGAAAGGAGCTTGGAGTCAAGATTCAGATGTCCAAAGGAAGGTAAGATTTCTCCAAGCATCCTCAAGTTCATTTTAGTTTATAGTTTTATGACTAGTTACATTTTTTAGTACAACTCACCCCTGAGCTTAGAAGTAAAGCTTATTTTTGTTTGTTCAATTCTCTAAGTTCTCTATTGCTCAAGATTCCAGTGCATCCTTTAGATGATAGCACACTATGTTGGATTCCTTGAACTACGCTAATGTCTTTTGGCTGAGAACTCCCTCTTCTGGGATAGAAATCCCTTGGTTTTTCTTTCTCAAGATCTCTAGTGGTTTTCTCTTGAAGAATAACTGAATCTTAGTTATTTATTATTTTGTTGATCTACTAGCTAGATGTGTATAAGGGTAGTTCATTCCCTAGTGATCTCTCGAGAAAGGAGAGACCTCTATGGAATGAATCCCTCTTATATCACATTTTGGTGAACCTGATGTGAATGTCATATTTTTCTTCATGATGTTGCACATTCATGAATTTTCTAAGGAAGATTTCAATATGTTGGAAGATTCTCTAGATGATTTCTTAGAAGTGCTCTCCCCTATCCGTAAATCTTCTGAACAAGTCTCCTCTCGATAGGCTGGGGGATCAGTAAATGTGGTGGTGGTCTCTATGGCTCCCCCAAGCCCTAAGAAAACTATCATTTACATGACCCCAACCGAGCCTTCTATCTATGGGATTTCATGTCTTAGTGATTCATCAAACCTATAGTCAAGGTTCATGAAAGCTATAGACTCTACATGTTATAATGTTGTTAGACACACATATCTTACAAGGAGTAGTAAAAAAATTTTGAATCAACAGCCTACTATTCCTACACCACAATCGTTTGTCCCTACTTCTTTACCACCTTATCAACCAATCCTTCCTTTAGCACCTAAACCCATGATCAAAGAACCAAGAAATTATGATCTTGTCAAATAGTTTCGTGTTACTCCAACTAAGATATCGCTTTGGGACTTGATTTAGACCACTCCAATTTATCAAGAAATGCTCTAGGAAGCTTTACAACATAATCTCTTTCCTACTTCCACTAGGCCCATGGATGTTAATGCTTTGTTGGCTCATATTCATGCGAATTCACCCAGTATCATGTTCCACTGACAAGAACTCTCACCTTTGGATATGCAAAAGCAAGCGGAGCCTTTGATGATTATGGTCAATGTTAACAACATCGATATTAAGCACACCCTCATTAACACTAGTTCAGCTCTCAATGTTTGCAGTATAGACCTATTACTTAAAACTAAGATTGATTCATCTTCTTTAGTGGCTTCCTCCTTCTACATTCGTGGATTTGATAACACCAGCTTCCAAGCTCTAGGTATGATAATACTACCTTTGTAGTTGGGTCTTGTTAACTTACCAACTTTATTTTATGTGATGCCTGACCCCTTACCATATAACCTCCTCTTAGGGAGACCCTAGATCCATGCTATGGGTGTGGTGACTTCCACTTTACATCATTATTTGAAGTTCATTGCAAATAATCGAGTAGTTACAATTAAAGCAGATCTAGAAGGAATTTTCCTCTATGAACTAGCCACTATTGGTCACACTTTGAGTATATCTACTCTCAAGAATTATATTCCATCTTTGACCATTGATGCTATGGCTTGTTCTTCGTCGATACCCTCTGTGGAAGCTGTTCCCAGAGTGAGTGTCAGAAATGAAGAATCACCTAAAGTAGAGGACAATGAATCTCCCTCATCTACTTGTCAAACAAATTATTTCCTTGGAGATGATTGGGGCTCCTTGAATTTCTCCAAATTCTTTATTGTAGAATACAAAGTGAAACCCTCTAGCATAGACCTTCTAGGTACCCTTCATACAAAGGCAGATGATACTCCCACAGAGGAGGAGAAGTGTGATCCTATTCAGGAGATCACTCCTTCCTATGCTTAGGAAAATAGCCCCACTCTTGCAAAGGGGATTCACATTCATGAACCTAGTAAAGAAGGTAGGAACACCCCTATAGAAACATTTGACATCAATTGGTGAAATTGAATGCTCTACATGGAGCCACCACCTCCTGAGGTTCTTCAAACTCATGATAGGTTTAGATATGAGCTCACTTCACAGTATGGCTATGGGAAGAAAGGCCTAGGGTGTATCTAGCAAGGGATTTAGGTCCCCATCTAGTTTTAAGTTGTGACAACATTATCTAGGCTTGGGATGCTCTGTAGAACAATCCAAGCAAAAACCTTGGTGGAGTGTTAATATGATCTCAGTTGAGCCGCTGAGCCTAGTTCACCCTAAGTTAATAGATGAAAGGGAGCAGGCTGAGAAGGTCCCTCTTAATGTCTTCTCTTCTGATGAAATGCTAGAGGAATTTCTAGGTGCTTATTCCCTATTGCCTCCTTATCATCACAAGAAACAGTTCCCATATCATTTGCATAGTCAAGCATACTTTGAAGAATCTATTTTGAGTATTAATGAGGAGGACCCTATATCTAATGTCGATAATGATGTCATGCTATGTCATCCTAAAGAAAACAATTCCCTTCTTAAAGGAGATACTATTGAAATCTCTATGGATCCTAAATCCTCAAAAAAAGTGATCAAGATCGGCAATTATCTCTCTTTGGAGGAAGCAGATGAACACTTTGATCTCTTGCATTCTCATCCTGATATCTTGGCTTCAATATACGAGGATATGCTCAGTATTGATGAATCTATAGAGGTTTACAATATCATCCTATGCCCAATGTTAAGCTGGTTAAACAAAAAAATTGAAAGATCAACCCCAAGATGGCATTGATGGTCAAGACCAAGATAGAGAAGTTGTTGAAAGCAAGCTTTATCCATCCTATCGACTATTCCCCCTAGATTTCAAGTATAGTTTCCATTAGTGAACATGATGGCCATATTCACATATGCATCAACTTTCACGATCTTAATAAATCTTCTCTTAAGGATGATTTTATGTTTCCTAATATAGATATGATTGTTGACTCGACTATAGGCCATGCATTACTATCTTTCATGGATGACTTCTTAGGTTACAATTAGATTTGTATTAACGTGGATGATCAATACAAGATATCCTTCACTACCCCATGGGGTACTTTATGTTATGTGGTCATACCCTTTGGATTAAATAATGAGTGAGCTACTTACCAATGAGTGATGACCCTAATATTCCATGATTTCATACATAAGATCTTAGAAGATTTATTGATGATATATTAGTGAACTCTATAACTCATCAAGATCACTTAAAGAAGCTTTGTCTTATCTTTGAAAGGATTTGACTCTATAAAATGAGACTAAATCCCCATAAGTGTGTCTTTGACATTGATATTGGCAAGATTTTTGGGTTTATAGTCTCTCACTGTGGGATTGAAGTTGATGTTAATAAGATTGATGCCATTGTTAACATACCTCCACCAAGGAATATCAATAAGCTGGAAAGTTTATAGGTGAAGATTCACAAAATTCAAATATTTATATCTCATTTGGCTAATTGTACCCTTCCTTTCACTCACTTATTGAAAAAGGACATTCACTTTATATGGGATGAAGAGTGCCAAAAATCCTTTGAATTGATAAAATCCTATTTGGCCAATTCTTTCGTATTGGTGTTGGCTATGTAGGATAGACCCTTTCTACTTTACCTTGTCATGTCACCATATGCTTCGGTAGCTCTTTTAGCTCAATATGATGATGCTAGGAAGGAGAGAGAGGTATACTATATTAGTCATGTTCTCATTGATTATGAAACTCGTCATTCCTCCATGGAGAAGCAATTCCTCACTCTTGTCTTCGCTACACAGAAGCTGAGACACTATCTCCTCCATGTTGAAACACACATCATAGTAAAAATGGATCTCTTAAGGTATCTGTTCTCTAGCACAAATTAGCGAAATGGGTTATGCTACTTTTTGAGTTTGACATAAAGTTTGTTACTCAAAAATAAATAAAGGGTCAAGCGGTTGTGGATCAATTGGTAGATGCTCCCTCATCTTGCTCCTTTCTAGGGTTGGATTTGTTTCCTGATGAAAATATTTTTGAGTGGAAAATGTACTTTGATATATCAAGGTGTCAAATTGGTTTTGGAGCTAGTGTGGTTCTTGTACCCCCTAAAGGTAAACCAATTCCTCTATCCTTTCAACTATATTTTCCTTGTACCAATTACATCATTGAGTACAAAGCCCTTATTGTTGGCTTACATGCTGCAATTGCACTAAAAATCAAACATCTTCATATCCTAGGAGACTCTAAACTTATAGTGAACCAGATAACAGGAACCTATCAAGCCAAGAAAAGTAAGTTGTCCTGATATCAAGACCTTGCCTTGTCCTTGCTTAAATAGTTCTCTTCTTTCATAATTGATAGTGCCCCTAGGAGAGAAAATAGGCATGTTAATGCCATGGCAAGCACTGCTTCCTTGGTACCTTTAGAAGAAGATACAAAAGAATACCACTTCATGGTCCAAGTCCTATGGAGCCTTGTGGTTCTTGACCAACTCAAAGCCAAGTCCATTGTATATCCCCATGTGGACTCTAGAGAATGGTTTTCTAATATCTACAACTACCTAAAGACTGGAAACTTCCTTGATGATGTGACAAAGAATGATCACAATTGTATAAGAAAGCTTTTAGTTCATTTTGTTGTTTTGTCTAGTGTCCTTTATAGAAAAGCCTATAATGGCTTGCTTCTCAGGTGTCTCAATAAAATGGAAATACCCTTTTCCCTTAAGGAAGCACATGTGGGCTTTGAGGGTGGACACTTTGGTGGTAGATCCTTAGCAAGAGGACTGATACACGGGTATGTGTAGAATCATGATGGGCCAAAAAGTGGTGATATGATGGGTATGTGTAGGGTATGTGGCTAACGAATTTTTTTTACCCAAAATTGATGAAACGGAAAGGGTTTTTAAAGGATATTCTTAGCTTTCCACCAATATAAATTATGCTTTACTTTAAATTTAATAAATAACTATTATTCATTTTCTATTTGAATTTTGAATAAAGTCTTGATTGATAGGTTGATTGAAAAAAATCTATAGCTTTCAAAAGGTATCCCATTTTTTGAATCCAAAACATGTGTCACATTCTATGCTTCACATACTATAGGATTAAAAAAATAAAAATTGAATTTAATGAAGTTTTGACCAAGTTAAGGTGGTCAGACATATGAGTTTTTATATTTTTAAAAGTTGTAATAAAAATTCATAATTAATTATTTACTAGGAAAAAAATTACAATAAAATATGCATCACATTGAGACATGAGTCATCTACTTATATCTAAAATATTATCATTTTATTGTGGTTAGGGTGGCCAGACAGATACCTACTTCTTATTTTTTCCTTGAAATTTAAGTACTACTACATTGAAATTTCAAATTTTCACCAAATAGATTTTTTATTTTTTTTTAAAATAAGCCTAGTAGTTTAGAAAGTATATTCAATTTTCTACAAATTCTATTCTTACATATTTTTGAAATAATATAGATATCTTATTCAAATTTTTACGTCAAGTTGCCTAACTCTGATTTTTCTAAATTTTTTACCACTTAAGGGCCTATCTTTTCCATGATGATCTTGCACATACCCACACATGGGGTACTATTGGAAAACGATGAAACATGATTCCTTCAATTTTTTAAGAAGTGCCCCCAATTTCAACAACATAGTTTTCTTATTCACGCACCTGCCCAAGAATTACAAAATAAAACTTCCCCTTGGCCGTTCACAAAATGGGGTTTGGATATTATTGGAAAAATATCACCCCCTTCTTCTAAGGGACATACCTGTATCATTACCACTACATGATTACTTCACGAAATGGGTCGAAGCTAGATCCCACTTTGATCCACAAATGCTAAATCTATTTGTAGTTTCCTCATGAACATCATTTCTCAATTTGGATTGCTGACTACGCTTGTTTCTGAAATGGTACACCTTTCAATAACAAGGAAGTGAAGCAGTTCCTTGATAAATTCCATATTTAACATAGGTTTTCCACATAGTACTATCCATAATCTAATGGTCAAGCAGAAGCATCTAACAAAACTCTTAAGCTTATTCTTCATAAGATAGTTAATAAGCATGGTAAGATTGGCATATTCAACTAATGTATGCTTTGTGGACCTATCACACGAGTGTTCATATGGCTACGGGAAAAATGCTTTACAACCTTGTGTATGGTGTTGAAGCTAAATTATGCCTTTGGAGTTGGAGATTTTGTTTTTATGGGTTTCCCTTAAAGGACTAATTGATGATTAAACCTACTGAGTTAACCATTTGCATCAGTGGGAGATGCTTGATGAGCATAGTTTACGGGCCCTCGAACATCTTAAAGCTTATCAATGTTGGTTATCTAGGCAATATAATTAGAGTGTGCTTCCTAGGACTTTTAAAATAGGAGATCTGGTTCTCGGTGAAAACCAGAGCAATGTAAATGCACCGCCTAATCAGAGAGGAAAATTTAGTCCTAACTAGTTAGACCCTTACATTATGATCTTTGTACATGGCTCAGATGCCTATGGATTATCGTCTATGGATGGAATGCCTTTAAAAGAACTTGTTAATGTGATGCGTCTCTTTTGATACTACGTGTAGTGTTCTATGTGTCATCTATGTGGTGTTCTCTCTACAAAAGGGCAATAGGACTACATACATTGACATTATTCATTAACACATTATGACAAAAATTTGTGTTGTGAATGACCATGTGTGTGTGTCCATGCATCACATTACATTTATCAAAACCATTAGATCATCATTGTATTTAATTAACATACAACCAAGTATGGTTATTGAATCATATTAGCATCTAATGTAAAGTATACATCCATATGAGCATATAACATCCATAGCATAAACATACGTGAAAAATAAACAATATACACATCCAAGTAAAACAATGCCATGAGATTAGAATCTGTGAATCCATATATATATATATGCAATGTATGTATCCAATGTCATATACATGTATTAGGCTACTTCTATAAAAAATGAGTGGCTATTGACTATATGTCTATACAAAATATCTACAAGTATGTATGTATATGTATCTCACTACAAAAATGATATACAAAACTGATGATGATGAGCCTCTGATCACTTCAAGTACATTTTTTCCACCCACCTAAAAAATCAATAGGGTCTCCAAAGGACCCCATCCATAGTGAGAGTGTTGAACTGTAATCACCAAAACTATAAATCTCTAAATCTCCACTAGCCATCATGTCATACCAGTGGGCCATGGGAATCCAATATGGCCATCATTGGGGAAAACCAACTGGTCGGGTGCACATGATGTGAGCAAAGGCCCACACCTACAAAAGTGTACACATTGTATGGCTATGGTACTCATAATGTACATACTGACCTAGCTCCTAGTAGAGGTGTGCTAGCATGCTGCACCCCTGGGAAAAAATGGTCCTATGCTCCACCATCTCTCTAATAGTGTGGACGAGGCCCCCATGTAGGTGTGAGCCTCTCCCATCAATTGTGATTTGAAAGGCAATGGTCATGGCCATGACTTAGCGGATCAACGTTGTCGTGGTCATCACATGGTCATACCAGTGCATGTAGATATGACCTATGTCATCATCACTGTTTGTCCTCCCTATGTAGTAGAGGACACCCTCCATCCCCTCCTGCATCGATCATGTATAATCAAGATCCAACCGCCATCCATAGATGGGTAGCCTAAGGATTTGATAGACATCCTCGAGTGTGATAGTCATCTCTCCACATGGCAGTTGGAAAGATGACATGGTGGAATCCCACCACTCCATGAGTGCTATCAACATCCTTTCATGATATCTCATCTTTGGCATGGTAAATACATGCCAAAGACTGACTTGATCCAAAAGTGTGACCTCATCCTCCAACAGATGGTCCCTCTACTCACGAATGAGTTAGAATGCTCGCCCTCCTAGATGCTCCCGAATCTCTAGGTACTACAAAAAGTAACAAAAAATCTAAGTCATAACATCAAAATTGTGCATAAAAAAATAAATTCATTAAGACTTATGTACATCATGTAGATGTCTATGTGCCACACATGCATCTCCTAACTGCCATGATTTCCTCGAAGACAACAACACATCTTTGAGACAACAACTTGTCTTCAAGATGATAGCGTGGAGTTAGGACTCCAACGCTCATCAGAAACAACAACATGAATTTCAGATGAGGGCATAGAAAAAAGATGCCTACACACCTCGCTGATGGGAAAATTCCTAAAAATGACCTAAAAATCATGAAAAATGAGAGTTTGTGGCCTACCTTGTCCACCTCGTGACCTTGAGTGATGTCTTGGTGTAGCTGCCTCATACTCTCTCCTGTTCAATTTTTTTTTGACTTTTATCTCACAAAAGTCAACAATTTTCTCATTGTAAATAGTGAAAATGACCATTCTAGGGGCCCATTTTTCCTAGAGTTTGTTGCTCCTCAGTTTCTTTTGAATTTTCCCCACCAGGATAGGGGAAAACTCAGGAGGGGGCATAAGTTCATCTCTTGATCATATTTTTCTTCTAAATCGATGACTTTTTTCTTTATCATTCCTCTCTCTGTGATAACTCTCTTCTAATTTTTCAAAGCTGACCTAAAATTTGAGTTTTATAGGTTAGCACTTTGGACAATCTTTCATGACCATTCTAACATTGTTTGTTGAGCTTGGATGCTAGGGTTACCTTCAATACTAGTTAGCTCAACTTCAGTGGCCACTATGGTCTCTCTCTATTGGCACGCAAATCTATAAAATCCAAAATTTTGGATGAAATTCTTCTTTTTCTACTTTAGTGAAGTTGATTTTTTCTAAATCAAGCCCACTAATGTGGGGGAAAAATGTAATGTCGTATAATTGCAGATAGGGGAAATTCCACATTTTGGCATTTTTTCCTAGCATTTATGATGCCTTGAAATATTAATGACAAAATCCCATGGGTCAGAATTTTGCAATTCTAACTCCATGTGCAGAAGTGGCTAAGCGATAGAAGCCTAGTGATATGTTTTCTAATAATATAGGCTCTAAACATATGTGTGGTGTGCAGATGTCTACACAGCACACTAGCATCCTGTCGGTTTCCTGAGTTCAAAACATGGAATCTGGAATACTAAACCTTGAGACATGTGTCCTGGCAGTTACATTCCAAAAGTAATGGATCTTTACCACCCTTGCAAGCATTGAAAACCCCTTCTTGGCTCTCATTTGGGGGTTGGAAGACATCACTCAATCTCTCTTTCTATTTCATTCCAACTTTGATATCTTCTCACTTTTGATAGTAGTTCTCTCACAAGCAAAGCCATGCTAAACTGAGGTCATCATAGTAGATGCAGTAGCACTCAAGCAAGCACTCAATGTTGCATTTGTGTGCTCTGGATAGGGTCTAGTCCCATGGGTAATGTACTCTTTCTCTCACTTTCCTTTCATACTTTCTCATTTTCTATCTTGTGGTGCGGGTTCTACTCTTGAGGTAGTTTTTCTTTCACCACACACTTCTCGTGGTGTGGGTTCTACTCCTAGGAAGGTTTTTCTTTCATCACATGTTTTTTTTACTTCTTTAGAATTCCTTTTCAACTTGGTTGTCCATGGAGGTGGGAACACCAAAGTAGATTCTAACTAAGGTAGGACCCTATATAGCCACCCAACAACTTTTCTCTCGTTATTTTGTGTGTAGGTCATGAAAAGGAGCTTGGAGTGAAGATACAAACTTCCAAAGGAAGGTAAGATTTCTTCAAGCATCCTCAGTTTCATTTCAATTTATAATTTTTTTACTAGTTACATAGTTCAATACGACTCATCACTAAGCTTAGAAGCAAAGATTATTTCTATTCATTCGAGTCTCTAAGTTCTCTGTTGCTCAGGATGCTAGTGTGTCCTTTAGACAATAATGTGCCACATTGGAGTTCTTGAACTGCACTAAAATATTTTGGCTGAGATCTCCCTCTTTTGAGACAAAAATCCCCTGGTTTTTCTCTCTCAGGATCTCTGGTGGTTTTCTCTCAAAGCATAACTGAATCTTAGTTCTTTATCATTCTATTGATCTATTATCTTGAGGCGTATAAGGGTAGTTTGTTCCCTGGTGATCTCTAGAGAAAGGAGAGATTTGTGTGGAGTGAATCCCTCTTATATCACAACTATATCTTGTTTAAATTCATTATGTAGGTCCATTTATACTTAGTAATGGTTAGTGAAGTGATTGGTGTCTCTTCATATTCCAACTTCATCCTCCTTTATTTTTCTTATAAATTATGTATTGAATTATCTTTGTCTTTCCCCCCATTATATTATTCTCTTGCATGAAATAGTATAGGTACATATTTTCCTATATATCTTATCTAATTCTTCTACTCTTTAATTAATAAAATTAACATTGTTTAGTATATTATTTAATCTTGAGTGGTGTTATCACAATTACTATGACATAAATTTTTAGTTGATTTCTTACTTATCATAAAATCAAACACATAACCTATTTACCAAGAAATATTAAAGGGATCAAAGATGAACATGTAAAGGAAGAAGAATTTAAAGAGCCAAAAATATATACAAAAAGAGATAATTGTGAATGGTTGATCTAGACCTGCTCAAACATGATCAAACAATCCAATGTTAGTCAACAAACAAGTCTAAAAAATCATTCCTCATGCAATTAATTTAAATGCAATGAACAAGAAAACAAGATAGAATATCAAAATGAATCTATTGAAAGCTAAGAAAACTTATTCAAAGAACTCAAACCAGTATCCCATGGGGGAATTGGTGCTTCTTTGATGTGGAAAGAATCCCTTTCCCAATTCCTTACAAAACTTTGGTGATGATGATGATGATTGTGTGCTCCTTGATTCAAATTTTTGATAACCTTGCTATGATTGATGAAACTCTATGAAAACTCTAACGCAATATGGATGATATTTATGATAATGGTGGATTCAAATGAGGATAGTGATTTTACATGGATTGTTGATGCCAAATACAATAGAGGACACCTCTATTTATAGGAAAGAAGGACGGAGAAATGAGAAATATGAAGGATGTGGGATTAAAGATAAACCAATAACAATGTGCCACTTGTCAACATGCTATTGGAGAGAGGAGGAGCACATTTTGATGAATGTGCAAATAAATGCTATTAGGTGGAAATTTGAAATCTAAAAGATGGCTTGTGGAGGGAGATGTGGAAGAGGAGTTAATGCCACTTGGCTCAAGAAAAAGGACTTGTAAGCGATATAAATTCCAAGTTGGAGGATAATACATTTGGGAGGGAGATTTCAAATTTGAAGAATATTCCAACTTGATGCCTTTTTGAATGAAAATAGGAGATTTTATAAATAAATCAATTAAATTGATTTACTTGCACAAATTGAAAAATCTAGAGGATTTCATGGGTTAGAGTTAGAGCTAATCAGAATTTGATTAACTTAGATGGAGATTAGTTTGATTTGAAATTTGATTTATATTTTTGGATTTATTTAAATCAAAATGAGAGGAATAATTATTATTAGATTTAATTAAATAAAGTTTGATTTATTTAATTAAAAGGGGATGGTGTTAGATTTAAATCAAATAAGGTTAGTTTATTTAATTTAGAGGAGATGACTTTAGAACTTAATTAAATAAAATAAATTATTTAATTAAAAGAGGGAAATTAGGATTAATTAAACAAAATGATTTATTTAATTAATAGAAAATAATGATTTAATCAAATAAAGTGGATTTATTTAATTAAAATATGAAAATATATAATGAATTTAATCAAATAAGGGTATTTGATTAAATGGCTAGCAAAGGAGATGATTCAGGATGAATTGGTGTTAGTAAATTAGGATCAGGTGCATTAGATCAATCAATATACTTTACATGTCTATATTTTTCCCCTCTTTGAAGCAATGTACCTATTGCACTAGTTCAAAGAATAACCTTTCTGGGATCAAAATTCAAAAAAATTCTTATTTTTTTACATGCTCTAGTGGAAAGAAGTATACTAGTACACTACCCCCTCAAGAGGTCGAGTGAAAAGTTCAATTTGAGGGTCAATCTCACAACAAAGAGATTCAAGATGGACATATGGATGGTTATGATGACAATGCAAATGAGATGAACTAAGATGCTGAGAATAGAAAAAATATATTATCCTAAACATATTAAATGATGATGCAATACATGTGAGATGGATGATGTGAGATGCCATGATTATCAGATGTATGTATGCTAATGGTTTGTGGATGCATGATGGACATGATATTATGTTAGCATGAAAAGAGGATAAAAGAACATTTGAGATGATGAAAATAGGATCCAACAAGTCCATGATCTATTGAGACTTTATTAGAGATAATGATGAATGGTGATGATGTATTACTTATTAGGAATTGGGATTTTAAAAGGGCTACTTACCTTATGTTTGATAACACACATAGATATGATGCATCAAGGTATAGAAAACCAGGATGGTGTTGTACCTAGTGAGATGGAATTTCACTCAACAATTAGATAGGAGTATCCTTGTTCACACTTGACATACAGAAACCTTACCAAGATGTACTTCAGATGTTTCAAATGTCTCAGACCAAAACACAAAAAGGAAAAACCTAACAATGTAATAGTCAACAAGTTTTCCAAAACACCTTCCATCCATACCTAATAAAGCAAGTATTCACCAAGGTTATATTACAAGAATATGCAACAAGCATAGCAGAAAAGAGATAATGATCGTTTCCCAATTCCTTTCTCTCTAAATCCCTTTATTTGGACATCATTGAGAGGTCAATGGAATGAGTGTAATAAGATAAGTCAAAAGACAAAGATCAAGTAAACAAACAAGCTAATGTTCTTCATAACGCTAGCCAAGACTAAACTATGGTGATACTTGATGTTGATGTCCATTGTAGGAAGGATGCATCCTAGGAAATGATGTTATCAAATGATTTGGGAAAAACTATATGATGAGCTATTAGTACCAATATTTGACCAACTTGTTTACTCATGGACCTAGACTTGAGACTTTGACGTTTTGAGTTTTCACTTGTAACTTGCTAGACTTGTTTTAGACTATTTCACCAAAGGTTGAGGGTGATGATGATTTGTTATGAATGGATGTTTATTTTGGGTAAAAGCAACATGGGGATGGATGGATTTTTTCAAATATTTGGATGTTTTTGGGTCTTTTGAAATGTTTTGAGGTTGTTTTTGGTATTTTCAAGATGTTTTACAAATGTTTTGATTTTCAAATTTTCCAATGTTTTTGTGTTTTATGAGATTTTATGATTTTTTTTGGATTTTGTGTCTTGGGGGCTGCTCAAATATTAGCCTTTCCTACATTTAAGCTCAGAGACAATGTAGTTCATATACCATGTTTTTGAATTTTTTTAGTTTTTGACTTGTTTTTGGATTTTGATATGTTTTGAATATTTTTGGATTTTCACATGATTTTGACAATTTGGATATGGATATGTGTAATGATATCAGTGCTCTATTTGGGGATTTTGTTGGAAACCAAGCTAAGATTGATTGATCAAATTGATGAATTAATGATGATAACTATAAACATCTAAATTTGACCACTTACATTTGGTCAAATTTATCTTTTTTCATCTAAATATCCTCTTATTTACATTAATTAAGTAATATTGTTATTATTTAATTAATACTTCAAAATTCCTCTCAATCCATAAGGTATTTAGTTAAATAATTAAATACCTTACCCTTTATTCCTTTCCTCCAAGGAATTAAATAAATAATTCTCTTTATCTCCCATCCTCCATCACTTTCACTTAATCCTAATCCACCTCCTTATCCCATCATTAGGGGTGTGCACATGTCTAATCCATGATTAGGATGTGTCACATCTTCCAACTTTTGCAAGTTGGCTCCTAATCTTCATTAACCACCTAATTGTCCTCTAATCATTGATTAGCTAGTCTAATCAACCCCTTTGGTCAACTCTCCCCATGCCCCAATGAATTTTTAATTCCTTTTTGTCTTCCGAAGGTCCTCCCATGTGTCACATCCTCCAACTTTTGCAAGTTGGATCATAATATTCATTAGCCACCTAAATGCCTTCTAATCATTGATTAGCTAGTCAAATCACCTCTTTGGTCAACTCTCCCCATCCCCCAAGGAATTTTTAATTCATTTTTGTCTTCCCAAGGTTCTCTCATGAAATTTTTAATTCCATTTACAATCCCCATGTCCTTCCCAATGAAATTTTAAATTGAACCATTTTATTCATCCAAGGTTTTTAAGGAATTTTTAATTCCTTTTATCATCTCCATGCACATTAAAAAGGAATTTTTAATTCCTTCAATCAACACTTTATCTTAGCCCTTGATCTTTTTCCCTCTTTCAATCTCCACCATCCATTTAATCTTCCTAGGTTAAATGGCTAACACTTAGCCATTTTGTTACTCTCCTTCTTGAATCATTCTCTCACACACTCTCAAGGATTCAACCAAATTCTCTACTAAGCTCTCTCATTCTCTAGAAACCCTAACCATTCTCAAAATTTCATGCCATCTCCATTGCAAAACCCTTGCATTCATAGCACAAGTATTTCATCCTTGCATCCAAATCAAGCAAAAACAAGCCATTATGATGTTGAAATCGATCAAGGAGCACACAAATTAACATCAACAAGGCCAACCAACAAATCAACTTGGGTAAGGTAAAATATTTGTTTATCTTTATTTTGTTCAAGTCTAACTAGGCTAATCTTGAGGTGTTGTATTGTGTTCTCTTTTGCATTTATTTTGTTTTGCATCATTTAGGGTAGGAAAAACACGTTGCACACATTTCTGGCATGCACACTACACACATTTCAATCCCCACCATCTATTTAATCTTCCTAGGTTAAATGGCTAACACTTAGCCATTTTTTTCCTCTCCTTCTTGCATTCTTCACACACACACTCGCAAGCATTCATCCAACCCTAATCATTCTCAAGCTTTCACACTATCTCCATAGCCAAACCCTTGCAACCATAGTCATTATCATCCATCCTTGCATCCAAATCAAGCTATCAACAAGGCCAAGCAACCAATCAACTTGGGCAAGGTAAATAACTTGTTTTTATCTTTTCTTTGTTCAACTTCAACTAGGCTTATCCTCAGGTGTTGTTTTGTGTTGTTCTTCCTTTGCATTTTTTTTTCTTGCACTATTGTAGGTTAGAAAACATTCCACACACATTTCTAGCACATCCAGGACCCTCAAATGGGTTTTTCTTTTTATGTGCTTGATTGTTTCAAGTTTTGTAGGTTCAGGTTACACATAGAGGTGATTCTGCTATTGAAATAGGTGAATCTGTAGCAACAAGGGAAATTCTGCTATCAAAATAGGTGAGCCTGCCTTAAATAGAGGTGAATCTACATCTTGAAAACCCATCTATCAAATAGGAAAATATGCTCTGTGTTTCTCAAAATGGCGACCTACTCCTAACCTTGAGCTAGCCCGCTTTTCTACAAATAGGTGATCCTGCCTTAGAAATAGGTGATTTTGTTGCTACCAAGGGAAATTTTGTTGTCATAATAGGTGATTTTGCAAATGCAAGTGCAATTCTACTGTCAAAATAGGCGATTCTGCTACTAACAGGGGTGATTCTACTATTAGAACAGGTGATCCTGATTCAAACAAAGGAAATTCTGAGGTAAAACATAGACTTAAATTTCCAGTTTTAGTGTTCATTTGTTGTCATTTTCAAGTATTGAGCCCCCTAACTCATTTTTTTGTGAGTGTACAACTATTTTCATTCGTCCAAGGCTAGAGGTTCCAACTACTAACATTTTCTTGCAGAACGATCAGTCTCAACATTTAGTTTAGTTTTGCTTGTCCTTTTCTATACTAGTTAGGCACACATAGGAGTAATTAGAGGGTCAAATATATTTTTTTTCCATGCTTGTTGGCCATACCCTTCTCACTAATTTTAGGATTGTGTTGCTTGAAGTGTCTTCTTTGTATGAAACTACTGCATTTCTTTTTGGTCGAGTCAGCCTTATCTTATGTTTGTTTCTTTCCTATTGTGATTTTGTCCTTTTCCATAGTTAGTTGTTTTCCATCCAATCTAGTCTAAGCCTATCATTTGGGTGAATCTACCTTTGTCAGAGGTGAATTTTCTTCTATTTAGGGAAAACCTATTGTCTAAAGGGGCATTCTTATCTTTTTTCTGAGTTGTTTCTCAGTTGTTTCATGTCAAAATCGCTCATTCTCCATAGAATAGGAAAGTCTGCACACTATTTAGGTGGGATTGCTACTATTTTGGTCGAATCTAATCCCTAAAGGGGCAATTTTGTTGTCAATCTGAGTCTATTTGGCTATATTGTTCTTCAACTTGTCAAATTCACCCATTCTCTAAGAACTTATGAATTTTCCACATACTTGGGTGAATTTTCCATCAATTTGGGTCAATTTTCTCCTTGAATAGCCAAACTCATCCTTCGTTCAAGTCCCCATCCGTCTAAGTCCAAGTTTAGTCGAGTCTATTCATTCATCAAGAGAATCCATTTCTCCATCAAGGGCATCCATTCATCTATCAGGGGAGTCCATTTATTTGTTAGATGAGTACATTTCTCCATTTATGGAGTCTGTTCATCCATTCTCTGAGTCTCTTTGTCTGTTAGGTAAGCTCGTTTACTCGCTAGGCAATCCCATTTTTAAGTGAATCTGTCCTCGTCTGTCCCATTGAAGAAACAAGAAAGATTTTTACCTTGTTAGGTGATCCTAAAAGTCAAATCTACCTGTTTCCCTAAGTTTAGGTGAGTTTTCCAACTATTTGGGTGAATTTTCTTAGTGTTTGGGAAAATTTACAACTGTTTAGGTGACCTTGCAACTGTTTGAGTGAACTTGAAGCTATTTGGGAAAATCTATAGTCTGTTTGGGTGAATCTTCCTTCTGCTTAGGTGAATCTACCCTTTTTTTGGGTGAATCTTCCCTCTATTTGGGTGAATCTACCTTCTTCTTGGGAGAATTTTCCCTCTTTTTGGGTGAATCTACAATCTGTTTGGGTGAATTTGCAATTTTTTTGGGAGAATTTTCCTTCTGCTTGGGTGAATCTACCTTTTGTTTGGGAGAATCTTCCTTTTGTTTGGGTGAATATACCTTCTATTTGGGAAAATTTTCAGCCTGTTTGCACAAATCTACAATCTATTTGGGTGAACCTTTAGTCTATTTGGGAAAAGTTGACTTCTACTTGGCTGAATTTTCCTTCTATTTGGGTGAATCTGCCTTACCATCCCTGAATAGGTGAATTTTCCTTCATAAATAGGCAAATTTTCCCAAGAACAAACCTTCATTTTTCTTCCCATCATCATTGTTCCCATTCATCAATACTTTCTGAAAGTTCTCATTTCATCGACCAAATGACATAGGTGCATCTTAGAACATAATTAGAGTCAATATCCATCATTGGTTCATCAATCCCAATCACCTAGACTTTGTTTTAGGGGTTTTGATGTTGATTAGAACATAATTAGAGTCAATATCCATCATTGGTTCATCAATCCCAATCACCTAGACTTTGTTTTAGGGGTTTTGATGTTGATGCAGAAACTTTTGAAGGTCATAAATTTTGACTCTGGTGTCTGTTTGGGCTAAAATTTTGAGTCAGTTGGCCCCCATTTTAGCACATTTTTGGGGCTTGAAACTTTCATCTTGACCCTCAAAATCACAATTTAGTGTTTTTTTTCTAGTTTTTAAAAAGTTGTTTTTTTTAATAACTCAAAACTCATGTTTTGGATTTAGGATGTTAGTTGTTAATTCATCCTACCTTATTTCATGTAAGTTTTTGGGAAAAAATTGGACTCTCAAAGATATGCATGTGTAGTTACCTAAAATGGCAAAATTTGACAATTTTTGAAAACTGGTAAATCTAGAAAAATCTAATTGTCAGCACCTTATGTCATCTAGTTAAACCCCTAAACCTGGTTTAAATAAATCCCATCACATCCTCCAATCATCTTAATCTAAGCTTCAATCTAATCCTAATCTGAGCTTTAATCCAATCCCAATCTGAGCTTAACCTTAATCCCAATTTTAGCTTTAGTCCATCTACATCCAAGATCTTTTGATATCGAAACAAATCTTAAGATCCCTTCTTCTGTCTTCTTCCAATCCACCCTATTTATCTTTTCATCATCTTTTCTTTCCTTCTAATCATATATTCCCATACCTTCAATCCATATCCATCCCATCCAACATCATGAATCCTTATCCTTCACCAATGCAACCAAAAAATAGTAGTTAAGGGGAATCCTAATTATGTTGACAATGATAATGAAAGTCTTCTTGATTGAGATGAGTATGATATAGATCCCCTTGATGTTATCATTGCTAGCAAGCTTTCACTAAGAACCACCTAGAATCTGATCACTCATCAAAGCTATCCCATCACATCTTCACCCACACCTACTAGCAATCCTTATGCTACCTTTGACAAGGGATATCCATTATCTTCCTCATCCGCATATTCATCATATCCTTCATCTACATCTTTATCTTATCCAACAATCACATCCTCTTATCCCAATCTACCATCCCAATACTCCTATTAAAACATCCATCCATGTCCTCCTATCCTAATCCTCCTTAACAGTCAAACCATCCTAATCCTACATCCACATCTTTTTATCTTAATCCAACACCCCCATCAACCTATCTTAATCCAACATCCACATATTCCTCTCCTAATCCACCATCCACATCCTCCTATCTCGATCTACCATCTCAATCTTCCCATCCTAATCTGTTATCCCAATAATTTTATTACAATCCACCACCCACATCCTCTTGTCCTAATACACCACCCATATCCTCTTGTCCTAATCCACCATCCATGTCCTCCTATCCTAATTCACCATCCCAATATTCCCCTCTTAATCCACCATCCCAATATTCTTATCTTAATTCCCCATCTACTTCCTCCAACATTAATCCACCATCCATGCCTTCCTATTCTAGTTTGCTATCATAATATTCTTACCTTAACCCTCCATCTAATCTTGATCCCCCCACCAATCCTAATCCTCCACCTACTCTTAGTCTTCCATCCAATCCCATTCCTCCATCTAATCCTAGTCCACCAATCCATAATCCTAGTCCACCAACCCATAATCCCTTGTCTATTCCCATCACCCTAGCTAAGCCTAGAATATGCATAATTCTCACTCTAGAAGTCCTCCAAGGACTCATGACAAAGAATACACCCCCAACTCCACATCTTGAAGTCATGGAACCATGCCATCCCAATCCCTCATCCACGATCACTAGTGATGAGACCCTTCTCCATCCCACACCTATCATTGTTGTTGCCACCCCTAGCACCACTCAAACTGTTGAAACCATCAAATCCACCAAATCCATTAAAACCCCATCTCCTACTCTAAGAGACATCAAACTCATCGAAGATAACCAAACCCAATCACCATCTTCTACTCCTAGATCCACCCAATCCACTCCAAGAAACCCAAATCTAATCCACTTCTCCCACTCCTAGTATCACCAAAATCCATCCCCATGAACTTCATAAATCCCCCATCCTTCCATCTCCGCTACTTGCAGAGTCCCTCCAACACTCTGTCATCATGCCACCCACACATTGTGAGTCATGCCAAGAGCTTGATCCAGAGCATACCAACATATTCCGTTCTCTACATAGAGATCCTACCATCCCATCTAGTCCATCTCAAGATCATAGTCCCCCATCCATTCCACTCTATGATCCCCTTTTCACTCAAGATCTAATCACTCCATTGCATGAGCCCTTATTACCCATTCCCACAAATTCAAATCCTATCATATCACCTAATCCTTCTCTTGATACCTTACCACTCACTCCTCCTGATCAAGGTGTTGTTTCCCCATCATTTCCATCTCATGATCCTCCATCATCGTCTAGCCCTATCATCCCAACACCATGTTTATATCCCCTTGCTACTCTTACATTCATCTATGATGGTTTTCTTGTAGAAGAGGAACCAAGCATATATGTCACCCATCCTCCATCTAATAATGGGCTCACATCATGTTTCCAATAACAAGCACCCTACCATAGAGTGAATGCTCAAAAGTATGAACTATCAAGGAAAAGTTTTAGGCCTTCATGAGAAAGGTATTTTAGAGCCCATCCATGTCAAAGAAAATCTACGTAAACAAGGTCTTGGATATATCTCTGAAAACTCACAATCCAAAAATGTTGGTACAACCTCTATACGTCCTCAACGAGCCTCCTCAAAAAGAATAATAGTCTCTTCCCAGGGCTCCATCAAACCATTTTATGCCATCCCCCCTATAGCATATCACCTCAAAACAACCATCCATATTCCTCCATCTTTTGAATCCATTTTGGGTCCTTATGCCCCTCCATCCACCATCTCCCATTTTTCATCTACTCCATCTATTTTGGGTCCTTATGTCCCTCCATCCACCATCACACATCCTCCAACCACTAAGTCCATTTTGGTCCCTTATACCCCACAATCACCTTCTCCATTCCATCCTATTCATCCTTTTATCCACCAATCACCTATCCATGTTACCCATCATAAACATCCCACTCTCATGTTCCCTAATCAAGATCAAGAAAATCACATAGCTACACATCCTCCATCCACATATCATCCCCAAAATCCTACCTCCATCACTCCATTCATGTTTCCTCCACATCATCCATCTCCTCCCACCCATCCCATTGCTATTAAAAGTGCATTGGATGCTAAAGTAAAAATTCATAAATCTAAACATCCACATGAATCTAAATACCCTATGTCTCCTTAAAAAGACATGTTGAAAAAAATAAAAATCAAATCCAAAATCCTAATCAAACCCATAGGCCACAAAGGCCCACCAAATCCAAAATTAAAACCATGTGGATCCCAAAGAACAAAGATGCAATTCCTTCAAATGAAAAATTTGTAACAACATCCAAAGTTTCTAATCTAAAAGCTAATCATACACACCCTCCATCTCCTAAATCTATTTTGGGTCATTATGTCCCAAAATTCACTACCCCAACTCCTCCATTATCCCCACATCATCCATCCACTAATCCTCCTATCCTTTCACATCCACCACCATATGTGCTAATGTTGCTCCTGAAAACATCTCCCCATCACACGCCTACCCCATCATTCCATTCATACACTTTCCAACATCACATCCATTATCCCACATATCTTCCTCATCCAATCCCTTTAATCCATTCCTTTGCATAATCCATCCATCTTTATAACTCTGGTTGTACCCACATCCAATAGTCACTTCACACATGGGCTCTTAATACCTTGTATGGAAATTGATGGTTGAGTCCTTCATCCATCTCGTTATCACATATATTCTAAATCCACTTATTCACGTCCCTATTCTTATCCATCTCCCTCCACATACTATCCAAAAAATCTAAAAATCCAAAAAATTCAAAAAAAAGAAAGTAAAGAGAATAAATTCATCCAATGGTGAAAACTTGGAAAACAAGCACCTTGGATAAGTACCATGATGAAAACCTGGAAAATAGGAACATGTGTAAATCCCCCATCCAGCTTACTTCCACACTTGGTGGCAACTGCATCTCCTTCACCCATTTCCTCCATCCCACCTATCTCATCCTACCCATCATATTCCATTTATCTCCAATCCCTTCATCCTTCTTATGATCTTGATAAAGATAGGGGCACTTATCTATGCATTCTTTGGACACCTCTTGGTATACATTACCCTCACCCATACACTATCCTAATCCTTATCCACATCCATCTACCTTTTCCATTTATCTCCTTTATCTTCCCCTTCACCCGTCTTCCATCCCTCTTGCCTCATCACACATGACATATCTAGAGTGCGGGCATCTACTTCCTTTAAGAAATAGTCATTGGTGACATCATTCATCCATTATGTCATCCTTTCCATACCACTATTACTATCTCCCCATCCACCCATCCAAGCAATCCCTTCCATCTCCCTATCCTTATCTTCCTATTTGTCTATCATAGAATCTCTTCCATCTCCCCATATTTATCTTCCTATCAGTCCATCATAGTAATCCCTTCCATGTTTCAAATCCTTACCTTTCCATCTATCCATCTAGTTACCTTTTCCTCATCCAAATCCTTATCCCCCTATCCATCCATTACATCACCCCTTCCATCTCCCCATCCTTATCCCCCTATCCATCCATTACATCACCACTTCCATATCCCCATCCTTATCTTGCTATCCATCCAAACCATCCCTTCCATCTCCCCATCCTTCTCCCTTTATCCATCCATCATAGCAATCCCTTCCACCTTCCAAATCGTTACCTTTTTATCCATCCCCCTAGTAACCTTTTCCCCATCCAAATCCATATCCCTTTATTCATCCATCCTAGAATCTTTCCATATTCTTATCTTTATCTATCCATCCCTTCATCTTTATCCTCATCCCATTTCATAATCCATTGTAATTGGTATCTAGTTACAGGCTTCCCCTCATGAAACCCAATGCCATCTATCACATTGTCGTCACTCCCACTTCTTTCCCACATCTTTCTAATCTCCTCTCACTTTTCATCACTTATCTATCCATCATATCATCATCCCAATTCATCTTTTGATTATTTGCATAACTAACCCATCTCTAAGCTTTGTGTAATCACCACCATCTTATCTTATCCACTAGGTCTATCTTGTCTCATCGTATCGGTTCCATTATTTTATCCACTTATCTTGGTCATTTCATCATCCTTTATTCATGGTCGGTCATCAGTCTTTTGTCAAGCTATGTAGCCCCTATTCTTTCATGTAGGAAAGGTTGATCATTTGATTTGCCCCTGGGGATTTTGTCTATCCTATCTTTGTCATGAGTCTTCATTTTCCTCTTTCCACTTTTGTCCATGGTCTTTTATCGAACTATGAGGTCTTTGTGCTTTCACTTAGGCAAGGCTAAACTTTGATCATACCCCAAGCCCCTAGGTCTTTATAGTGTGTCTATTTTTTTTCTTGTGTCTTGTTATCGTGTCATGTCATCAAGTATGTCCCTATCTAGCTAGCTCTTAACAAACGAGACTCACCAATATCATTAGATCCAATTGGTTTTGAATATCTTGCATCATGTTGATCACTTAGCTTAGTCCCCATCTTTTTTCTTAATAGGATGCATCCTTCCTCATCAGAACGTATCAATCCCATCCACCTTTTGATCTTCGGGAAAAGGACATTTGAAATTTATTGTGATATTTTGATACTTTTGGCATTTTTTAAATCTTTTTAGCTCCTTATCATATCTTGTTGAGGTTTCCTTGATCCATCATATCATGGTCTTCTTTGACTGGTAAGCATAGGAGAATATCTTGATCTTTTCTTTGTGTTGTCTTCTTGGTTGTCCCACAAAGTACCCACCAAGATCCCTGTGGTCTTGTGTTACGCTAGGGCATCCTTTGTGCTTGTGGTTATCCCAATGCTTGTCCTTACCAAAGTCATCATGACTTTGGGGTGTTGGGATATCCTCCTTGTTTTTTGTGTCAGTCCCATGCATGTGATACAAATTCACCTTGGTTCCTCAAACCCTGGTGTATAGTATCTCATACTATGTCAAATTAAGTGCTCATTACATGGCAACATAACACATAACACTTAACCTACTTGATTTGGTTACTATCCATTCATCCTCCATCACTCTCCTCATCTGTCTATCCTATCTATTTTCATCCTTGCACTTTCTTCATCCTCAACATATCATCATCTCTTCAATCTTCTTAGGATACTATAGATTGGTTATTCTAAGCATCTTTTCTTCCATCCTCATAATTTCATCCTCTCTTCAATCTTAGGATAATATAGATTGGTTATTCCAAGCATCTTTTCCTTCATCATTTTCATTCATTTCAACCATCTCACATCTCCACCCAATCTTAATCCATTCAATCTAAAACAAATCATCTAATCACATCCTTGGTCTTGTTCTTAGCCTTCCTACAAGCCTTGATCCAATCATCATCATCAGGATGTATCCTTCCCTATCCATGGTGTTGTTTTGGGATGTATCCTTCCCTCATCAATAACACTTTCATCATCATCATTGGGATGTATACTTCCCTAGACTTGTGTTGTTTCGGGATATATCATTCCCTTATTGACAACACTCCATCCATCATCAAACCATTTTGGCTTATAGATTGACTAGGGCAACATCACCTTTGTCCTTAAATCTTTTTGTGCTTCCCAATATCCTATCTCTTATCATCCTCTCTTATCCATCCCTTTGCATCATCTTCCTCATATACCCTTTCATCGTCTCATCTATTTCGAGACCACACCTATGTTCTCTTGAACCTGCATGTCCTCTCAAGGGGGCATCCTCAATCCCTAATCTTCATCTCCACTCCCATCATCCTTCTTCCTAGTTCTATCTTTTAATCTTCTTTGAAATGATGCTACTTTGTAACACCATCTCAAAGAGGGGAAAAATGTAGATATCTAAATTTGACCACTTACTTTTGGTCAAATTTATCCTTTTTCATCTAAATATCCCCTTATTTACATTAATTAAGTAATATTGTTATTATTTAATTAATACGAGTCCTAAATTCCTCTCAATCCCTAAGGTATTTAGTTAAATAATCAAATAACTTACCCTTTATTCCTTTCCTCCAAGGAATTAAATAAATAATCCATTTATTTAATTCCCTTTATCTCCCATCCTCCATCACTTTCACTTAATCCTAATCCACCTCCTTATCTCATCATTAGGGGTATGCACATGTCTAATCCATGATTAGCATGTGTCACATACTCTAACTTTTACAAGTTGGCTCATAATCTTCATTAGCCACCTAATTATCCTCTAATCATTGATTAGCTAATCTAATCAACCACTTTGTTCAACTCTCCCCATCCCCCAAGGAATTTTTAATTCCTTTTTGTCTTCCCAAGGTCCTCCCATGCGTCACATCCTCCAAATTTTTCAAGTTAGCTCCTAATCTTCATTAGCCACCTAAATGTATTCTAATCATTGATTAGCTAGTCTAATCACCCCTTTGGTCAACTCTCCCTATCCCCCAAGGTCCTCTCACATAATTTTTAATTCCATCTACAATCCCCATGTCCTTCCCTATGGAATTTTAAATTCCATTTTATTCATCCAAGGTTTCTAAGGAATTTTTAATTCCTTTTATCATCCCCATGCACATTAAAAAGGAATTTTTAATTCCTTTAGTAAACTCCTTATCTTAGCCCTTGATATTTTTCTCTCTTTCAATCTTCACCATCCATTTCATCTTCCTAGGTTAAATGACTAACACTTAGCCATTTTGTTCCTCTCCTTCTTGCATTCTTCACACACACACACACACACACACTTGCAATCATTCACACTATCTCCATAGCCAAACCCTTGCATCCAAATCAATCTACAACAAGGTGTTATACTGCTGAAATTGATCTAAGAGCACACAAATCAAGCTATCAACAAGGCCAACCAACCGAGCAACTTGGGCAAGGTAAATAACTTGTTTTTTATCTTTTCTTTGTTCAAGTTCAACTAGGCTTATCTTGAGGTGTTTTTTTTTGTTATTCTTCCTTTTCATTTCATTTGTTTTGCACTATTGTAGCTTAGAAAACATGCTGCACACAATAACATTGTTGAGGATACACAACAATGCAAGGATAGTGTTAAGCAACAAAAGGATTAAGATGGATATCCCAAGATGATTGTTGGCCTCCTACAATGATTTAACAACTAAGATCTTGTAGCTATGATTCAAAGATTGAACATCTAAATTGAATAACTATTCAATCATCGTGAAGGTGCATTTAACTTGTTAATTGAGGGACATGAACTTGAAATGGGTCAGCACAGTATGTGCACTAGGAACTCAAGTTAGCCATTTTTCATTCTATAGCTAAGAAAGACACAATGCTGAAAGTAAATTGCTTAGAAAGGAATAACATAAATTTTGAACATCAAAGAAAAACTATACTAAGCTTGAAATGCATGATATAAATTAAAATATGAATAACAAACAAAAAACTACTTTGTCTACTTTGGCTGCAAGAACAGTCACAAAATAGAATTCTAGTGGCTACAAGAATAGTCAGCACCAGATTCTTAACTAATTACTAAACAAAAAGTAATAACTAGGCTAAACTAAGATAAAGGATAGATTACTCACCAAATTGCCCTCATTGAATGAGTATCCTCTACTAATAATGAAAAATCAACTGCTAAAACTTAGAACTTCATTTTATTCATTAGGAAACATGAGTACAATAGAGCAGTGTAACTATATCACTAAAAATAAAGAATGCAAGTACAATATTAGATCACGCAACTTTTTGAGAAGGATCATCTAATCCTTATTTATACTACCAACTAAGTGAGATGGTCAAATCCACGAACTAGGAGGATGCCACATAGGGAAATCATAGAAAGTGGAGAGGTGGTTACATGCACATGGAATCTGGCCAGACGTGCCTGCAGATTCAACACAGTAGTAATGCCTATATTTTCTCAACAATAATAAAGACCACTACAAGGCAGTTACATTCAATTTGTATGGGGAAGATCCTGTAGTCGACCTCCTTTGACCTTTTAATGATTCCCTTGCTGGAAGTTATGGTGCATACCCAGTTGGTGGTGTCTTTCTCAATTTAGTATCCTCAAATTATATCTACATGGCAATGTTAACATGCACAATAATTGCATGTCTATAACTGCCCTAAATAACATTCATTAACCACATGCAAAATTAATATAGATAGTCCATATAACATGCCAATGGCATTAAATATTTGCAGAAATAAGGTTAGGCCAATGTCTATAGTTCTAAGGAAATATCATAAAAATATCAGCACTTAACATCAAGGTCCATGAAAACTTCAACAAATAAATCATAAATTCTACCCAAAATTAGACCATAAAATAGGCTCATCAATGATGATGGATTGATTGGATTTGATTGATCAAGATTTTGAAGCTTGATTTTAGAACAAAATTGTTCTGAATGATTTCATATGACATTGAAGTAAAAATTAGATGCAACTGATATTGCTTGTTTGGATTGATGTTTGATGAAAGATAAAGCTTGATGAAGAACGTCATCTTGTCAAAATATGCCATGGGATAGTGATTTGGATTTTGGCTCACATATGCTTTGACCAATTTGATTTTATGTTTTCCAATGTTTAGATCACCACATAAGTTGGAAGAGATGGATCAAGATTTAGTCCCGAAGAAAGATGTAAATATTTTCTCCCAGTGTCTAGCAATGTATGAAATGCCATGGGTGGATGCTTGGATAGATGTATGGATGGAGGGATAATGATTATCTTGTTACAAGATAAGGTGTTCAAACATAGGATGCTCATTTGGATAATGCTTCATGGCTCAAGATAAAAATGATCCATGTCAAGATGTTTACCATAAGCAAGTGTAAAGTATGCACCAAACTTTTTCAAGATCAAGATAATTTGGAAGATGGATGCAAATGGATGAAAATGGATTGGATCAATGGTTTATGGATGAATGGGTTTATTATGGATGGGATGAGATGCTCTCACCTGAATTAGTGCATGCAAATGGTTGATTTTACACATGACACTTGTTTTCCAGGTTTTCATCATGGTACCTACCCAAAGCGCCACCCATGTGGTTTTCACTAGAGGACGATTTTTTTTTTTTTACTATTTTCATTATTTATTTTTTATATATTTTTGAAAGATTTTAAGCTCATACTGAACCACCTAGTGGTGCTGAAATAGATGCTTCTATCATAATGTGCCACTAATATCCTACTTGAAGAAGTTTCATTGCTAAGATACACACACTTGAATGCAACTTTTGAGATTACTAATCTACTTGGTTGATACTGGAGTTAACTCTATCTTTGTGCTCACATCGCAATAGAATACCTTCTGAATCCTTATGATGAATGGTGGATGTCAATACATGGTCAATGTAAGAATTGGATAACATGCATGGAGGCGTGGATGGAATGTGTTTAGGAATAAAAGATTGATTGGTTGATAGTTTGGAACCTTTGAATCTCCAAACTTGGGAAGATGAGCAATAATGGGTGGATACATAAGTTTGTATGGAATTAGGACCAATTGCTTGATATACTTTGTGCATTGCTTGAGAAGCCTACTTTTTCCTTTTTGGACATATTTGATGGATACTTTTCCTTTTTTTATTTTTCCCCATAGTTTCTTTGACTGATGGAGTTTGATAGGGATAATATTTTTTGTATATTTTGGTATCCATGTGTATTTGATTTGTCCATTATGCTTCTCAACATCTTTTGCTTTAATAATGTTCTTCATGCTTTGATTCAAATCTCTCTTTTTATGTTGGTCCCAATTCGTGGGTGAGTTGGTGGGTGGATGAAGATTCATGACATGACTGGTTGTATT
>VDFB02058242.1:312319945-312351202 GCA_007258455.2 Sequoia sempervirens | reverse complement strand
GGGAGCTAAGTTTCTCTATGAACATGAAAACCTTTTTTTTTTTGGTATCTTGACTGGGAATCAACTAGCCAAACTTCTCCATTGCTAGAAGAAGGTGAAAAAAATTTCTCCTTCATCTTGTTTAGTATGACATAAGGTGGAAATCATTATTATTTTTATCTATGTTACTGGAAAAGTGTTCGAAAAACTTGTTTTCTAGTTCACCCCATGTCCTTATGCCAGTTTGTAAATGTGTAAACCACTTATGTGCCATTCCCATAAGAGTTCATGGAAACAGTCTCATGAGGTATGTAGGGTCATATGAAACATCTATACAAGTTGCATGGAAAATTATCTTATGTTTTCAAGTGGATTACTCCTCCCTTTGAATTGAGGAAAGTTTGGTATAGCATAGCCATCTAGGAAGGGTGGCATATATAGACTCTTGTCAAATGGATAGGGGTATAAGTCCTTGGTCGAGTAGGTCTTCTTAATCAAAACAGAGCAAACCACTTTATATTTCACCAGATTGCTTCACAGCTATGTATAAAATGATGCAAGCTTTTAAAGAGTTGTAAGTTTGGCCAAACAAGACTATATGTTGCACCATTTAAGGGTGCATACAAAACCTACTTGATGTCCAAAAATGAAACTAGCTAGAAAAGATACTTAGATAGGTAACTATCCATAAAGCTCTGATATCAATTAATTTCTATGTGCATACAAATTTTTATGCTGGAATGGTTCAGAAAATAGGAAAAAAGAAAAAAATTAAAAGAAGTGTTTGCTCCTCCGACATCCAAAAATTTTGAACTTAAAATAAAAATCTGGGAGAAGATGATCTTTTATAGAAACAAGGCACCTAAAAGTTCAACTTAAAAGTATATCTAGAGAATCAGAAACAACAAATTAAAATGTGTCACGTGGCATTTTCCAATTATCATCAAGAACATTCTAGAATAAGTCAAAGCTTTGAGTTTTTCTACAACATCACTTCTCTTCATACTTCAACATAGACACTTTGTATCCATCAAGGCTACCAGCTTCCTTTCAAAACACTGAAATGAGAAACACCTACTAGGACTAGGATCAACCTACAAATTTAAAATTGAAAAAACAAATGAACTTCATTATATTTCTGGTATCTAATATCTAGTTCTTTCCATTTTCACTTATGACTCGAGCTTTGGGATTCTTCCTTCTTTCTTTAACTGGTACTCTTAGAAAGCCCTTAAAACTTGATGTATGTGCTATTTTGAAATTCTTCGTATTTTCGTCCAAGTGAGCTTGAGCCTAGTATATTCTTCAGTTACTTGAAGTATGATGTCATTTTTTTGTGCTTTGCCTGCTTCATATTTGACTATAACATTTATGAACTGTATTATTTCATCAATAACCTCTCGCATAAGCAATTGAATATGATCTTTATTTATCCTTTCTATCCATTCCTTGAAAGCTTTAGCTTCCTTTCCTTCTTGTCCTAATGTTTGAGGATCAAAGCCTTGACGTGTCAATATTTCAATAAATTCTTGATTTTCATTAATCGGTCTTGATCTGCACTCAATAATGACTCTTTCAAATCCTTCAATACATTGTATTATCATGTCACCTTCCCATTTCAACTATTTCTTCCATTTTCCATGCAATGAAATTTCATGTTCTGATAGTACATTATTTTGTATTAACTCATGGATATCTGACTACATGAGAATTTCAATGTTTCACCTTTCATCAATGACCTGCTTCTGGAAAAATTTACATTCATCTTCAAATATTTTCAATTTATCTGAATGATGATATGATTCCTTGTACTTTATTATTACATCTGTAATAAATTCATCTCCTTGCTTCACTCAATATTCAATCCATTCTTCAAATATATTCATCTTATGGAAAACTACAACAATGGCATCTACTTGCTCTTGTGACATCAACATCAGATGTTGGGGCTATTCAGCTTGTTCTCGACTAGATAAAGTCAATGACTTAATAAAGTGTTCCAAGGTAGCAACCTGTTCCTTCAATTCTCTTTTCTTTTGTTTATATTTTTGTACTCTGGCAACAATAACATTTAAATTTACTTTTATTTCCTCTAATTCTTGCTGCCAAGATGAGTGTCCAAGATTAACATTTGTAATCTTATACTCCTTAGGAATTATTTCATATCTATCCTTATAAATTGTTGGAGTGGCTATCTGAATAGTTCTATTTCCATCTCCATTCCTCTGTATGGCATGCTTTATCATTTCTCTGCACCTAGGTTTAGGAGTATTTACTTCTTGTATAAAGTTATTGAGATTTAGACATAATATTTCCACTTCCATTGGAGAAGATAATTCTCTAATTAACCAATCAGGTGTATCATCATCTTGATGTACCTCTGTAACCTTTCTTTGTCCCTATTTACTACTTTTTTTAGGAACTTCTCTTTGACTTGCCACATTTTTTGAAATGGGGATTTCTTCAGCAATATCTGGTATAGATTTAGGATTAACAAGGTCTGACACTCCTCTATTTGGAGACTTATATTTTCCTATCTATCCATATTTTCTATTTCATCTCTCTAAACATTATCTTCTTCATTTACTGCTACACCAAGATTATCTTCATTTTCAGTTCCATTTCCTACAAATTGTGTAGCTTCTTTTGGAATTTCAATTTCAATTTTAGTTTTAGCATGGCCTTTCTCTGATTATTCAAAGACATGCGAGTGTTCATTAACATTTTGCACATTTCCAAGAGAAGGTTGGAAATTGAGAGTATCTTCAACATCTCTTTCATCAATAGGATTTTGCTTTGCAGTTTCCCCTATTTCCATTTCAAGTATGCTAGGGTTTCCTGCCTTTGAGGTGAGCATTCCTTGAATAAAATCTTCTTCTTCAACATTTATGGGGTTAGATCTCGTATCCTAAATTTATTCTATCACTGGGTGTACCATGGGTTTGTCTTTAGACTTCTTTTCTTGCACTTTCTCCCACATAGCACCCCATTTATCCACCTATTCCTTAATTTTGGCTTCATCTTCTTCAAAAATTTCCTCTAAAGCTATAGGAGTCCCGCCTAGTGCTTACTTCATACTAGCCATATTAACAGAAGGAGGAGAGGTAAATAATGTTGTAGCCATTTGAGATGCAAACTTGGTTTGTGCACCAACATTCCATATTTCTCATGTTCCTTCATCAATAGTTACTCTTGTTCTGAGTCTAGTTGTAGAGGAAGATGCACCTTTAGGTCTCACTTTTGATTTATCTTTACCTATCTTTGCATCTTTCTATTTATCATATTGTTTTATGGGAACTTTATGTCTTATTGATTCAGGGGTTCTTTCTTCAATTTTAACACCTGGAGTCACTTTACTAGTCTTTCTTTTCTTCTTGGTAGCCTCTCCACTTCCAAAAGTAGTTTCATCTCTTTGTTTTCTTCTTTTATCTTCTGAGAATATGGGTTTAATTCCTCTTTCTCTCAAAAAATTTCAAAAATCATTAATCCAGTGTTGAGTATACCTTAAGACTAGCCTAGTAAAGTCATCAATTGATGTCATGTCTTCATCATCAACACTTAGGTCCAAAATGGGTTCATCATATACTCTGTCATCATTGTAAAATTGGTCCAAAACCTAACAATCATCATCTTCCAATTATTTTGGGATGTCATAAAGCTTGAGCAACCAAGCAAATCTTAAATTCATTCTTTCATACTTTCTTCTTCTTACCATGTGCTCATCTTTATAGTTAAGCCAATAATCTTCTAAATGAGGGACATGAGCACGAAAACCAGCTATATTTTTAGCAATATTTCCTTGAATATCAGAGTACACTCTCTAGAGTGGGAATTCTTCAAAATAGAAGGTCCTCAGTTCTTCTTCACACAAATCAGTTACTCTAATTGCACTACACTTATAATTTCTTATTCTGATGGGAAATTTTAGAGAGGCCTTTTTGTGAGCATGGCTATAAAGAGCCTGAGATGGATTTAATTGTCTCACTAATTCCAATAAAATAATTTTATCTGTAGGATACCTAGGCAGCATGAATGAGTTTCCATCAAATCCCTCCACTCTAATGTAGAAGTAAGTTGGGAACTATATGTATCAACCTCCCATAGGCCAAATGGCACTTTTTGCTTCTAGGGATAGTATTTTAGACTTATCACCTTCCACTTTTCTTACCAGTTTCATGGAGAAAAAATCATTAAATTTTTTGTAATCATCTTTATACCTGTGGATGGTGATTTGGGGTAAATTTGCATATATCAATTTTTTGCCAACTTGTGTGCCTAGAGTACCAATCTATTTTAACCCTTGTTTACTAGCTCTCATAGAACAAGAGTAAATAACATATGATGACATGTAGAAGCATCTGGTTTTGGGGAATGCAGTAAGCTATTCATTTAGTCTATCACTTATCAATTTTCCCCAATGAAACTCCACAAGACCCTCTATCATGCGGGATATTATCACAAACATCTAGGGTTCGAATTTGCTTGCATCTCTCAAACCAACTACTTTGCTCAACAAAGTTATAATTTCTTGCATTTCTTGTTTAAACATAGACCTTTGAATTTACTTGGTTTGTAGTGTAATTGGTTGTTGGTACCATTGGATGCTCATAATTTCTCTATTATGCTCCTCAACATTTTGATATGTCTTGGTCTTGGCCTTTAGGTCGACATTGACCATCTGTGTGTAGGCAGGGAGACCAAATGTATACATGATTCCTTTCTATGATAGGTCTACATAAATTCTTCCATTCTTCTCAACAATCCTCTTGGATAGGGTTGTAATGATTTATGCATTGCATAACTAATTCAAGAGCTTCCATTACTAGCAGAAACCCTCCTGCAAGAAGTAACCCATTTTCCATGGCATTCTTGGTACATTCGGTAGCATTCTCTTACAATAGCTGTGAATGGATTTCAATGTTAGAAGACCATCCCATGTGGGTATCTATAACCACTACATTGATGGGTATTGCTTGTGAATTGCAATACTTTAATTTATCATTTGCTCTTGTGTTAGAAGTGCTCATTTTATATATAATGTGCTCTGCAATTTTTAGAATATTTGTCTTGTGTGCGAGTTAGGGTTAAATTTGACCAAAACTTATATTTCATAAAATTTTCAATTCATTTTCGATTAAATTTAACAACTCAAAGAAAAATTAACATTTCAATTTTAGAATGAGAAAATACCATTATCAAGATTTTCTAGCTTAAGAAACTCTTAGCAAAGTATCAATTATTTGGAACATACCTGGTTCTAGTTAAAAATGGCGATTCTTCAAAATTCAACTTCAAAACCCTTGGCAGTGACAACTTAGTTTCTCAAAATTTTACCTCTCTTTTTTGTGCCAATAGTTTTTTATAAATTCAATTTCCTTAGAAAATTTGCAATATGACACAAAGTGGAGTGTTGTAAAAGAAACTACATGCTTGAGGTGGTGCCAAGTACATAGATAGTTCACCACCTTCATTAATTACATGTTATTTCACATTAATTCCTAGAATAAAGGTGCAATCATTACGGATTATGGTTCAAATCACAAACACCTAGATTTTTACATTTGCTCACTATTTGAGAAGAAAGACATCACAGTGATTATACGTGGCAATTAGACATCACACTAATTCTTCACAAGGTATATGTCATTAAAGATATGTGATCAATTGATGATCACCGGGGTTGATGCTTTTGGTATTTCTTTCGAAAGGATCAAACAACATCGGGATTCAGGAAATACCTTCTGAGGAAAGAGAAAATCGAAATAGAAGAAAGACTAGAAACCAAATTTAAAAGACAAATTTGACAAAATTTCAAAGTAGACTTTCTAGTTTCTGATTTTTTACAAAAAAAAGAAACAATAAAACACCAAACTCTAGTAAAAGAGGAGATTACAAGGATTAGAATTTTTTGATCAATGAAATACCAAGCAGAGCTAGAATCTTTTGAAGATACAAACTCTTTTGGATCAATGCAAGATTCTAGGATTTCGGTTTTTGGTAATAGACTAAATATTAATTGCATACCAAAACACCAAAACTAGGAAAAAAAAAAGGTTATAACAACAAAGAGGCCAAGTGAAAATAAGAGAGGAAAACCAGCAACTGGCCAAACATCAAAACAATGCTGAAGCAAGAAAAAACAAAAGAGCAAGAAAAGAAAAAAAAGGGTGGTCCACATTTTTCCAAGAGGAAAAATGGGGTGTGTTGTGAGACCACACAACAAGATAGATTTTGATTTTGTGTTTGAGAAATTTATGGCAGATTTTGATTTGGTATGTTTTGGTTTGGTGTTGAGATATGAGTGTTATGAAGTGAATTGGATGGTATATGCCATGACTTTGTAAAATTTTGACCATGTGGATTTGGGTTCTCATATTGTGGGAAAGGTCCATGTTGCATGAAAGAGCTTTGGTTTCCAAGTTGTGTGTCATGTGAAATGGATCCTTGAGTATTGTATTGTGTATTTCCATGAGGGATGCGCCTTGGTTGTGACATGGTGATATGTTGAGAATCCCCTATGTTTGGTATGGCATTTGTTGCATTGATGGTAATTTTAGGTTTCATGGTTGTATTGTGTGTGCCAAATGAACTTGAGGATGATGTTCCTATGGTAAATGACATACAAAAGGGTTGTGTCATATTAAAGTTCATTCCTTGTGTTGTGTCGTGTGCAATTCCTTGTGTGCAAAATAAGGTGTGAATTGTTGTTGTGTCTTGTGTGCTTCCTCCTAATGGCATAGATGTATTAACTTGCAAGATAGAGCCACTAGAGATAGTTGTATTGTTTCCTTGAGTTTGGTTGATGAATTTGGATGATGCTCATAATGTATTAACATCAAAAATAGGAGGTAATGTGGCACCTTCTGTCAATAGTTTAGCTAGGTAATGTTAAGGGTCTTCTACCAAGAATTCATCCACAAAAGAGGAAAATTCAGGATCTTGGGTAGTAGCCTCTAGTTCTTCTATGACAATGTTTCCATTTTTTTCTCTAGTGAAAAAATTTTCCAATAGAGATTTGTATGGTCTAGGTGTTCCATGTGAGGATTTTGCAAATGGGTTGACAAACTCATTGTCTTGTGGGTTTCTTTTCTTTTCATTTTCAACCTAGTGTCAACCATGTAAAACATGCAAAAGGGAATGGATATGAAGATGATTTGGTGTGATATCTAAGATGACTATGCAAGGGTATTCCTATGGATGATCAAGGTGCAACTAAGACTAAGGTGATGCAAGATAAAAAAATGTCTAAGGAAAATACCATGATATGGATTCAAAGTGACAATGTGTCAAGATGTCAATAGGATGGTGTCAAAATGAGGTCCAAGCTATGACAATGTCTATGCTAGGTGTCTATTTATTTTGGAAATTTAAAGGTATAAATAATGTCTAAGAATTATGTCAATACAAGGAACCAAAGTGATAATAGTCAAATCTCAAGAGTACCACAATGGCATCAAAGTCTTGAGTAATGTCTAAGGTATGTCAAAATGGAATGCAAGTGTGATAATGATGATAGGTGAAGATGGTAGTATTAACTAAGGTAATGGCTAAAAGTATGAATACTAATCACCTTATGGGAAAGCCAAAGCAAGGTTGCTTGACCAAACTATGATATCCAAAGTTAAAAAAATGGTTTATCAAGACTTCAATGATGGAAATGACTAAACGACAAGGTTTGACAAAGGTGATCTCAAACAAGCCTTATGAGTTGAGGAGCTAACCTAAATGACAAAGGATGAAAGATGGTGGAAAAGATTGAAGTCAAGAAAAATCTGATAGGTCACTATAGACTAGTCTCAAGCCCGATAAGTTTCCAAGACTAAATTCTACAATAAGGTATATGCAAACTAAAGGATTCCCTAATGGTTTTCCTATGGTGAATGTAAGATATGAAATGATGGATAGATAGTTGGATACTTAATGATAGGGCTACAATTCTATGATCAAAGACCTAGGTAATGCTCAAGATTGATAAGAAAATGGCTTTGTTTATGTTTTCCCTAAAAAAAATTGTGATAGGAAATTACATCATTTCAGGTCTCAGTTGCAGTGGATGACAGTCGCTTGTGGTTTTCTAGAAATGGTGATTATGGTTTTTAGTGTCATAGTTGTGTTGATAGATAATTAGTTGTGGTTCACAATGTATCTTGCTTTGTTTAGACTAAATTTTGATAAATTTTGAGGTGATTTTGTGAAGTCTAATTTTTGAAAACATAGAAAAGAGTCTAAAAACACTTGTCTTTGTCTAGTCTAAATGTGTAAGAAGACACTTATAGACAATGCAAAACTTAGGCTTCTCAAGAGATACCACTCACTATATCCACACTTGGATTTCTCCATCAAACCAAACAAGGTGGACAATTAGAGACTTGGTGGTGCTAGCTCCCCCTTACATAGCACACACTTGTAAGGAACACCAATTCTCAATTCCCCAAAGAGGAATTTTTTCCTCTACAGATGAATAGTGAAAAAATGGGGTGACTTCAGAATGATCGTTCCTACACTAGAAAGTGAAAGGGATTTTGGCCACTAGAACAAAGGTTCTTAGTGAATACTCGGGGACATGGCACCTTGCAAGTGTCCAACAAGATACTTAAGGATTTAATCACTCTATTAAGGGCTCATAGTTTTATAGTAGGTACCATGTTTTGAGTGATACTACACAGCTAAGGCCTACATACCATGAGGACTTGACAGTTTAGTCTTATCCTTTTATATACCTGCTTGAGTGAAAAATCAGTTGGAGTCATTCCCTCTTGTAAGGTAGACCCCTCTAAAGGTAATAGAAGCAAGACAAGTATGTTTTCTTGATCTCCAAGATCATACCATTTCAAATGTCAACTATGGCTCAAGATAACGAGAAACAAAAGCAATGTAACAAAGAAAGACAAGTATGTTGGCCTAATGAAATGAAGAACTAGATGACCTAATTCTACCAAAAAATCTACCAAATCCAAGATCACAAGGTAACAAAAGTAAGAAAAGTATGTTGGCCTAATGAAATGAAGAACTAGATGACCTAATTCTACTAGAAAGGCCAAGAAATTAGACAAAGTCAAAGTATGCCCTAATGCAAAATAGTTGTGTCATTCAACTTCGTGATTGCATTGTTTTAGCTTGTGATTGCATCGATCCATACTTGTAACCTGTAAAATCAAAATTTTCATACAATCTCTACAATTTATCCTTTCACGTCGGGTTCACCAATGTAATCAGGGCTAAAATTATCAAGGTTAGGCAATAAAGCATATAAATGAAACCCTAATAAACAATGAAGTACAAATAAGCATAAAGACATAAAAACATGGAACAATATTACCAAAAGTCTTCATACCACCATTGATTCACCTTCATTACACTTCTCTATTTTGCTTGATATCAATAATTTCCCTTATATTTTTTGAGTATGCAAATAGGCCTAATGATAATGACAAAGAAAAATATTGAAGATTCTCAATGACTATGGATGCACTTGACTTGATGGTAGACTTGATAGTAATATGACTTAAGATAGCTTGTAGATGCAATAAACTAGATAGCGAAAGGGTTGGCCACAAATGACAATGACAAGGTCTTTTATAGGATAAACAATTTTGAATGAAGGGATGAGATTGAATGTCCATAATCAATGGCCAAGAATGAAAGATGTAGTATGGACTAGGGTTGGGAAAATGATAAGGATTGATCAAGATTAAATTATAAATAATTTAATCAAGGGTGGAGGATTAATGGATAGATAATTTAATGTGGAAGATAAGATTGGAATGGACAAAGAGGTGAGAGAAAATTAAATAATAAAATTATTTAATTTAGGTGACCAATGAATAATTAAATAATTAAAATAATTATTTAATTATAGAGGAATGTGAAAAGAGGACCTTTTGAATTAAATAATGATTTAATTCAAAATTCAAGAGAGTGGACCAAATTAAGTAAATTAAAATTTATTTAATTTATAATAGAAGAGGCTAATGAATAATTAAATAATTAAAAATAATCATTTAATTATAGTGGAAAGTGGATACAAATTATATAAATAATAATTTATATTATTTTAGAAAGAAAGGGACTTAATTAATTCATTAAATTCAATTTTTATTTTTTTAATCCTATAGTATGTGAAGCATAGAATGTGACACATGTTTTGGATTCAAAAAATGGGATACCTTTTGAAAGCTATAGATTTTTTTCAATCAACCTATCAATCAAGACTTTATTCAAAATTCAAATAGAAAATGAATAATAGTTATTTATTAAATTTAAAGTAAAGCATAATTTATATTGGTGGAAAGCTAAGAATATCCTTTAAAAACCCTTTCCGTTTCATCAATTTTGGGTAAAAAAAATTCGTTAGCCACATACCCTACACATACCCATCATATCACCACTTTTTGGCCCATCATGATTCTACACATACCCGTGTATCAGTCCTCTTGCTAAGGATCTACCACCAAAGTGTCCACCCTCAAAGCCCACATGTGCTTCCTTAAGGGAAAAGGGTATTTCCATTTTATTGAGACACCTGAGAAGCAAGCCATTATAGGCTTTTCTATAAAGGACACTAGACAAAACAACAAAATGAACTAAAAGCTTTCTTATACAATTGTGATCATTCTTTGTCACATCATCAAGGAAGTTTCCAGTCTTTAGGTAGTTGTAGATATTAGAAAACCATTCTCTAGAGTCCACATGGGGATATACAATGGACTTGGCTTTGAGTTGGTCAAGAACCACAAGGCTCCATAGGACTTGGACCATGAAGTGGTATTCTTTTGTATCTTCTTCTAAAGGTACCAAGGAAGCAGTGCTTGCCATGGCATTAACATGCCTATTTTCTCTCCTAGGGGCACTATCAATTATGAAAGAAGAGAACTATTTAAGCAAGGACAAGGCAAGGTCTTGATATCAGGACAACTTACTTTTCTTGGCTTGATAGGTTCCTGTTATCTGGTTCACTATAAGTTTAGAGTCTCCTAGGATATGAAGATGTTTGATTTTTAGTGCAATTGCAGCATGTAAGCCAACAATAAGGGCTTTGTACTCAATGATGTAATTGGTACAAGGAAAATATAGTTGAAAGGATAGAGGAATTGGTTTACCTTTAGGGGGTACAAGAACCACACTAGCTCCAAAACCAATTTGACACCTTGATATATCAAAGTACATTTTCCACTCAAAAATATTTTCATCAGGAAACAAATCCAACCCTAGAAAGGAGCAAGATGAGGGAGCATCTACCAATTGATCCACAACCGCTTGACCCTTTATTTATTTTTGAGTAACAAACTTTATGTCAAACTCAAAAAGTAGCATAACCCATTTCGCTAATTTGTGCTAGAGAACAGATACCTTAAGAGATCCATTTTTACTATGATGTGTGTTTCAACATGGAGGAGATAGTGTCTCAGCTTCTGTGTAGCGAAGACAAGAGTGAGGAATTGCTTCTCCATGGAGGAATGACGAGTTTCATAATCAATGAGAACATGACTAATATAGTATACCTCTCTCTCCTTCCTAGCATCATCATATTGAGCTAAAAGAGCTACCGAAGCATATGGTGACATGACAAGGTAAAGTAGAAAGGGTCTATCCTACATAGCCAACACCAATACGAAAGAATTGGCCAAATAGGATTTTATCAATTCAAAGGATTTTTGGCACTCTTCATCCCATATAAAGTGAATGTCCTTTTTCAATAAGTGAGTGAAAGGAAGGGTACAATTAGCCAAATGAGATATAAATATTTGAATTTTGTGAATCTTCACCTATAAACTTTCCAGCTTATTGATATTCCTTGGTGGAGGTATGTTAACAATGGCATCAATCTTATTAACATCAACTTCAATCCCACAGTGAGAGACTATAAACCCAAAAATCTTGCCAATATCAATGTCAAAGACACACTTATGGGGATTTAGTCTCATTTTATAGAGTCAAATCCTTTCAAAGATAAGACAAAGCTTCTTTAAGTGATCTTGATGAGTTATAGAGTTCACTAATATATCATCAATAAATCTTCTAAGATCTTATGTATGAAATCATGGAATATTAGGGTCATCACTCATTGGTAAGTAGCTCACTCATTATTTAATCCAAAGGGTATGACCACATAACATAAAGTACCCCATGGGGTAGTGAAGGATATCTTGTATTGATCATCCACGTTAATACAAATCTAATTGTAACCTAAGAAGTCATCCATGAAAGATAGTAATGCATGGCCTATAGTCGAGTCAACAATCATATCTATATTAGGAAACATAAAATCATCCTTAAGAGAAGATTTATTAAGATCGTGAAAGTTGATGCATATGTGAATATGGCCATCATGTTCACTAATGGAAACTATACTTGAAATCTAGGGGGAATAGTCGATAGGATGGATAAAGCTTGCTTTCAACAACTTCTCTATCTTGGTCTTGACCATCAATGCCATCTTGGGGTTGATCTTTCAATTTTTTTGTTTAACCAGCTTAACATTGGGCATAGGATGATATTGTAAACCTCTATAGATTCATCAATACTGAGCATATCCTCGTATATTGAAGCCAAGATATCAGGATGAGAATGCAAGAGATCAAAGTGTTCATCTGCTTCCTCCAAAGAGAGATAATTGCCGATCTTGATCACTTTTTTTGAGGATTTAGGATCCATAGAGATTTCAATAGTATCTCCTTTAAGAAGGGAATTGTTTTCTTTAGGATGACATAGCATGACATCATTATCGACATTAGATATAGGGTCCTCCTCATTAATACTCAAAATAGATTCTTCAAAGTATGCTTGACTATGCAAATGATATGGGAACTGTTTCTTGTGATGATAAGGAGGCAATAGGGAATAAGCACCTAGAAATTCCTCTAGCATTTCATCAGAAGAGAAGACATTAAGAGGGACCTTCTCAGCCTGCTCCCTTTCATCTATTAACTTAGGGTGAACTAGGCTCAGCGGCTCAACTGAGATCATATTAACACTCCACCAAGGTTTTTGCTTGGATTGTTCTACAGAGCATCCCAAGCCTAGATAATGTTGTCACAACTTAAAACTAGATGGGGACCTAAATCCCTTGCTAGATACACCCTAGGCCTTTCTTCCCATAGCCATACTGTGAAGTGAGCTCATATCTAAACCTATCATGAGTTTGAAGAACCTCAGGAGGTGGTGGCTCCATGTAGAGCATTCAATTTCACCAATTGATGTCAAATGTTTCTATAGGGGTGTTCCTACCTTCTTTACTAGGTTCATGAATGTGAATCCCCTTTGCAAGAGTGGGGCTATTTTCCTAAGCATAGGAAGGAGTGATCTCCTGAATAGGATCACACTTCTCCTCCTCTGTGGGAGTATCATCTGCCTTTGTATGAAGGGTACCTAGAAGGTCTATGCTAGAGGGTTTCACTTTGTATTCTACAATAAAGAATTTGGAGAAATTCAAGGAGCCCCAATCATCTCCAAGGAAATAATTTGTTTGACAAGTAGATGAGGGAGATTCATTGTCCTCTACTTTAGGTGATTCTTCATTTCTGACACTCACTCTGGGAACAGCTTCCACAGAGGGTATCGACGAAGAACAAGCCATAGCATCAATGGTCAAAGATGGAATATAATTCTTGAGAGTAGATATACTCAAAGTGTGACCAATAGTGGCTAGTTCATAGAGGAAAATTCCTTCTAGATCTGCTTTAATTGTAACTACTCGATTATTTGCAATGAACTTCAAATAATGATGTAAAGTGGAAGTCACCACACCCATAGCATGGATCTAGGGTCTCCCTAAGAGGAGGTTATATGGTAAGGGGTCAGGCATCACATAAAATAAAGTTGGTAAGTTAACAAGACCCAACTACAAAGGTAGTATTATCATACCTAGAGCTTGGAAGCTGGTGTTATCAAATCCACGAATGTAGAAGGAGGAAGCCACTAAAGAAGATGAATCAATCTTAGTTTTAAGTAATAGGTCTATACTGCAAACATTGAGAGCTGAACTAGTGTTAATGAGGGTGTGCTTAATATCGATGTTGTTAACATTGACCATAATCATCAAAGGCTCCGCTTGCTTTTGCATATCCAAAGGTGAGAGTTCTTGTCAGTGGAACATGATACTGGGTGAATTCGCATGAATATGAGCCAACAAAGCATTAACATCCATGGGCCTAGTGGAAGTAGGAAAGAGATTATGTTGTAAAGCTTCCTAGAGCATTTCTTGATAAATTGGAGTGGTCTAAATCAAGTCCCAAAGCGATATCTTAGTTGGAGTAACACGAAACTATTTGACAAGATCATAATTTCTTGGTTCTTTGATCATGGGTTTAGGTGCTAAAGGAAGGATTGGTTGATAAGGTGGTAAAGAAGTAGGGACAAACGATTGTGGTGTAGGAATAGTAGGCTGTTGATTCAAAATTTTTTTACTACTCCTTGTAAGATATGTGTGTCTAACAACATTATAACATGTAGAGTCTATAGCTTTCATGAACCTTGACTATAGGTTTGATGAATCACTAAGACATGAAATCCCATAGATAGAAGGCTCGGTTGGGGTCATGTAAATGATAGTTTTCTTAGGGCTTGGGGGAGCCATAGAGACCACCACCACATTTACTGATCCCCCAGCCTATCGAGAGGAGACTTGTTCAGAAGATTTACGGATAGGGGAGAGCACTTCTAAGAAATCATCTAGAGAATCTTCCAACATATTGAAATCTTCCTTAGAAAATTCATGAATGTGCAACATCATGAAGAAAAATATGACATTCACATCAGGTTCACCAAAATGTGATATAAGAGGGATTCATTCCATAGAGGTCTCTCCTTTCTCGAGAGATCACTAGGGAATGAACTACCCTTATACACATCTAGCTAGTAGATCAACAAAATAATAAATAACTAAGATTCAGTTATTCTTCAAGAGAAAACCACTAGAGATCTTGAGAAAGAAAAACCAAGGGATTTCTATCCCAGAAGAGGGAGTTCTCAGCCAAAAGACATTAGCGTAGTTCAAGGAATCCAACATAGTGTGCTATCATCTAAAGGATGCACTGGAATCTTGAGCAATAGAGAACTTAGAGAATTGAACAAACAAAAATAAGCTTTACTTCTAAGCTCAGGGGTGAGTTGTACTAAAAAATGTAACTAGTCATAAAACTATAAACTAAAATGAACTTGAGGATGCTTGGAGAAATCTTACCTTCCTTTGGACATCTGAATCTTGACTCCAAGCTCCTTTCATGACCTACACACAAAAGAACAAGATAAAAGTTGTTTGGTGGCTATATAGGGACCTGCCTTAGTCAGACCCCACTTTGGTGTTCCCACCTCCATGGACAACCAAGTTGAAAAGGAGTACTAAAAAAGTAAACAAAGTGTGTGGTGAAAGAAATTTTTTCTCAAGAGTAGAACCTACACCACGAGAAGTGTGTGGTGAAATAAAAACCTGCTGAGGAGTAGAACATGCACCAAAAGATAGTAAATGAGCAAGTATGAAAGGAAAGTGAGAGAGAAAGAGAGAGTGTTACCACAAGCCTAGACCCTCTCTGGAGTACATGAACACACTATTGAGTGCTTGCTTGAGAGCTGCTACAACTACTGGGAGGACCTCAGTCTGGCATGGCTTCGCTTCTAAGAGCACTACTGTCAAAAGTGAGGAGATCTCAAAGTTGGAGCAAAATATCAAGAGAGCTTGAGTGATGTCTTCCAACTCCCAAATGAGAGCCAAGAAGGGGTTTTTAATGCTCGCAAGGGTGGAAAAGAGCCATTACTTTCAAAATGTAACTACCAGGACATGTGCCTCAATGGTTAGTATTCTAGATTCCATGTTTAAACTCAGGAAATAAATAGGATGCTAATGTGCCACGTAGACGTTTGTGTGTCATGCATACGTCTAGATCCTATATTATCAAAAAATGTGTCACCAGGCTTCTATTGCTCAGCCACTTGTCCACATGGAGTTAGAATAATAAAATTTTGACCCATGGGATTTTGTCATTAATATTTCAAGCAATAATAAATGCTAGGAAAAAATGCCAAAATGTGGAATTTCCCCTAGGTGCAATTATGTGACATTACAATAGTAAACTACCTAATAAACTAGTGAAAAGAAAAATAAACCTAAACTAACACCCCCTTTAAGTGAAACTTAGCTAGGTGAAAATGATGGGTCATAAAAACATGTAGTCTAATGAGGCATCCATGTACATAGAAATCCTCCAATAGATAAAAATATTTTACCCACCTATTACCCTAAGAAAAATGAGAGAAGCGTATATAAATGAAGCTTAATAAAATGATCCCTCAAGAGAAGGAGAGGATAGAGAGAAAGACCATGTAGGCCCCCAAAAGAGAATAGTTAAGTTATGAGATTGATAACTTCACACAATAGAGAGAATATTTGTGTAGATGGTGTCATGATGAGTATTGAAGTAGGATCCTTCACATCAAATAATGCATCTTCCTTTTGGAAGAAGTAAATGTATGATGCAACCCTACTAAGTTCACTCTCTAAATATGAAATGGATAGAGGAAATATAGGGATGTTCTCTAGATATTTGTGAAATATCACCATGCTAGTGCTAAAAATGTCTCAATAAAATTAGAATTCTTTATCCTAACCAAATAAAGTAACCTCTCAAAAAAGTTGCAAATGAATAGATACCAAATATGTGAATAGAAGAGAAACAAAGTCACTATTTTCAAAGAGGAAGATAAATTATTCAACATGTAAAAGTCACACAAGGACTCAAACTCCCAAATTCACTTTCAAAAACTATGATATCCTTCCATAAGATAGTAGAAATAAAAGAGATTGCTTATTATGGATACAATATTGTTGCAATGATCAAATAGATCAACAATATAATAACCAACAATACATAATTTGTATATGAGACATTTCTTATATAGTCAAGGTGAGAGGATAAGTGAACATAAGATTTGTAGAGGAGGAGATTTGCTGCACTTGAGTCTCTCAGACATGAAGAGTCTATAGGGAGAAAATGGTTCTCAACTACCTCAAAGGAAAATCTCATATGAAAAAGGAAGCTAAAGAGAGTTTTGACTATATTTTATGTTTTATGATGTTTTAGGAAATAAGGACCTTAGAGACCAGAAGAGCAGACTTAAAAGATCTCGGGAGCAAGGTGACTAGCTCTTGACCAAGGATGACAATGTAGTGCATAGATGTCCCAATGACGTGTTGTAGTCTCGTATGGTTTGAGAATAGAATTAACTCATAGAAACATAGAGAGTCTACTATCTATATAGAAACTAAAATCTGAATGTTTTTCTAAACTAACAAAATGCTTAAAATAATAGAAATAACAAGAAGAAAAATAACATGCATAGATTTAAATGAGGTATAATAGAATGACAAAGCAAGAAAGAAGAGAAATAACTCACAAGAGGTTCAACACTATGAAACCTCCCACAATGCTCCAAATGAACAATCTGCACACATAGGAACAATGAAAATGTTGGGGCTGTTTTGGGGTTTTCATTAGTTAAATCCCCATTTTGGTTTTTCCATCTCCATGGACAACCAAGTAGAGAAATAAAGAGGAAAATAGATAATAGACAAATAGATTGACAAGATAAAGAAGATAAACACATTAGAATATCAATATACTACTTGTTGTGTCATAAATGGTCACCCTTGACAATTTCACTCCATGTTTTTTCCCCCCTTAATTTATTAGACCTAATTAAGCTCCTAATTTCCTAAATTATGCATTATGTGTCCCATTTCAATAGTTACCAACAAATTTCATGTGGAAAACCTAAGTATTTATTCCATAATTTTCCCCTAGCTTTTTAGATCTTGAAAAAGTGGGTCTATACAAGGGCGCCCTTGGTACCCTTTCCTCTTAATTTAGACCCAAATTTAGAAAGGTAAGAGGTGGCATTTCACTTAATATTTTTCTCTTGACACTATATATGTTGCAAAATAGGGTCGGGACAATGGTGCCCTAGGCATCTATGTCCCCCTATTTTGGATCCAAATTTGAATATATTGGAGGTAGCATTTTATTATTTGAATTTCAAATATCCAAAGTTAGCCATTAGGATTTTTTCTTTGGAAAATTGGATTAAATTCCTATAAATACCTAGTTATTGCATCATTTGAACATTAAGTGAAAAGATCTAGGAATAAGTGAGCATTAAGAGCAAGTATTGTGATCAAGAGAATTATTCAACAAGTCAAGAGCATCCATTAGAGATTTATTGCAACAATGAAGGATCCAACATCATGTCAAAGTGTATGTGAGTTCATATTATCACTGTATTGTGAAGGCTAACCCTTGTTGTATCCAAAGTATTCATGCAAGAAATATACAAGATCTTGAGGTGATGTGTATGATTTCAGTACTTAAAGGAAGCCTTTGAAGCGTGTTGAGTTTCAACACTTTGTGGATTAATCATTCCTTCCTTTCAATTATCAAATTATCAATGGCATTGCCATTGTGGAAGTGGAAACACTAGCATGTTGTTTGACCAAGGTAAGCCCCTAAAATGGAAAAATATTTCCTTTTTGTGTGAATGTGTAGATCTCAGGTTTGAAGAGGATTGAAAGAATCTTGAAGGAAACTTATTCATTGTTGCATTTGAAACCTTAGGCCTTGACAACTCATAAAAAATAAATTACAAAAATATTTGACATGGATCCAACAAGTTAGCAAATGGGAAATGGAAGTGTAGATCTATCTATTGTTTTTTTTTTAAGAACCGAGCTGATCTTCAAAGAGGCCTATGGAATTTCCATTTCCAATTCTTAGCAACCTAAAGGGATTGGCCATCGAACGAGTGAAAGTAGCAATGCTTTCCTCCTACACTTTGGGCTATGCAAAACCCAAGAGAGTGATCCCATAATTTGCCTATGGATTCATGCATCTACTAATCAAATACATTGAAAATAATAGATTTTTTCTCACAACTTAAGCTCAATAGATGAGATATTTCAATTTTTTTGTAGATTCTTTACACATTTAACATCTAGAGTAGAGAATGATGCACTTGACATGGAATATTATCAACTATAATTCAATAGAAAGTTTTATTATGAATTTATATTGTTGTTGAATGATGAAGAAATCACATAATAAATACAAAATCCAAACAACACCTTAACCTAGGAAACAAAGTCAATTTTCATACAAGTATAATTGGATAGCAGATTAATATTTAGAATTATAAGGTTTCTACAATAATGCATTACAAAATTATAACATTGTATCCTAAACCAAAAATTCTTATATGGATCTTGATACTTGAATTACATGAACCTATGGCTTCATCCAAGAAATTTACTTAATTCTTTGAATTAAAAAAGGATATAACTAAACATTCACTGAAACATAATGAAGATTAATGAAATAACCCTTGATCATTTTATTAGTAACTCATGTAATGAATACACTAGAAGAGAAATTGCTTTGAATTTGTACCATCTTCTATATTCAAAATTCTAGTACTATTATCAAAAATTACATTTTCCTATCAACTAGACTCAAAACCTAAGACAAAACTCTGAATTGGTCTTTGTATCTTCTATTACAAAATTGGTCTCTAATCAATCAACAACCTATGCATTTGGTCATGAATTCCTTCTTATATAAATGAAGGAGAAAACAAACTTTGGGCCAGAATGTACACATCATAACCTCATTTGACCACTTACAAATATATTTTGTAATGTGGTTACATTTACAATTCAAAGGAGGGAAAATATCATGTGGGACCAAAACCATTTATAGTTGACGATAAGATTTGTACTACCTTCAAAAAGGAACCCTTTAGTTATTGCAGCACTTTATCCACATGCTCCCAAAATTCCTTCCATGTACACCAAGTTTTAAAGGAGAAAAGCATAAAATAAAGAAAGAGAAGGAAACCAAAACACCTCCATGTCAGCATCCTTGTCATCAATTTCAAACTGGAGAGAATACAATATTTTTACATTGTTGTATCGAAGGCCTAATCTATATTAGTTCTAGGCCATGTATTGTATTCTCCTTACTATAATTCCAACTGTTGTAGACTTATAACAAGAATTGCACTCACCACCCCACCTCAACAGTAGCTTAACCATCCAATACATCAAGATATTTTTCTTTCCAAAGCTAAAACTTCTCCTCAGAAGGTCAATTGAATCCAATAAAACTGCTAACTTTTTCCCTATATGGATCATACCTAGTCACTACCTTGTTGGCTTCCTTTCCAAACTCCTCAAGGAAAATCCATGCTTGAGTGAGCATTTCCATACTACTCCTTAACATACCCATATCATCTCCCTCACAAATTAAGGTTGTCTAAGGGGTAATCGCCTCATTTTCTTGATCTTTCCATTCTTACAAGGTCTTAATTTCACCATTTTCATTCAAGATGTTAGGGAGAAAAATGCTATTCATGAACTCATCAAACCTCTTAACCATCTCTCTAATATTTTCCTCCAAAGGCTCAAATTTTCCTTCGAATTCTTGAATTCCACTTATGATCTTAAGAGTGGGTTTAATACTGTCTAGCTTATTGGCATCATGCTTGGACCCAACAACCATAAGCCTAAGATCTTGATATCTAGGAATCCACTTCTCCATTAGTGGGATGGCCACTTCCTTGTCCCTATCAAAATTTCTTACAACATCAAACATGGAGGAGTAATTAGCATAGATGCTAATCAATATTTTGTAAATCCCTTTGTTTAGATGCTCCACCATTATTGTCATAATCTTTAGATTGCTAGTGAAAATCAATCTACCCTATTGTTTGCATCTTTCTTCATATATCTTCAACTTCTCAACCAATTCTTCCCTATTGACCTCCTTAGTCTGATGTGTACCTAAAGTGCTTGGTCTTTCAATTGATATAGGAACATTTCCCATATTGTATGGCATAATTACCAATGAAATATCTATGGGAGGAGTAGGGGAATATGGTACTTGCTCTTGAGATGCAGGAGGAGAAATAGAGTTTTCTTGCATGGTCACATTAGTTTGCATATTTTGCATTTTCTGTTTCAACAATTCCATTTCTACTTGTAGTTCTATAAATATTTTTTTGACACTTGATGTATTAAACTAGAAAGTCATTATACATTTTCCTAAACTTCTCCTTTTTTGCAATTATAGATTCTATTGTTTCCTTTGTAAATTGGGAAAAATTCATAGACATTATGGTTACTTCAATTGCATGGGTATTTGATACTCTATTAATGATTATCCCTCCCTAGTAATCTACAGGTGGCTCAGCAACTGGTGGATTCTTTTTGTTTGGGGCTAAAGCCCAAATTTCCAATATATCTCACTACTCACTAAGAGTAGACCCCTACAAAGCAACAATTACTTCTTTTTCTATGGAGTAGAGTGACTTGTCACATCTCCTCATTGTAACAAAGGTAATGGAAGAGGAAATATCCCACTCCAGTAGTAAGAGGAGACCACTACTTCTCACCAATTCTCTTCCCTCTTCTACTGTAATGTTTTGAAAACTTTCCTTCATTTCTTGCCTAACCTGGGATTCAATGACTTTGTCAAGAAATTGAGGGTTTAGGCTTCTCTTCTTGAAATTGTTATTAACATATTCATCCCTTTTTTCTCTCCAAGAAAAATCCATGATGGAGGATGTCTTGAAAGATGAGTTATCATCCATGAATTTATTGCATGCCTCCTCTCTCATATCATTAGTATTATTCATACCAGTGAGGTCCACTTTGCTTAGTATGAGGTCCATTTCTTGTGGCACGATCTCCCTAGTGGGAGAAGGAATCCCTTGCTGCATTTCTTCCTCGGTAACAAGTATCTCATCCTTAGAATGTTTTGGATAATCCACCAAACTGCTTAATTCTATATTTTATTTCTTTGGAGGTTGTTGTCTTGGTGGTGAAGATTTCCTTGGTGGTGAATGTAACTCGATGATTTCACCTAAGTGATAGAACTTAGGGGAGATAAAGGTGGAATTTCATGTGTAGGCGAAGGCATTCTTGACCCCTCTTGTTGAGAAGAGGTGGTTGTTGTTTTCTTTTCCTTTGTCTTGTCTTTCCTCCTCTTAAATACAAGTATTCTCTTTGGTGGTTGGTAGGTAGGTCTTTCCTCCATCATAGAGCCTTCCCCTTATCTTGTGCCTCTCTTACCACAACCTTACCTTTTTCTTGAATTGTCCTTTCTTCTTTCAACCTCCCTAACACTACTTTCTCAAAATTCTAAAAAACATATTCAATTCTCTGACTTTCATCATTGATATCATTGAGAGTTAAAAAATATAGATCATTTTCCTACATTTATTTTTCCAAATTATTGAATGTAATCCACTTCATCTCTCTATCATCTTGTTTTTGGAAATAAAAAATATTCATGATTACATCTTCAAGAAATTAGAAGTTGTGGATGAATTTAGAGCTACGAATTTTGGCTTTTAACCCTACCATGAAACCTTCTAGATCATGATTTATTTCTCTAACCCTGTTCATCCCAAATGTCTTGAGAACATCAATGATGTTTCTCCATACTCCATCCTTCATGAAAAAGCTAGAGAAAATAGTGTATGTAGGGAAAAAGGTTCACTTCCTATGATCCTTCAAGTGGTTATCCCCTACATATCCTAATTTCGACATCACCTCAAGAAAACCAACCCTCAATGGAACATACCTTAAGAGTATATGTGGTGCTACACATGCCATACACCCTTAGAATTATGTAACTCATGTAGGGAATAATTGTTGGAAACAAGCAACATTGAGAGGGGGGTGAATCAGTGATGTGCAAATTTTAATTCTTTTATCCTGATCTTTATTCCACTGAACACACTTAACCAAAATCAATATGCAGAAACATAAAATAATAAACCACACAACCATAACACAAGAATTTTTACATGGAAATATTGTAAGGGGAAAAACCACAGTGGATGGCCAATCCACAATATGTTTTGAGTATACTCAAAAAGAAGAATTACAAAATGAGAATGCACTTACATTCAGGCACACCCAAAAATGATGTGACAAACATCTAAATATATCTGCTCACTAGGAATTAACCGCCGCATGTTGACTTGAAAAAAACTTGATAAAATTTGCAATTAGTCAGCAAAAAAACACAAATAATTCCAGTGCATATTCAAAAAAGTCAATTGCACAATAGCTCAAACCCATAATTAATTATCTAATAAAGATAATTCAACTTTATACAACAGTTATACACCATTTACACTAAGTTGGCTCCAATAGGCAAATAAACTAAAAATGTCTAACGGACCTCCAAGACCATGTAGCCACAAGGATAGAAACACAAGATTCAATGATAAGGTGTTTCACATGCTTGATAAACAATTTCATTGATCCACAACAGGAAGTGATGATCCAGTGAAGCTATTAGACTGGATACCCTATTTTGTCGGTAACACATAGTTTTCCACTTTAACTACCAGTGTGACTAAATGCATAATTGTGGACCAAAATGATGATAATATTTTCCATGAATGATAACACATAAAATAGAAAACTACATCCACACGAGCCATATGCCAACAATCTCCCCCTTTGGCATTGATGGAAACATTTAGTGAAAAATGACTTAGTGTTGAAACTAATATTCTACCAAAATACAAAATACTGCTCCACTGCAAAATATTACTCCCCCTAAGAATATGTTTTCATTTTTCACATACACTCTCCCCTTTTGACATCAATGACAAAATTTGGAGAATTTTTTTTTGCAAAACTGTACAAGTCTATCTAGAGACTTACAAAAATGTGAAGATGTTTGTAAATACATTCTTCAGTCCTTCTAATTTTGAGTCCTAGATACTCCTCAGACTCTCCAAAATGGTAATATGGCCATAGAGAAGATAAGACATGGTTTCTATAGCTTCCAAAATTATGGGATCATGAGCGTTCAAAGCAATTTTTTCTTCTTTTAGAGTGTTTGCCATTGTCTCAATTTCTAGACTTATCAACTTCCTGAATTCACTTACTCTACTAATAACATTTTCATTTTCAAACTCCAAAGTATTTAATTGATCAAGCAGGATATTACTTGTCTATCTTACTGACTCATACTGTTGGTCAAAGGATCAAAGGTGTTGGAAATAATAGTCAACTGGTTCTCAATATCTTTGATCTTTTCCTCATTTGCCACAGTAAATTTTGACAAGATTAGGCAGGATTTGTACATACTTCCTCCTTCAGTTATAACACCTTGGATATTCTGTATACAAATTACTAGTAGTTTCTTGTCCTTGGAAATGAGTTGGATTAGGCTTCCAATTCTTTCCTGCTTAAATTCATTTTTCACTTGAACCCGAGTTGAAACCTCAAAAGACTTGAAATGAGAGTCTACATAGTTTATCAATCTTTTTAACTCACTAGAGGGAAATCTAGATGGATCCATAACATGGGTAGGCATTAGTTTTTGTAAAACCTTAGATGTGAGTTTCAGTAGCTCACTTCTTCAATATAAGATTTCAATATTTTCTCATTGGCTTTATCTTGAGCTAATTTGGAAACTTTTAGCATCTGGATTGGAGACAATGTGGATAAGTTGATTGAGCTCTCATCAAACTCAGAGTCTGATTCTACCTTTTGCTCCAATAGAGATTATTTCACTTCTTTCAGACTGATTTCTTGATTCTTTCCTTTGTCAGTCTTAGATTGAGCTAGCGAAATGAATTTTGGTAAATCTTTTTCTTCACCAAAGACTTCTTTCACATCAACTACCACCTTACCTTGGACCTTAGTCACAATAGGAGTCTCATTATTTACATCATTGGGAGAAGTCAAAATATCCTCAAATATTGGAGGATCATATACATTAAAGTTCTCATCATTTTCATTTCCTCCTTTTGACTTGCTCTCTCCCACATTCACTTCCTGATGACTTTGAGCCTATTGAATATTTACCTTTTATTTTGAGAAGAACTCTTCCAAAATTGACTTGGTCTCACTCATAACAACATCAGTGTTACCAATCATGAGTTTATTGATTCTTGACTTTCTTCTGAATTCCTTTTTGAATTTTTGGAGGAGTGAATCTATTTCTTCAATTCCCATTTCGGGGCACAAGTTAGCAAGGACTCTTTTCCTGATGACTTTGAGCCTATTCAATATTTACCTTTTCTTTTGAAAAGAACTCTTCCAAAATGGACTTGGTCTCACTTATAACAACATCAGTGTTACCAATCATGAGTTTATTGATTCTTGACTTTCTTCTGAATTCCTTTTTGAATTTTTGGAGGAGTGAATCCATTTCTTCAATTCCCATTTCAGGGCACAGGTCAACAAGGACTCTTTTCCTGATGACTTTGAGCCTATTCAATATTTACCTTTTCTTTTGACAAGAACTCTTCCAAAATTGACTTGGTCTCACTCATAACAACATTAATGTTGCCAATCATGAGTTTATTGATTCTTGAATTTCTTCTGAATTCCTTTTTGAATTTTTGGAGGAGTGAATGCATTTCTTCAGTTTCCATTTTAGGGCACAGGTCAGCAAGGACTCTTTTCCTCACGAAGCATATATAATCCTTATACTATTCCACTACAGCTTTAGCGATCCTCTCTCTGGCATACATATATTTTTAGAGGCTTTTGAAATGACCCCACAGGATTGAGTTGTGGGTCTCCTTGTCACCATGATTACATAGCATGTCTAAAATCTATACTGCTATTGGAACATCATTTCTCCATTGAACTTTTCAATTGCCTAGTACCTCACCAGAGAAGTAAAAGTACAAACAAATGAACAATTTTTTGAACTTGAACACATTCCTTTTGTCCTTCTTGATTTTCTTCAAGTTCTCCAAGAGTTTCCCTCTGAGTACTTCACATAGATCATAATCCACATTTTGTTTGATCATCTCATATGTTGTGTAAATTATGGCAGTGCCAGATACAAAATTTTCTCGACTCGAATGGTAAATCTTATACCCTATGATCATGGATGCAATCTTACATCAATCTCAGCAATGTGACTTATAGTCATTGTCCTTTTATCCTAGTGTGAGCCAGTCACTTTAGTGACAACATCATTCTTTATCGACTTCAATACTGGAAGTTTGCTAGAAGAATTTAAGTTAGTAACAACACAATAGCTTCCTTGGTAATTTTAAATGGTATATCCAACCACATAAATCCATCATGCATTCGACTCAGAATGTATCAAACCCACTCATCCTCCTCAAATATGGGAAACCTCATGAATTATAAAAAAATTCTTGTCCACGAGGGCTTTGAATTTAGGTTTCACAGAGAAATCTTCTTGCATTATATGATTAGAATACAGTTCCAATAGTTATGCACTTCCCACATCTTCAATGTTTGCATGCACATAAACCCTAATATCTTCAGTGTGTAGAACACCATACGACATGGAAGAAAATGCTCCTAGGGGCTCAGTTTCTACCAATTTATAAGGATTCCATTTGAATTTAGGGTGCGGCCTATCCTTAACTTCAACTAAGAGAGGGGTAGACATAATTGCAAATACACAAATTTTCAAGTTTTCTATAAATACCTTTCAGAGATGAAATGGAAGACGATCAAAGATTCTCTTCAAAGCTTGAATCAATTGTTTGCTTTGGCAAGGATCACCTCTGAGCACTTCTGAATTCTTTCTCTCAAATGTAAAGTGTCAAATGAGAGTGAAAATGGTTCTTTTATTTTTATCAAACTTAGCTCTTTACTTTTTGCAATAAATTCCCTTGCCCTAATTCTGTAGGGTTCTCAGTCTTTCAATATTTTGGGGCAAACAATTTTTTCTTGAATCTTCAATAAACTTCATTGGTACTTTTAAATTCATTCCACAATGATTGAAGAGTATCCAACTTCCTACTGGATTAGTCTGAATTCTAGTATCGATCACTTGTAGGGGGTTTAGAGAATTTCCTTGACAACTCCCCTAATGCAGAGATCTACAATTAGTTTCCATGGGTGTTACCAAAAGAGTCTTCTAGTACAAATCTAGTTTCTTCTGTAGAGGGATTCTTCTTCACCCACTTTGTTTGCATCTACTTTTTTATTTCATTAGCAGTGATCTTTCCTTTTCCCTTAACATCCGGTTGATTATTCTATTTTACTAGACCTTTTCTATTCTGACAAAATCTAGAAGTGTGGCCAAATTTGTTGCAGTTGTAGCAAACAACACTTCTCTGCTTTAACCAATTGTTCCATTGACTTTTTCTAGACCTACATTAGTTAGCAACATGTCTGAATCTATTGCATGCATAACATTTGATATCTCTATGAGGGATATGCATCATAGTTCTACATTCGCTTGACTTGTGACCATACTTGTAACAATTAAAGCATTTTCCTAAGAATGGCGGTCTACTTGTGTTCACCCTACTCCCACACTAAGAAGCCATATGACCAAATTTGTTACAAGTATAACAATAACCATTAAATGTTTAAGCATTAGGTTGCCTTATCGAATTTCTATTGGATCTACACATCTAGATTCCTTTTCTAGGATTTCTTTGTCCAGAGTTCCTTTGTGTAGATCTAGAGCTTTTTCCTTCCTCATATCCAAGCCCTCGCTTGTCACCCTTAGTTCTTTGTCCCTTGATTAACTCATCAAGTTTGGATGATCTTGCTTTGAATTTCTCTTTAAACTCATTTGTTGTAGCAAGTGCATCCCTAAGATCATCAAGCTTTTTTTCAAGCTCTTCTTCATTATTTTTGGTTTGCTCCAGTTCATTCTCTAATCGACTATATTGTTCAGACTTCTCTTTCAATGATTGTGCAAAATTTTCCTCATTTCTCTTTTTGTCCTCTAATTCTTTAGTCATCTTCATCATGATGGATTTTGTCTCATGCTTCAAGACAACATTCTCTTGAGCAATCTTTCACATTCTTTTGTTTTTTCTTTTAGTACTTGACTGATTTGTTCATCTTCACTGGTTTTGTTCTTCTATTTGAGCTGACCACATAATTATTTTATTTTCTCCCTTGATTCACCATCTTATCTTTCAATGACTGGACATTTTTTTTTGCATTTCTTGAATCTCAGATTTTGACTGGTCAAGATCATCTAATGCCACCATGAGTTGTTGCTAAAGATTGCTTGTATCCATGAATTTCAAATATCTCACCAAGCTATCCAGCTTCTTTAGAGGAATAGGCTCTAATACCAATTGTTGGAAATAAGCAACACTAAGAGGGGGGTGAATCAGTGATGTGCAAATTTTAATTCTTTTATCCTGATCTTTATTCCACTGAACACACTTAACCAAAATCAACATGTAGAAATAGAAAAAAATAAACCACACAACCATAACACAAGTATTTTTACATGGAAACCCTATAAGGGGAAAAACCACGTGGGATGTCCAATCCACAATATGTTCTAAGTATACTCAAAAATAAGAATTACAAAATGAGAATGCACTTGCATTTAGGCTCACTGCCTAGAGCTCACTGCTCAAAAGATGGGGGCTCACTTCCCTTACAATAGTTTGGAATTGATCCAAAAGAAAATGAAATGAGTAGATAGAATCTACAAATGCTTGATTGTAGTTCCGGTTTAGCTCTGATGATGAACTTGTGTCCTGTTTAACTAGTAATGAACTTATGCTCTGTTCTACCCAAGTTTGTACACAAAATCTCTATGTGCAAGTGAAACTACGCATGATATCGCTCAAATATATATTAGAGATTCACAATATACACACACACACACCCTTTTTTCATGCCCATAAATGATGTGATGAACATATGAATATATCTACTCACTAAGAATTAATCGCTAGAGGTCAGCTTCAACAAAACTTGATAACATTTGCAATTAGTTGGCCCAAAAACATAAATAATTCCAATACATAGTCAAACAAGTCGGTTACACAATATATTGGACCAATAATTAATTATATAATAAAGATAATTCAAATTTATACAACGGTTATATACCATTTTCACTGAGTCGGCTCCAACATGCAAATAAACTAAAAATGTCCTATCGTACCTCCAAGACCATGTAGCCACAAGGATAGCAATATAGGATTCAATGATAAGGTGTTTCACATGCTTGATAAACAATTTCAGTGATCTAAAACATGAAGAGATGATTTGGTGAAGCTATTAGACTGGATACCTTGTTCTGTTGGTAACACACAGTTTTCCACTATAACTTCTGGTGTGACTGAATGCATAACTGTGGACCAAAAGGATGACAACAGGTTTCATAAATGACAACATACAAAAATTAAAAACTACATCCACACGAGCCATAAGCCAACAATAATGTCTCCCCAATTGTGCTCAATGTTCAAATGGGTCCTCTTGTCTTTTGGCCTCAAGAAATCATGTAGCGCTGTAGGGATCCTTGACACATTCAAAATTAGGGACCTCCTTAGTTTGGAAGTGAAAATATTCTCAAACACCACAAAAATGGACTAGTGATCATCCCTATCAAGGAGTCTAGTCCAACATTGGATAGGTAAATCTATATCACCCTCCTTTTTGACTAATTTCATATCTTTTCCAAATAATGTAGCTCCCTTTAGAGAAACATATTCATGAACAATGAATACCACCATATTCTTACCCCATCCTTACCATTTTTCAATGCAATCAATCCCTCACGTATCCTATTAGCCAAGTATGATCCAAAGTCATAAAATGTACTACAAATAGGGTGCTGAATATGGCAAGCCATATAAATTTTAGCCACAGGAATACTTGTGACTATGTCAAAACCTAAGATCTGGCATAAGGAATAAAAATTCCTTTGGAAATATGTCACAAAGTAATCCATACAAAAAGTCTCTTTATTAGATGGACCCAAAATAATTTTCCTTGTCCCTTAACAGATGCCAAAAAAGTGTTGCAAGATTGAAAATTTGAAGGTATGCCTTATTTTCTCATACTCGGCTCTTAATTCCTTCTCATCAATCTTGACCATGTCTTCACTCCAATCAATTTGAAAACTTCAACAATTTCATCCCTAGTGACCTTTACCATCTCAACAATATCATAGATTCTTAAAACCCTAGAGATTGGGTCATAATTAGTAGCCACTGCTCTTAGAAGATCAATATCCATGTAGCCATTTGGCACTACCATTTTTACCATGTCTAATCTCCAAAGGTTACCAATGGGAATACCATCATTTTTGTTGCCAAACCAATAGTTGAAATTTTCCCTTCTAGTATATGGTAATGTGGCATCTTTGATATTGCATTTTTTATCAATGAGACCATCTATAATTTGAATTCCTTGGAACAATAGTAGACCCTTGGGTTTATCAAATATTGGGGATTTTAATTAGTCAATGAGATCCTAAGAAAGGGGCCTCTTCTTCTCTTCTAATTTTGAAGTTTGGGCTCCTAGAGGCACCATGATGATAGTGTTTCTTACAAGCTAAGGTTTTATTTCAAAAAAAACTATAATCTTACGACTAGGATAAGGATTTAACACAAAGAAATATTATGAATTAAAAAATCTATCATTCAAATTGAACATCAAAACTTAAAAGAAATAAAAACAAACTAGAACTTCTAGTGACAAAATGAATGAGTGAGCATTCTTATCAAATTTGCAAGAAATTGAAATGCAAGGTGTTGATTTTACTTACTATTTCATAGACGCTTGAAAAACTCTAATTTCTAGATGTCAAATGAGCTTGAATGAGAAACAAGAAATTCTTAGTCACATAGAATGCTTTAATGAATTTCAATTATTCTTTAAAACAAGTTTTTGTGGTGTTAAAGCAGACCAATTTGGTAGTTTAGCATCATATCTTCCATTACTATTCACTCACAGGAAATAGAATGGCTCACTTAGCCTCAATATTGAATTGCAAATTTTAGTTGTTGATTTTGTAGTGAGATGGCTTGAAAAATGGCTCAGATAAAGTCAAAATAGTTTTAAAATGTAACTATAGATGACCATTACCTTCTAAAAATAAAGTTAGACCACTTTTCATTTTCAAGTCATCCCACAGACTCCACTATCTTCATGACCTCCGAAGATGTCCACACATCAGTTCCACACTTGCCCGCTAGGTTTAACCCACATGCATCTTATGGAAATGGAGTTTTAGGGAATGACCCAGATTAAATCTTGCACCTCCAACTTACATTTATTTTACCTTCTAAACAACATGTCTTAGTGCATATCTTTCAACTATAAAAAATAGTTGGATATGTACAGGATCATCATGGAAAAAATATGCCCTTAAGTGGCAAAAAATTCAAAAAAATCAGAGTTAGGAAACTTGACATAAAAATTTGAATAAGTTATCTATATTATTTCAAAAATATGTAAGAATAGAATTTGTAGAAAATTGAATGTAGTTTCTAAACTAATAG
>VDFB02058242.1:312207217-312316291 GCA_007258455.2 Sequoia sempervirens | reverse complement strand
CCTAATGCTCAAAGGTACCCATATTTTAATGGCTTTTGTTTCTCTTGTAGTAAATTCATACATAGAGCAACAAAATGTAGAAATAGAATTAGTCATAATATTGGATTCTTTTCTCGACAATGTTATGTTTGCAACAAATTTGGACTTAGAGCTACTAAATGTTGAAGCTAGATGATGATAAATAGGTTTAATACTAGTAGAAGGACTAAATATTTTCAAGGCTACTGTTACACATGCAATATATTTGGACACAAGGCTAATCAGTGCAGGTCAAGGATGAATGCAATTTTTTTTGATCAAGGATATGTTGTGTGCTACAGTTGCAACAAACTATGACATCTCAAAATTTTGTAGGAGCAAAGTTGGGAAGAAAATTAATTTGAAATATATGATCAAGCTTGTGAAAAAGATAGATCTTGAAGAACTAAGGAGAGATGGAAAAAATTTGGAGGAAGAAGGAAGAACCTGAGAACAAGGATGAATCAAATAACCCTATATCTGCATCTGGTGCAGATACCTCTTCTGAGAACTAAACTGCGTAGTGGTTTTAGTGGGATCATTCATAGAGAAATCTAACAAGCCCCTGATATATGAGGTGTCATATGATGACACAAGGATAAGTGATGTGAATCTTTATTTTGAATGCATTGGAGAAAATTCTAAGAGAAAAGAAGAAAATTAGGAAAATTGTGGAGCTATTCTTGGTTTACAATGTATCCCATAAAGTAGTTGGCAACTTAAAAGATGAAAAGCAATAAATGCAAAATTAGGGAAACATTAGATGAATTCAATAAAAGCACCATGTCTTGGAGAAAAAGGAAGATTGTGGAAGTGATTCTCTTGTACCAGGTTTCGGTACTGAGGATTCATCATTTTTTATCTAATAGCTTCAGTTGAGGGGAAGACATTGACATAGTAAAGTATGGCTGATGATGTCATAAGTGATAAATTATTGTTTGTGATGAAACCCTAAAAGTAACAAGTTAAATAAGGAAGTTGGTGGTCATTTTTTTCACATTGTGAATAGGAAGCTCAGGAGGGTATGTGCAGGATCATCATGGAAAATCAAGCCCTTAAGTGGCAAAATTAAAAATCATAGTTCGGCAACTTGCTGTAAAGTTTTGAATATGTTATCTATATTTTTTAAAAATTATGTAAGAATAGAATTTGTACAAAATTAGTGTGGTTTCTAAACTACTAGGTTTGTTTAAAAAAAAATCTATTTCGTTGAAATTTGAAATTTCAATGGAGTAGTCTTTGAAATTTCGTGGAAAAATAAGAAGTAGGTGTCTATGTAATTCACCCTAACCACAATAAAATGATAATATTTTTTATAAGATTTTAGATATCATTGGTGACTATTTCTCGATGTGATGCATATTTTGTAATTTTTCCATGTAATAATTATGAATTTTTATTACAGATTTTTAAAATATGAAGCTATGTGTGACCATCTTAATTTGGTCAAACTTCATGAAATTAATTTTTCCTTTTTATCCTATAGTATGCAAAGTATAGAATGTGACACATGTTTTGAATTCAAAATGTGATCATTTGAAAGCTATAAATGTTTTTCATTCAGCCTATCAATCAAGATTTTAGTCATAATTTGAATAGAAAGTGAATAATAATTACTTATTAAATTGAAAGTAAAGCATAATTTATATTGGTGGAAAGCTAAGAATCTCCTTTAAAAACCCTTTTTCATTTTATCAATTTTGGGTAAAAAAATAGTCGTTAGCCACATACCCATAGTATTGCCACTTTTTGGCCCATCATGATCCTGCACATACCCAAGAGTAAAGTTTGGTTGAGAGATAAGGAGTTAGGATTGTTGGCAAGAAAAAGTACAAAGAACAAAGCTGAAACAATGGAGTCAAAGGAAATGGTGGTAGTAGATCCGTGCAGTGACGAGTTGCAGAAATTAAGTTACAAATCGATGAATTTAACCATGAAAAGATTCAAAATTTTGAAGGTTCACTTTTAGTTGAGCAAATACAGAAGGTGAAGAGTCTAGGACACAAGGGTTTAGACATTTGGAGTGAATTTCCATACTTTTTGGATGAAGAAACTATTTGATTTTTCCTAATTGCAACAATTACAGGGTTATGTAATGATGGACCCATTCCAATAAAGAAGTTAGTGAAGAACAAAGAGGTCAAAGCCCTAACTGGAATGACAAGAGACCAAAGGCGATTGTTGTTTACATTACACATCAAATGGTTGAAAAGAATGAGGATTTCAGCTTGTGTGAGTTATTGAGGAATCAATTAATGGAGAACACTACTATGAAAAAGAATGATAATTACCCTTTTCATTTTGGATATTTGGTTATATGTTTGATGACATATTTTTTGAAGTTTTTACCATTGAAAGAGAATGTTGTGTGGAAGTTAGTTGTACTAGTTGGGAAGTAGGTCTACTAGTACCTGGAATGTACAGTAGAGAAGGAAAAGATTTGTAAATAATACTTTGCAAACAAAATAAATGCACAGAGCTCTAGTATGGTTTCTAGTCCAGTTGGGATGTCTAAGGCAGGATCTTCCTTCAGGAAGAGGAAAAAAAAAGAGTCATTTCAAGTTCCACTCTAGAAACAAAGAAGTTGAAGATAGAGGAGAAGAAAGAAGAAAAGAAAGTAAATATGAAAAAGGTATTTTATTTGATATCAATGGATGATGATGATGAAGATTTTACTAAAGAGAAGGTGTTGAAGATTCTTGTGTGATTTGATGAACTAAAGAAGATCAGAGATGTTTGGTTGTCCCAACCAACATATGAACAGGATGAGATCTTAGCTACCTTGTTTGTTTATATAATTCATAATGATATTTATCTAAGTGAATTAAAAAATGTTTTACTAGAAGTATTGATTGAATAGATTGAAGACAAATTAAAGGTACTGTCACCTAGGGAACCAAAAGAAAAGATGAGATTCAATTGACTATGGAAGAAATATGTGGAAATGCACAAAAGAGATTGAATGAGATCATAAATGAATTGAAGACACACATCAAAAGAATAAATAGTGTGTATAGGTATTGTCTCCAGTGGCCTACTACTATCAGAAACTACAGAGAAAAAATTGATGCTATTGAGCTTGATCTAGATTCTACTGGAAAAAAATACAATATCCTTAATGACATGGATGGAGTGTAGAAGAAAAGGATCAATTCCTTACAGTTTTAACTTGAAGACATTCTAGTACATAGGGATAGTATTGTGAAGGCATTTTGGAAATTCAAAGAGATAATTGAATTGAGATTGGAATAACTTTCTGAGCTCCTGTTGGAAGCTAAGAAAAATGAACTAAATATCACTATCCCAAATACTCTTCTGGAAACAATTGATTTGATAGTGATGAGCAATAGTATTTGTGTAAACATCATATTGGCAGTGGATTCCTAGAAGAAATTTCTTCTAAAATTAAAAGAAAAATAAAAAGAGATATTTTAGGAGAAGAAGGATTAGGGAAAATAACCATTTTTTATATCATTCTTTTTTAAGTCCATTTTTTGTGTAGAAAATTATAGTGTAAGGGGGAGATAAATCTTCCTTTCTTTTCCATTGATGTCAAAGGAGGAGAGGGAGCATGTGAAAATAATGGAAATCATTAAATTTCATCAAAAGGGGAGAATGAAAAAGGATGTTGTTGTTGGATTTTTATATCTTGTGTTTCCATCAATGACAAAGAGGGACATTGTTGGAAGTTGGATTGCATCAAATGGTTGTCATTGATGTCAAAATAGTACCAAATGTATGAGATGTTTACTGGAAGCTATTCCCTATCAAAGATGTTCCTTATCAGTAAACTGGTGCACTGGTTTTTGGGTTTGGATTCTACCGCTAGACAAGCTATGACTCTAACATCTTAATTATGTCATTATGATTCACTCAGAAAACTATATTCGAGATCTTGAGAAGTTTTGTGTTGGGAGCAGTAAGTTATCAATGACATAGTTTAACTTTGTACACTATAGTTGTTTCTTTGTTTAGTACACTTTTGTGAGAGACTCCTCACCTTCTTATGAAGAACACTTAGATGTTATGGTTCCTATAGTTATCTCTCTAATGGTAGTATGATGAGAATCTAATGTTACATTGTATTTAAAAGTTATTTAACCATTTGAAGATTTTTATTTTTGGGTCCCAATCTTGGCTAACCTGACACATGCTATGTATTCAGAAGATTGAATGTACCTTGGGGATGCTTTGTATATATCTTAGCTCACTTAATATGATCTACTACATGAATTATATATAAGATGTTTTGAACTAGAGAAATGAAGAAGAGTGAGTGAGAAGTGGGTGTGCAAGTGTGGAAGAAAGGTCTAAGAGGATTTGAGACTAAATGTTTTATCAGTTGAAAACAAAATTATTAAGCAACTTCTAGGAGAAGCAGTACTACTTACATAGTGCTTCATTTGGAACTAAATTATACACAAGCAAGGTGTATTCCATCAGTTCATACTCTTGGCAGTGAGCCATAACTTTTATATTCTAGAAATAGGCCCTCCTTTGTATCTCCAAGTTGTAGCCCTATGGATAATGAGTCCTTCTATTGGTAGTGAGCCTTGGGTAGTGAACCTTTTGTAATCAGGTTTGATATTCTCTATAGTGTGAGTTAATCCTCATAGTGGTTTTTCCCTCATTATTTTTTCCACGTAAATCTGGTGTTATAGTGTTTATGTGATGGTTTTCAATTTCTGCTCTTGCACTTAATGTTTAATCATTTAAGAAGTGTTAAGTTTTTGTTCTGGTAAATGATTTAAGGGTTAATTTTGGGACAACTCATTCACCCCCTTCTTTGTTGTCTAGTTCAACAAGGCATCCAAGCATATTTTCATAGCAATGGAACATAAATTTTTTAGGGTTTCATTACCAACATTAACTCGAATTGTGGAAAAAGATCTAAAAAATACTTAGTAGGATAGTGACATGACCAAAGAAAACATCTTGAGAAATTCAGCTAAAATTTGTGCCACAGGTGTACAATATCCTCCCCTTTCTATTTCTAGTGTTCGATTTTCTTTGTGACATCTCTATTTATTTTCTATTTGCATCAAAACACTAATTTTCATCAATAGGATAATTGGATCATTGTATTTCATTATTAGGACATTTCCAGATTTGGTTAATGGTTGGTTGAATCACTTATCATGTTGTAAGTCAATCACACACCTTGTCTAAATCCATCAAACCCCCACTACCATTCAAATCTATAATGACACATTTTAAAAAATTCATAAAACATAAGGTTAAATATTGGGGTTGTAACGAAAGAAAAGGTGTGGAAGAAACTTTCCTAACGTAAAAACCACAGGGAAGCAAGCAGACAGTACTTTAATTTTCAAATTACAATCCAATTAAGACACACATGAAAGATTTACAGAAATAGAAAAAATACTTAATGAAAAATTAACAACAAATTTACGTGGGAAACCCTTTCAGGAAAAAACCCACCACACCAAGCTGAATCTCTTTGTATTATAGTAACAAACAATTACATACAATGTAGAGATACAACTCTCTGGTATTAGTTCACAGTAGCTTCATTCACTATTCAATCTCTTACAAAGATGCTCTCAATAGTCTGATTCCTTTCGACTCAAAATCCATTCTTTAAATCTTATCACATTCTAATTTTTACCTTCTGTTCATCCTTATCCACCATTACCCATCGTAGAGAGTTTCCTCTTGAGCGTTGATTTTTCCCTGCATGCGGTTCAGCTCCAGCATTGCCTTTATTGCCAAAATCTGGCGCCGTCGTTTGGTTGCTCCTTTGGTTGGTCCGCGGGGCTCCGCATAGGATGGTCAATTGGTCAAAGGCATTCAAACTTTGTTGGCATATCGGTGGGCACTACTTGTGTCTCCCTGATGCCACGGATTCTTCACTATCAATATCATCATAGTTCCAGTAGTTGGCAGATGGTATGGTGAATGCCATGAGTCATACGAATCCATCGACATCCATTGCATTTCTATCGGCAAGAGTTTCTCCATTGGCAAGACGTTTTACCGAGCTCACAATTTGCATCAACTTTAGTTTTCCTTTCAGCAAGACTATTGCTCTTCGGTGAGACCACATATCGATATCCTAAGTCACACTAAAGAGTCATAGTGTTGGAAAAACATTTTGCTCTCACCAAGACCTCCCACCGAGTCTTCATATTGTTTTGAAGCATCCACCAATCGGTGAGACTTATCACCTTCACCGAGAGTTCTTATCGAAAACATATGTTACATCGATGACCATTTACTATCGACAAGACTCTGTTCAAGTCATACTGAAATGTTGGCTTTTCCATTAGCGAGACCTCACAAGTTGCCAAGACTTCATACCGATCGCCTTGAGCTACTCCGATGACTTCAGTTGTATCCCTGTTGACGTGACCTTCCATTATCATTGGGACATCTTACCAAAGCCCTTGTGTTAGCCCGATGATCTATTGGTGAGACTCCCTTCAATTGCTGGGACTTCATACCGAGCGATCAAGTCACCCTGAAGACCTCAGTCATTGTGAGTCTCCCCAACACCCAATAAGAAACAACACTTTCGACCAGAGGTCTCCTACTTGACAAAAGGTCATAGTGAAAGCTTCTAGTCACAACAATAACATCATTTGGCAAGACATCTGCTTTGTCTCGACGATATGAACATTTCAAGAGAATTCAGAACAGCTAGTTAGCCAAACATGATTAATGTCACAGTGACTTTTCCCACCAGGACTTACATGTCAATATGCATTGAGGAAAATATTCCAACAAGGGTTTTACTTTTTCTATGTTTCATTTTGGTGAACCTGACATGATAACATTATATACCTTCTAAAATTTGATGCATTGCATCCTAGATCTAGGTTTTGCATTGCATTGTTTTGTAATTTTCATTTAGGCATCCATTTTTGCATCATAAAAGTAAAAAAATCAAAAAATTGCATATCACACTACATCATAAGTGGTAATAGAGTTTATTTTAGTCATTTTAGCTCAGATCTACATTCAAATTACATTCATAAATTTGGGTTAGGTCATTTAAATCTGAAAAAAATTGAAAGTTTCATTTGCATAAACCTAGGTATGTTGCTTATAGTTAAAAAGTGAAACATTGCACTCTTTTCCTTCAAAAATCATAAAAAGAATCATCATTTTTAGATTTAGCATATTAGACTTAGTTAATTTTTGCATCTCGAATCTAGAAATTGTATTTACAACTGTCATTTATTGTTCAATCATTTAAAAAAAAAATTTGCATACTTGCATTTTGAATTACATTATCATAAACTGGGAAAATTCTAGAGAAATACTCATTGTAGGACCAATTTTCACAGACTTAAGATCCTTAAACAATATAGTACATAATAAAATTTTGAATTCTAAAAAAGCCTATGTAGAACATAGGCAGCCTAAGTGCCCTTGTCCCATATTTTGAGCTATTTTTTTGTGAATTCTTATGTTTGTCCTCTATTTAGATCTGGTTTCTATTTTGCAATTTTATTTTTAGATTTTTTTGAATTTTATCATTTGATCCATAAGGAAAGTAGCAACATGTTTACTTTTCAAAGACGTGTTTTTTATATGGTAAAATATGGCTTGTATAAGTATAATCTCCCTAATTATGAGTACAATATAGGGAAATGAAATGAGGTCATTAAAAAACATGTTAGTCATTCTCCCAATATATCTGCTAATTGTGAGAGTATCTTGGTGTAATAGAATGAAATCATTGATACATTTCTTAATATCACTTTTCTTATTCTTCACTCATCTCCCAACATCTCTCCCACTTGTGAGAATGTTTTGGTGCAAGAGGATGCAATCATAGAAAATCATGACATGCACAATTGTTCTTCTCCTAATACCTCTCATACTTATGAATAGGGTATCTTGGTGTTAGAGGATCCAACCAGTGAAGAATAGTATGAATAGCTTCTCTCTAGTAAACTTTTGGTAACCAAGCCTCAATAATCATTGATCTAGCAGCTTCTTGAACCATTTTGTTCTTCCTTTCTACAATTCCATTCTACCAAGGAGTTCTCATAGCAGAAAACTATCTATTTATTCCATGCACTTTACAGAACATATTAAACCCATGGGAGGTGAATTATCCACCTCTTTCATACCTTAAGAATTTTATCTTCAAGTTTACTTCATTTTCAACCATAGCTTTGAATGTCTTGAATCTATCTAATGCATCTGATTTCTCTCTAAGAAATATAACCCATATATATCTAGAATAATCATCAATTAAAAGCATAAAGTACCTTTCACCAACTAGACTTATCACTCTTGTAGGACCACAAATATTTGTATGAACTAAATCCAGTAGTCTAGTAGTAGACTATTCCTTTGATTTGTAGTGATTTCTTGCTTGCTTTCCAAACTGACAATTTTTGCAAATAGAATTAATAGACTATGCAATTCTTGGTAAATCTCTCATGGCCTAAACAACACTAATCCTTTCCAAGTTATCAAAATTCATGTGACAGTATTCTATTCCATAACAAGTTGTCATTAATCTAAGTCATAAAGCATCATCCATCAACACCGTTAGGTTGATAGGTATTTCCTTCAGATTTATTTCCTACAACAATCAATGTTTTAGATCCTTTTCGGATCTCACATTTCTCATCCTTAAACACAAGATCATATCCATTACTACACATATGACCAACACTCAAAATATTATGCCTTAAACCTTTAACATAGTATACATCATTAGTATGATTCTTACTATCAAAACTTACTGAACCTATCTCACTTATTTTAGCACCAGTATCATCTCTAAACATAACCAAGCCTCCATCATATTTTTCAAGATTAAAAAACTTTCTTTTATCACCATTCATGTGATGTGAACAACCACTATCAACTACCCATTAATTCTTTTCTTGTTTAGCAGGTAGGGAAAAGATAACCATCCCTTCATTTTTCTCCTTCTCCAGAGGGGTTTCCTTTACTTGATTTTTTAGAATTAGCAGAAGTAGGATCATCCTTAATTTCCAAGAACAAGAATTCATTTTCATCAAGGTCTTCATATTCAGAGTTTTCAACAGATATACTAGCATTCTCATTCACATAATATGCTTTATTAATCTTCTTTACTTTATTTTCTTTCTCTTATCTTTGTTTGTTCCTCTCATCTCTTTCTGAACACTTTGCACCATAATGACCTATTTCTCCACAAATAAATAATTTAAAGGGTGAATCACCTTCATACTTCTTGGATCCTTTCCTCATCCTTCTTGCAAAGTTAGCTTCAATTTCATCAAAATATTCTTCATCTAGATCTTCATCTTTTGTCACCTTAAAAGCAGTCTCTGATTTACATCCATTCCTCAGAATAGGATTTCTCATCCCATAAGATGTCAAATATCCCAAAAATGGATCTTTAGTGCAAGTATTATAATCTATACTCTATTCAATAGCACACACCTTCTCACTATAAGCATCAAAAGGAATTCTAAAAATCTTCTTCACAGTCTAGGTTTCATCTATAGTAGTGCCAATTCCACACATTTCAACCACTATCTCATCCAATCTTTTTACATAAGCTTTAACATTCTCATCTTTAGACATATGTAGAAGCTCAATCTATGTCTCCAAATTCTGTAATTTCACCTCTTTAACTCTTTCATCACTTTCATGCACTCTTTCCAAAGCATCACTGACTTTCTTAGTAGTTTTCAAATTCTGAACATTAATAAACTTGAAATGTACCAGACTGTTCTTCAAGATGTACTTCACCTTATTTTTCACTTCATGTGCTTTTATCTCTTCAAGCATACTCAGAACATTAGCTAGAGGAGTGTAAGGATTCTTGTAAGCTTTCTCCACATCAGATCCATAATACTCTATATTTTCTTCCATCAATATTTTCCAAATAGCATAATTAGTTCCATCGAATCTTGAATACTCATAAATAATTTTGCTAGCCATCCTAGACCTTCCTCAAGTGGTTAAGATTTTCACCAAGGAACCACACTCTGATAACAATTGTTGAACATGACAACTGAGAGTGGGGGTGAATCAGTTGTCACAAATTTAATCTTTTAATTCAATCACCAAAAGTAATTCTTAACACTTTTTAAATTATTAATCATCAAATGCCAATGCAAAAACTTAAATCCAACACAAAAACAATGCTAGATTTACTTGTAAAACTCAATAATAGAAAAACCACAGTGAGGAGTCACTCACACTCTATAGAATATCAAAACTGATTACAAGAGGCTAATTTCCTATGAAACAAAGATCACTTCCAAAATAAGGACTCACTATCTAGAAAAAGGACTCACTATCCAATAGGGCTAACAACCTGTAGGGAACATTTCCACAAAGATACAAAGAAGACATAGAAGACTTGTTATAGAGAGAAGAAAATATCAATGCAACAAAGGATTCCTCCACAATCACAAGTACAAACATGCATGAATGATAAATTTCACCTTCTACTCATTACATTTGGAAACTAAAAATTAAGGCTTCGCACTAATCTACCACACTCGTATCACACTCATTCACTAGATAGCATCAATGTCGTACCAATATGCTCTTTTTCTTTTCACTTATCTTTCTTCTTTGCTCTTGTATATTTCATCACCAATAACTCATATTTATACCATTTTCAACTTTGAAACATATCCAAATTCGACCATCAAAATTCAAGTTTAAATTGGGTCGGTGCTAGAAACATCCTAGGGTGTATTTAGATGAGGGAAACCCAAACACACACTTCATCAACTTTGAAAGTAGTGTTCAACACAAGGTCGGAAAAACTAGTGTAAAACACATAGAACCATTAAGCACAAACTTTCCAAATGCCAAAATTATCTTCAATAAAATCAAGGCAACTCAACTCTAGAGTCGTAAGTCATAAGAGTTCATTAAAGAGAAATCTGGACCAACAACATTTCTCTCGAACCTCAACTAGAAACACATAAAACCATAGCTCACAACTAGTGAACATAAATCACACTATACAACTAATCAATAGCTAAAAATATGGATATAACATCTTCTAACAACCAAGATCAATACATTTAAACCATACAACCATAGGAAACAATCCACAACAAAAACTAGAGAAACTACTCAACACTTGGAACATATCTCCATTACAATATTCTCAATATCCTCAACATATACAGCTAAAAGAAATCAGTTGATAACTAGTTGATTGGTTGACATCAATGACAACACCTTCAATGTTTCCACTCTTACAAAAATGGTTTGTACGAGACCAAATATAGCCCAAATAGTGGGAGTTCTAAGCTGATTTATGTCTAACCCTAGTAAAGAGCATTGGACTTTTGTTAAAAGGGTGTTTAGGTACTTGCAAGGTACTATTGATTATTGTTTGGTTTATCATGGAATTGATAATGTGGATAATTCATTGGACATACATGGTTTTCTTGATGTAGATTGGGCAGGTGACTTGGATAGTCAATGGTGCAATAGTGGCTATGTGCTTACCTTGTTTAGAGGTGCAGTGAGTTGGATGAGTAAAAGACAACCTACAATTGCATTTTCCATCACTAAAGTAGAGTACATGGCTACTACTCATGCCTCTAAGGAGGTTTTTTGGTTACAAAGACTTGGTATTGGTATTGGTTTTGATTTTAGGATAGTGAGGATCGAATGTGATTATCAGAGTGCCATATGTTTGGTTAAGAATCCTATGTATCATGATCATACTAAGAATGTTGATGTTAAGTATCTCTTTGTGTGAGAAATGGTTGAGAATGAACAATTCTTGATTAAAAAGGTTGATACTTTGGATAATGTTGTAGATTCTCTCACAAAGTCAGTAACCATGGATAAGTTTTCTTGGTACAAAAAGGCCATGGGTCTTGATCATTGTACTTAATCTCATGTTGATATATCTCTATGGGTGTAATTTACAATGTATGATGTCAAGTGGGAGAATGTTATGATTTAGGTGACATCAACCTTGTAAATTATTTAATTATTTGTTTTACTAATTTCTTTTGTAAACTACCCATAAGAGGTGAAACTGTTTAACCAATAGTGGTGAAAGAGCACATGTAAAAATGAAGTTACAGTTACCATTTTTCTTCTGGGACAAGGACTAAATAGCTAGGCATCCCATTTGGAATCTCTTTTTTTTGGAGGGTTATGATCATAAGTTGTAAGAGTATCTATGGCATTATGACAACTATCATAAGATTCTATGACAACTATGACACTGTCTATGATGTATTTATGAAATATTATTTAATTATTTTCTAAAGTCATAAGTCTTCTATTAATTAAATAATTTTAATTATTTAATTATGTCACTAGGTCATACATATGAGTTTTATATTTTTAAAAGTTGTAATAAAAATTCATAATTAATTATTTACTAGGAAAAATTACAATAAAATATTATCATTTTATTGTGGTTAGGGTGGCCAGACAGATACCTACTTCTTATTTTTTCCTTGAAATTTAAGTACTACTACATTGAAATTTCAAATTTTCACCAAATAGATTTTTTATTTTTTTTTAAAATAAGCCTAGTAGTTTAGAAAGTATATTCAATTTTCTACAAATTCTATTCTTACATATTTTTGAAATAATATAGATATCTTATTCAAATTTTTACGTCAAGTTGCCTAACTCTGATTTTTCTAAATTTTTTACCACTTAAGGGCCTATCTTTTCCATGATGATCTTGCACATACCCACACATGGGGTACTATTGGAAAACGATGAAACATGATTCCTTCAATTTTTTAAGAAGTGCCCCCAATTTCAACAACATAGTTTTCTTATTCACGCACCTGCCCAAGAATTACAAAATAAAACTTCCCCTTGGCCGTTCACAAAATGGGGTTTGGATATTATTGGAAAAATATCACCCCCTTCTTCTAAGGGACATACCTGTATCATTACCACTACATGATTACTTCACGAAATGGGTCGAAGCTAGATCCCACTTTGATCCACAAATGCTAAATCTATTTGTAGTTTCCTCATGAACATCATTTCTCAATTTGGATTGCTGACTACGCTTGTTTCTGAAATGGTACACCTTTCAATAACAAGGAAGTGAAGCAGTTCCTTGATAAATTCCATATTTAACATAGGTTTTCCACATAGTACTATCCATAATCTAATGGTCAAGCAGAAGCATCTAACAAAACTCTTAAGCTTATTCTTCATAAGATAGTTAATAAGCATGGTAAGATTGGCATATTCAACTAATGTATGCTTTGTGGACCTATCACACGAGTGTTCATATGGCTACGGGAAAAATGCTTTACAACCTTGTGTATGGTGTTGAAGCTAAATTATGCCTTTGGAGTTGGAGATTTTGTTTTTATGGGTTTCCCTTAAAGGACTAATTGATGATTAAACCTACTGAGTTAACCATTTGCATCAGTGGGAGATGCTTGATGAGCATAGTTTACGGGCCCTCGAACATCTTAAAGCTTATCAATGTTGGTTATCTAGGCAATATAATTAGAGTGTGCTTCCTAGGACTTTTAAAATAGGAGATCTGGTTCTCGGTGAAAACCAGAGCAATGTAAATGCACCGCCTAATCAGAGAGGAAAATTTAGTCCTAACTAGTTAGACCCTTACATTATGATCTTTGTACATGGCTCAGATGCCTATGGATTATCGTCTATGGATGGAATGCCTTTAAAAGAACTTGTTAATGTGATGCGTCTCTTTTGATACTACGTGTAGTGTTCTATGTGTCATCTATGTGGTGTTCTCTCTACAAAAGGGCAATAGGACTACATACATTGACATTATTCATTAACACATTATGACAAAAATTTGTGTTGTGAATGACCATGTGTGTGTGTCCATGCATCACATTACATTTATCAAAACCATTAGATCATCATTGTATTTAATTAACATACAACCAAGTATGGTTATTGAATCATATTAGCATCTAATGTAAAGTATACATCCATATGAGCATATAACATCCATAGCATAAACATACGTGAAAAATAAACAATATACACATCCAAGTAAAACAATGCCATGAGATTAGAATCTGTGAATCCATATATATATATATGCAATGTATGTATCCAATGTCATATACATGTATTAGGCTACTTCTATAAAAAATGAGTGGCTATTGACTATATGTCTATACAAAATATCTACAAGTATGTATGTATATGTATCTCACTACAAAAATGATATACAAAACTGATGATGATGAGCCTCTGATCACTTCAAGTACATTTTTTCCACCCACCTAAAAAATCAATAGGGTCTCCAAAGGACCCCATCCATAGTGAGAGTGTTGAACTGTAATCACCAAAACTATAAATCTCTAAATCTCCACTAGCCATCATGTCATACCAGTGGGCCATGGGAATCCAATATGGCCATCATTGGGGAAAACCAACTGGTCGGGTGCACATGATGTGAGCAAAGGCCCACACCTACAAAAGTGTACACATTGTATGGCTATGGTACTCATAATGTACATACTGACCTAGCTCCTAGTAGAGGTGTGCTAGCATGCTGCACCCCTGGGAAAAAATGGTCCTATGCTCCACCATCTCTCTAATAGTGTGGACGAGGCCCCCATGTAGGTGTGAGCCTCTCCCATCAATTGTGATTTGAAAGGCAATGGTCATGGCCATGACTTAGCGGATCAACGTTGTCGTGGTCATCACATGGTCATACCAGTGCATGTAGATATGACCTATGTCATCATCACTGTTTGTCCTCCCTATGTAGTAGAGGACACCCTCCATCCCCTCCTGCATCGATCATGTATAATCAAGATCCAACCGCCATCCATAGATGGGTAGCCTAAGGATTTGATAGACATCCTCGAGTGTGATAGTCATCTCTCCACATGGCAGTTGGAAAGATGACATGGTGGAATCCCACCACTCCATGAGTGCTATCAACATCCTTTCATGATATCTCATCTTTGGCATGGTAAATACATGCCAAAGACTGACTTGATCCAAAAGTGTGACCTCATCCTCCAACAGATGGTCCCTCTACTCACGAATGAGTTAGAATGCTCGCCCTCCTAGATGCTCCCGAATCTCTAGGTACTACAAAAAGTAACAAAAAATCTAAGTCATAACATCAAAATTGTGCATAAAAAAATAAATTCATTAAGACTTATGTACATCATGTAGATGTCTATGTGCCACACATGCATCTCCTAACTGCCATGATTTCCTCGAAGACAACAACACATCTTTGAGACAACAACTTGTCTTCAAGATGATAGCGTGGAGTTAGGACTCCAACGCTCATCAGAAACAACAACATGAATTTCAGATGAGGGCATAGAAAAAAGATGCCTACACACCTCGCTGATGGGAAAATTCCTAAAAATGACCTAAAAATCATGAAAAATGAGAGTTTGTGGCCTACCTTGTCCACCTCGTGACCTTGAGTGATGTCTTGGTGTAGCTGCCTCATACTCTCTCCTGTTCAATTTTTTTTTGACTTTTATCTCACAAAAGTCAACAATTTTCTCATTGTAAATAGTGAAAATGACCATTCTAGGGGCCCATTTTTCCTAGAGTTTGTTGCTCCTCAGTTTCTTTTGAATTTTCCCCACCAGGATAGGGGAAAACTCAGGAGGGGGCATAAGTTCATCTCTTGATCATATTTTTCTTCTAAATCGATGACTTTTTTCTTTATCATTCCTCTCTCTGTGATAACTCTCTTCTAATTTTTCAAAGCTGACCTAAAATTTGAGTTTTATAGGTTAGCACTTTGGACAATCTTTCATGACCATTCTAACATTGTTTGTTGAGCTTGGATGCTAGGGTTACCTTCAATACTAGTTAGCTCAACTTCAGTGGCCACTATGGTCTCTCTCTATTGGCACGCAAATCTATAAAATCCAAAATTTTGGATGAAATTCTTCTTTTTCTACTTTAGTGAAGTTGATTTTTTCTAAATCAAGCCCACTAATGTGGGGGAAAAATGTAATGTCGTATAATTGCAGATAGGGGAAATTCCACATTTTGGCATTTTTTCCTAGCATTTATGATGCCTTGAAATATTAATGACAAAATCCCATGGGTCAGAATTTTGCAATTCTAACTCCATGTGCAGAAGTGGCTAAGCGATAGAAGCCTAGTGATATGTTTTCTAATAATATAGGCTCTAAACATATGTGTGGTGTGCAGATGTCTACACAGCACACTAGCATCCTGTCGGTTTCCTGAGTTCAAAACATGGAATCTGGAATACTAAACCTTGAGACATGTGTCCTGGCAGTTACATTCCAAAAGTAATGGATCTTTACCACCCTTGCAAGCATTGAAAACCCCTTCTTGGCTCTCATTTGGGGGTTGGAAGACATCACTCAATCTCTCTTTCTATTTCATTCCAACTTTGATATCTTCTCACTTTTGATAGTAGTTCTCTCACAAGCAAAGCCATGCTAAACTGAGGTCATCATAGTAGATGCAGTAGCACTCAAGCAAGCACTCAATGTTGCATTTGTGTGCTCTGGATAGGGTCTAGTCCCATGGGTAATGTACTCTTTCTCTCACTTTCCTTTCATACTTTCTCATTTTCTATCTTGTGGTGCGGGTTCTACTCTTGAGGTAGTTTTTCTTTCACCACACACTTCTCGTGGTGTGGGTTCTACTCCTAGGAAGGTTTTTCTTTCATCACATGTTTTTTTTACTTCTTTAGAATTCCTTTTCAACTTGGTTGTCCATGGAGGTGGGAACACCAAAGTAGATTCTAACTAAGGTAGGACCCTATATAGCCACCCAACAACTTTTCTCTCGTTATTTTGTGTGTAGGTCATGAAAAGGAGCTTGGAGTGAAGATACAAACTTCCAAAGGAAGGTAAGATTTCTTCAAGCATCCTCAGTTTCATTTCAATTTATAATTTTTTTACTAGTTACATAGTTCAATACGACTCATCACTAAGCTTAGAAGCAAAGATTATTTCTATTCATTCGAGTCTCTAAGTTCTCTGTTGCTCAGGATGCTAGTGTGTCCTTTAGACAATAATGTGCCACATTGGAGTTCTTGAACTGCACTAAAATATTTTGGCTGAGATCTCCCTCTTTTGAGACAAAAATCCCCTGGTTTTTCTCTCTCAGGATCTCTGGTGGTTTTCTCTCAAAGCATAACTGAATCTTAGTTCTTTATCATTCTATTGATCTATTATCTTGAGGCGTATAAGGGTAGTTTGTTCCCTGGTGATCTCTAGAGAAAGGAGAGATTTGTGTGGAGTGAATCCCTCTTATATCACAACTATATCTTGTTTAAATTCATTATGTAGGTCCATTTATACTTAGTAATGGTTAGTGAAGTGATTGGTGTCTCTTCATATTCCAACTTCATCCTCCTTTATTTTTCTTATAAATTATGTATTGAATTATCTTTGTCTTTCCCCCCATTCTATTATTCTCTTGCATGAAATAGTATAGGTACATATTTTCCTATATATCTTATCTAATTCTTCTACTCTTTAATTAATAAAATTAACATTGTTTAGTATATTATTTAATCTTGAGTGGTGTTATCACAATTACTATGACATAAATTTTTAGTTGATTTCTTACTTATCATAAAATCAAACACATAACCTATTTACCAAGAAATATTAAAGGGATCAAAGATGAACATGTAAAGGAAGAAGAATTTAAAGAGCCAAAAATATATACAAAAAGAGATAATTGTGAATGGTTGATCTAGACCTGCTCAAACATGATCAAACAATCCAATGTTAGTCAACAAACAAGTCTAAAAAATCATTCCTCATGCAATTAATTTAAATGCAATGAACAAGAAAACAAGATAGAATATCAAAATGAATCTATTGAAAGCTAAGAAAACTTATTCAAAGAACTCAAACCAGTATCCCATGGGGGAATTGGTGCTTCTTTGATGTGGAAAGAATCCCTTTCCCAATTCCTTACAAAACTTTGGTGATGATGATGATGATTGTGTGCTCCTTGATTCAAATTTTTGATAACCTTGCTATGATTGATGAAACTCTATGAAAACTCTAACGCAATATGGATGATATTTATGATAATGGTGGATTCAAATGAGGATAGTGATTTTACATGGATTGTTGATGCCAAATACAATAGAGGACACCTCTATTTATAGGAAAGAAGGACGGAGAAATGAGAAATATGAAGGATGTGGGATTAAAGATAAACCAATAACAATGTGCCACTTGTCAACATGCTATTGGAGAGAGGAGGAGCACATTTTGATGAATGTGCAAATAAATGCTATTAGGTGGAAATTTGAAATCTAAAAGATGGCTTGTGGAGGGAGATGTGGAAGAGGAGTTAATGCCACTTGGCTCAAGAAAAAGGACTTGTAAGCGATATAAATTCCAAGTTGGAGGATAATACATTTGGGAGGGAGATTTCAAATTTGAAGAATATTCCAACTTGATGCCTTTTTGAATGAAAATAGGAGATTTTATAAATAAATCAATTAAATTGATTTACTTGCACAAATTGAAAAATCTAGAGGATTTCATGGGTTAGAGTTAGAGCTAATCAGAATTTGATTAACTTAGATGGAGATTAGTTTGATTTGAAATTTGATTTATATTTTTGGATTTATTTAAATCAAAATGAGAGGAATAATTATTATTAGATTTAATTAAATAAAGTTTGATTTATTTAATTAAAAGGGGATGGTGTTAGATTTAAATCAAATAAGGTTAGTTTATTTAATTTAGAGGAGATGACTTTAGAACTTAATTAAATAAAATAAATTATTTAATTAAAAGAGGGAAATTAGGATTAATTAAACAAAATGATTTATTTAATTAATAGAAAATAATGATTTAATCAAATAAAGTGGATTTATTTAATTAAAATATGAAAATATATAATGAATTTAATCAAATAAGGGTATTTGATTAAATGGCTAGCAAAGGAGATGATTCAGGATGAATTGGTGTTAGTAAATTAGGATCAGGTGCATTAGATCAATCAATATACTTTACATGTCTATATTTTTCCCCTCTTTGAAGCAATGTACCTATTGCACTAGTTCAAAGAATAACCTTTCTGGGATCAAAATTCAAAAAAATTCTTATTTTTTTACATGCTCTAGTGGAAAGAAGTATACTAGTACACTACCCCCTCAAGAGGTCGAGTGAAAAGTTCAATTTGAGGGTCAATCTCACAACAAAGAGATTCAAGATGGACATATGGATGGTTATGATGACAATGCAAATGAGATGAACTAAGATGCTGAGAATAGAAAAAATATATTATCCTAAACATATTAAATGATGATGCAATACATGTGAGATGGATGATGTGAGATGCCATGATTATCAGATGTATGTATGCTAATGGTTTGTGGATGCATGATGGACATGATATTATGTTAGCATGAAAAGAGGATAAAAGAACATTTGAGATGATGAAAATAGGATCCAACAAGTCCATGATCTATTGAGACTTTATTAGAGATAATGATGAATGGTGATGATGTATTACTTATTAGGAATTGGGATTTTAAAAGGGCTACTTACCTTATGTTTGATAACACACATAGATATGATGCATCAAGGTATAGAAAACCAGGATGGTGTTGTACCTAGTGAGATGGAATTTCACTCAACAATTAGATAGGAGTATCCTTGTTCACACTTGACATACAGAAACCTTACCAAGATGTACTTCAGATGTTTCAAATGTCTCAGACCAAAACACAAAAAGGAAAAACCTAACAATGTAATAGTCAACAAGTTTTCCAAAACACCTTCCATCCATACCTAATAAAGCAAGTATTCACCAAGGTTATATTACAAGAATATGCAACAAGCATAGCAGAAAAGAGATAATGATCGTTTCCCAATTCCTTTCTCTCTAAATCCCTTTATTTGGACATCATTGAGAGGTCAATGGAATGAGTGTAATAAGATAAGTCAAAAGACAAAGATCAAGTAAACAAACAAGCTAATGTTCTTCATAACGCTAGCCAAGACTAAACTATGGTGATACTTGATGTTGATGTCCATTGTAGGAAGGATGCATCCTAGGAAATGATGTTATCAAATGATTTGGGAAAAACTATATGATGAGCTATTAGTACCAATATTTGACCAACTTGTTTACTCATGGACCTAGACTTGAGACTTTGACGTTTTGAGTTTTCACTTGTAACTTGCTAGACTTGTTTTAGACTATTTCACCAAAGGTTGAGGGTGATGATGATTTGTTATGAATGGATGTTTATTTTGGGTAAAAGCAACATGGGGATGGATGGATTTTTTCAAATATTTGGATGTTTTTGGGTCTTTTGAAATGTTTTGAGGTTGTTTTTGGTATTTTCAAGATGTTTTACAAATGTTTTGATTTTCAAATTTTCCAATGTTTTTGTGTTTTATGAGATTTTATGATTTTTTTTGGATTTTGTGTCTTGGGGGCTGCTCAAATATTAGCCTTTCCTACATTTAAGCTCAGAGACAATGTAGTTCATATACCATGTTTTTGAATTTTTTTAGTTTTTGACTTGTTTTTGGATTTTGATATGTTTTGAATATTTTTGGATTTTCACATGATTTTGACAATTTGGATATGGATATGTGTAATGATATCAGTGCTCTATTTGGGGATTTTGTTGGAAACCAAGCTAAGATTGATTGATCAAATTGATGAATTAATGATGATAACTATAAACATCTAAATTTGACCACTTACATTTGGTCAAATTTATCTTTTTTCATCTAAATATCCTCTTATTTACATTAATTAAGTAATATTGTTATTATTTAATTAATACTTCAAAATTCCTCTCAATCCATAAGGTATTTAGTTAAATAATTAAATACCTTACCCTTTATTCCTTTCCTCCAAGGAATTAAATAAATAATTCTCTTTATCTCCCATCCTCCATCACTTTCACTTAATCCTAATCCACCTCCTTATCCCATCATTAGGGGTGTGCACATGTCTAATCCATGATTAGGATGTGTCACATCTTCCAACTTTTGCAAGTTGGCTCCTAATCTTCATTAACCACCTAATTGTCCTCTAATCATTGATTAGCTAGTCTAATCAACCCCTTTGGTCAACTCTCCCCATGCCCCAATGAATTTTTAATTCCTTTTTGTCTTCCGAAGGTCCTCCCATGTGTCACATCCTCCAACTTTTGCAAGTTGGATCATAATATTCATTAGCCACCTAAATGCCTTCTAATCATTGATTAGCTAGTCAAATCACCTCTTTGGTCAACTCTCCCCATCCCCCAAGGAATTTTTAATTCATTTTTGTCTTCCCAAGGTTCTCTCATGAAATTTTTAATTCCATTTACAATCCCCATGTCCTTCCCAATGAAATTTTAAATTGAACCATTTTATTCATCCAAGGTTTTTAAGGAATTTTTAATTCCTTTTATCATCTCCATGCACATTAAAAAGGAATTTTTAATTCCTTCAATCAACACTTTATCTTAGCCCTTGATCTTTTTCCCTCTTTCAATCTCCACCATCCATTTAATCTTCCTAGGTTAAATGGCTAACACTTAGCCATTTTTTTACTCTCCTTCTTGAATCATTCTCTCACACACTCTCAAGGATTCAACCAAATTCTCTACTAAGCTCTCTCATTCTCTAGAAACCCTAACCATTCTCAAAATTTCATGCCATCTCCATTGCAAAACCCTTGCATTCATAGCACAAGTCTTTCATCCTTGCATCCAAATCAAGCAAAAACAAGCCATTATGATGTTGAAATCGATCAAGGAGCACACAAATTAAGCTATCCACAAGACCAACCAACAAATCAACTTGGGTAAGGTAAAATATTTGTTTAATCTTTATTTTGTTCAAGTCTAACTAGGCTAATATTGAGGTGTTGTATTGTGTTCTCATTTTTGAATTTATTTTGTTTTGCATAATTTAGGGTAGGAAAAACATGTTTCACACATTTCAATCTCCACCATATATTTAATCTTCCTAGGTTAAATGGCTAACACTTAGCCATTTTGTTCCTCTCCTTCTTGCATTCTTCACACACACACACTCATAAGCATTCATCCAACCCTAATCATTCTCAAGCTTTCACACTATCTCCATAGCCAAACCCTTGCAACCATAGTCATTATCATCCATCCTTGCATCCAAATCAAGCTATCAACAAGGCCAAGCAACCAATCAACTTGGGCAAGGTAAATAACTTGTTTTTATCTTTTCTTTGTTCAAGTTCAACTAGGCTTATCCTTAGGTGTTGTTTTGTGTTGTTCTTCCTTTGCATTTTTTTTTCTTGCACTATTGTAGGTTAGAAAACATGCCACACACATTTCTAGCACATCCAGTCAGACCCACAAATGGGTTTTTTCTTTTTATGTGCTTGATTGTTTCAAGTTTTGTAGGTTCAGGTTACACATAGAGGTGATTCTGCTATTGAAATAGGTGAATCTGTAGCAACAAGGGAAATTCTACTATCAAAACAGGTGAGCCTGCCTTAAATAGAGGTGAATCTACATCTTGCAAATTCACCCATCTATCAAATAGGGGAAAATATGCTCTGTGTTTCTCAAAATGGCGACCCTGCTCCTGACTTGAGCGAGCCCGCTTTCTACAAATAGGTGATCCTGCCTTAGAAATAGGTGATTTTGTTGCTACCAAGGGAAATTTTGTTGTCATAATAGGTGATTTTGCAAATGCAAGTGCAATTCTACTGTCAAAATAGGCGATTCTGCTACTAACAGGGGTGATTCTACTATTAGAACAGGTGATCCTGATTCAAACAAAGGAAATTCTGAGGTAAAACATAGACTTAAATTTCCAGTTTTAGTGTTCATTTGTTGTCATTTTCAAGTATTGAGCCCCCTAACTCATTTTTTTGTGAGTGTACAACTATTTTCATTCGTCCAAGGCTAGAGGTTCCAACTACTAACATTTTCTTGCAGAACGATCGGTCTCAACATTTAGTTTAGTTTTGCTTGTCCTTTTCTATACTAGTTAGGCACACATAGGAGTAATTAGAGGGTCAAATATATTTTTTTTCCATGCTTGTTAAGTGGGTTGTTGATGTATCCAATCCCCTTGTGCCATTTGGTGATCCTGGGTGACGATAAATTATAGTTCACTTTAGTCCATTTGTGTTACCCAAGAGATACTAGAATGTCCAAGCTCTCCCCTTACGCTTAATGCAAGCTTGGGGACCAGCCGAAAACATCTAGTGTCTTCTTTTAGTGGGACCTACTTGGGGATTCCATCACCCCAAGGGACAATCCCAACCATGTGTATTGGTAGGGTATATAAAGGGGGGAGAGCCAAAGCTATATGCCAATCCAATCATGTCATGTCTGGTGAAGTGTCAAAGTTAGGGTGATATGTAGATAAGATGTGAAGAATTGGTCTGAGTTTCCAGTACCTCGTTGGGGCTCCTAAATCAAGCCTATGATGGGCTAGTGTTTATGGTTGTGCCTCACATACCAGGTGTATATCGGTGACTCCCTGGATCACCTTATTCAGCCTAGATAGAGGAATGTGTTGGCCATACCCTTCTCACTAATTTTAGGATTGTGTTGCTTGAAGTGTCTTCTTTGTATGAAACTACTGCATTTCTTTTTGGTCGAGTCAGCCTTATCTTATGTTTGTTTCTTTCCTATTGTGATTTTGTCCTTTTCCATAGTTAGTTGTTTTCCATCCAATCTAGTCTAAGCCTATCATTTGGGTGAATCTACCTTTGTCAGAGGTGAATTTTCTTCTATTTAGGGAAAACCTATTGTCTAAAGGGGCATTCTTATCTTTTTTCTGAGTTGTTTCTCAGTTGTTTCATGTCAAAATCGCTCATTCTCCATAGAATAGGAAAGTCTGCACACTATTTAGGTGGGATTGCTACTATTTTGGTCGAATCTAATCCCTAAAGGGGCAATTTTGTTGTCAATCTGAGTCTATTTGGCTATATTGTTCTTCAACTTGTCAAATTCACCCATTCTCTAAGAACTTATGAATTTTCCACATACTTGGGTGAATTTTCCATCAATTTGGGTCAATTTTCTCCTTGAATAGCCAAACTCATCCTTCGTTCAAGTCCCCATCCGTCTAAGTCCAAGTTTAGTCGAGTCTATTCATTCATCAAGAGAATCCATTTCTCCATCAAGGGCATCCATTCATCTATCAGGGGAGTCCATTTATTTGTTAGATGAGTACATTTCTCCATTTATGGAGTCTGTTCATCCATTCTCTGAGTCTCTTTGTCTGTTAGGTAAGCTCGTTTACTCGCTAGGCAATCCCATTTTTAAGTGAATCTGTCCTCGTCTGTCCCATTGAAGAAACAAGAAAGATTTTTACCTTGTTAGGTGATCCTAAAAGTCAAATCTACCTGTTTCCCTAAGTTTAGGTGAGTTTTCCAACTATTTGGGTGAATTTTCTTAGTGTTTGGGAAAATTTACAACTGTTTAGGTGACCTTGCAACTGTTTGAGTGAACTTGAAGCTATTTGGGAAAATCTATAGTCTGTTTGGGTGAATCTTCCTTCTGCTTAGGTGAATCTACCCTTTTTTTGGGTGAATCTTCCCTCTATTTGGGTGAATCTACCTTCTTCTTGGGAGAATTTTCCCTCTTTTTGGGTGAATCTACAATCTGTTTGGGTGAATTTGCAATTTTTTTGGGAGAATTTTCCTTCTGCTTGGGTGAATCTACCTTTTGTTTGGGAGAATCTTCCTTTTGTTTGGGTGAATATACCTTCTATTTGGGAAAATTTTCAGCCTGTTTGCACAAATCTACAATCTATTTGGGTGAACCTTTAGTCTATTTGGGAAAAGTTGACTTCTACTTGGCTGAATTTTCCTTCTATTTGGGTGAATCTGCCTTACCATCCCTGAATAGGTGAATTTTCCTTCATAAATAGGCAAATTTTCCCAAGAACAAACCTTCATTTTTCTTCCCATCATCATTGTTCCCATTCATCAATACTTTCTGAAAGTTCTCATTTCATCGACCAAATGACATAGGTGCATCTTAGAACATAATTAGAGTCAATATCCATCATTGGTTCATCAATCCCAATCACCTAGACTTTGTTTTAGGGGTTTTGATGTTGATGCAGAAACTTTTGAAGGTCATAAATTTTGACTCTGGTGTCTGTTTGGGCTAAAATTTTGAGTCAGTTGGCCCCCATTTTAGCACATTTTTGGGGCTTGAAACTTTCATCTTGACCCTCAAAATCACAATTTAGTGTTTTTTTTCTAGTTTTTAAAAAGTTGTTTTTTTTAATAACTCAAAACTCATGTTTTGGATTTAGGATGTTAGTTGTTAATTCATCCTACCTTATTTCATGTAAGTTTTTGGGAAAAAATTGGACTCTCAAAGATATGCATGTGTAGTTACCTAAAATGGCAAAATTTGACAATTTTTGAAAACTGGTAAATCTAGAAAAATCTAATTGTCAGCACCTTATGTCATCTAGTTAAACCCCTAAACCTGGTTTAAATAAATCCCATCACATCCTCCAATCATCTTAATCTAAGCTTCAATCTAATCCTAATCTGAGCTTTAATCCAATCCCAATCTGAGCTTAACCTTAATCCCAATTTTAGCTTTAGTCCATCTACATCCAAGATCTTTTGATATCGAAACAAATCTTAAGATCCCTTCTTCTGTCTTCTTCCAATCCACCCTATTTATCTTTTCATCATCTTTTCTTTCCTTCTAATCATATATTCCCATACCTTCAATCCATATCCATCCCATCCAACATCATGAATCCTTATCCTTCACCAATGCAACCAAAAAATAGTAGTTAAGGGGAATCCTAATTATGTTGACAATGATAATGAAAGTCTTCTTGATTGAGATGAGTATGATATAGATCCCCTTGATGTTATCATTGCTAGCAAGCTTTCACTAAGAACCACCTAGAATCTGATCACTCATCAAAGCTATCCCATCACATCTTCACCCACACCTACTAGCAATCCTTATGCTACCTTTGACAAGGGATATCCATTATCTTCCTCATCCGCATATTCATCATATCCTTCATCTACATCTTTATCTTATCCAACAATCACATCCTCTTATCCCAATCTACCATCCCAATACTCCTATTAAAACATCCATCCATGTCCTCCTATCCTAATCCTCCTTAACAGTCAAACCATCCTAATCCTACATCCACATCTTTTTATCTTAATCCAACACCCCCATCAACCTATCTTAATCCAACATCCACATATTCCTCTCCTAATCCACCATCCACATCCTCCTATCTCGATCTACCATCTCAATCTTCCCATCCTAATCTGTTATCCCAATAATTTTATTACAATCCACCACCCACATCCTCTTGTCCTAATACACCACCCATATCCTCTTGTCCTAATCCACCATCCATGTCCTCCTATCCTAATTCACCATCCCAATATTCCCCTCTTAATCCACCATCCCAATATTCTTATCTTAATTCCCCATCTACTTCCTCCAACATTAATCCACCATCCATGCCTTCCTATTCTAGTTTGCTATCATAATATTCTTACCTTAACCCTCCATCTAATCTTGATCCCCCCACCAATCCTAATCCTCCACCTACTCTTAGTCTTCCATCCAATCCCATTCCTCCATCTAATCCTAGTCCACCAATCCATAATCCTAGTCCACCAACCCATAATCCCTTGTCTATTCCCATCACCCTAGCTAAGCCTAGAATATGCATAATTCTCACTCTAGAAGTCCTCCAAGGACTCATGACAAAGAATACACCCCCAACTCCACATCTTGAAGTCATGGAACCATGCCATCCCAATCCCTCATCCACGATCACTAGTGATGAGACCCTTCTCCATCCCACACCTATCATTGTTGTTGCCACCCCTAGCACCACTCAAACTGTTGAAACCATCAAATCCACCAAATCCATTAAAACCCCATCTCCTACTCTAAGAGACATCAAACTCATCGAAGATAACCAAACCCAATCACCATCTTCTACTCCTAGATCCACCCAATCCACTCCAAGAAACCCAAATCTAATCCACTTCTCCCACTCCTAGTATCACCAAAATCCATCCCCATGAACTTCATAAATCCCCCATCCTTCCATCTCCGCTACTTGCAGAGTCCCTCCAACACTCTGTCATCATGCCACCCACACATTGTGAGTCATGCCAAGAGCTTGATCCAGAGCATACCAACATATTCCGTTCTCTACATAGAGATCCTACCATCCCATCTAGTCCATCTCAAGATCATAGTCCCCCATCCATTCCACTCTATGATCCCCTTTTCACTCAAGATCTAATCACTCCATTGCATGAGCCCTTATTACCCATTCCCACAAATTCAAATCCTATCATATCACCTAATCCTTCTCTTGATACCTTACCACTCACTCCTCCTGATCAAGGTGTTGTTTCCCCATCATTTCCATCTCATGATCCTCCATCATCGTCTAGCCCTATCATCCCAACACCATGTTTATATCCCCTTGCTACTCTTACATTCATCTATGATGGTTTTCTTGTAGAAGAGGAACCAAGCATATATGTCACCCATCCTCCATCTAATAATGGGCTCACATCATGTTTCCAATAACAAGCACCCTACCATAGAGTGAATGCTCAAAAGTATGAACTATCAAGGAAAAGTTTTAGGCCTTCATGAGAAAGGTATTTTAGAGCCCATCCATGTCAAAGAAAATCTACGTAAACAAGGTCTTGGATATATCTCTGAAAACTCACAATCCAAAAATGTTGGTACAACCTCTATACGTCCTCAACGAGCCTCCTCAAAAAGAATAATAGTCTCTTCCCAGGGCTCCATCAAACCATTTTATGCCATCCCCCCTATAGCATATCACCTCAAAACAACCATCCATATTCCTCCATCTTTTGAATCCATTTTGGGTCCTTATGCCCCTCCATCCACCATCTCCCATTTTTCATCTACTCCATCTATTTTGGGTCCTTATGTCCCTCCATCCACCATCACACATCCTCCAACCACTAAGTCCATTTTGGTCCCTTATACCCCACAATCACCTTCTCCATTCCATCCTATTCATCCTTTTATCCACCAATCACCTATCCATGTTACCCATCATAAACATCCCACTCTCATGTTCCCTAATCAAGATCAAGAAAATCACATAGCTACACATCCTCCATCCACATATCATCCCCAAAATCCTACCTCCATCACTCCATTCATGTTTCCTCCACATCATCCATCTCCTCCCACCCATCCCATTGCTATTAAAAGTGCATTGGATGCTAAAGTAAAAATTCATAAATCTAAACATCCACATGAATCTAAATACCCTATGTCTCCTTAAAAAGACATGTTGAAAAAAATAAAAATCAAATCCAAAATCCTAATCAAACCCATAGGCCACAAAGGCCCACCAAATCCAAAATTAAAACCATGTGGATCCCAAAGAACAAAGATGCAATTCCTTCAAATGAAAAATTTGTAACAACATCCAAAGTTTCTAATCTAAAAGCTAATCATACACACCCTCCATCTCCTAAATCTATTTTGGGTCATTATGTCCCAAAATTCACTACCCCAACTCCTCCATTATCCCCACATCATCCATCCACTAATCCTCCTATCCTTTCACATCCACCACCATATGTGCTAATGTTGCTCCTGAAAACATCTCCCCATCACACGCCTACCCCATCATTCCATTCATACACTTTCCAACATCACATCCATTATCCCACATATCTTCCTCATCCAATCCCTTTAATCCATTCCTTTGCATAATCCATCCATCTTTATAACTCTGGTTGTACCCACATCCAATAGTCACTTCACACATGGGCTCTTAATACCTTGTATGGAAATTGATGGTTGAGTCCTTCATCCATCTCGTTATCACATATATTCTAAATCCACTTATTCACGTCCCTATTCTTATCCATCTCCCTCCACATACTATCCAAAAAATCTAAAAATCCAAAAAATTCAAAAAAAAGAAAGTAAAGAGAATAAATTCATCCAATGGTGAAAACTTGGAAAACAAGCACCTTGGATAAGTACCATGATGAAAACCTGGAAAATAGGAACATGTGTAAATCCCCCATCCAGCTTACTTCCACACTTGGTGGCAACTGCATCTCCTTCACCCATTTCCTCCATCCCACCTATCTCATCCTACCCATCATATTCCATTTATCTCCAATCCCTTCATCCTTCTTATGATCTTGATAAAGATAGGGGCACTTATCTATGCATTCTTTGGACACCTCTTGGTATACATTACCCTCACCCATACACTATCCTAATCCTTATCCACATCCATCTACCTTTTCCATTTATCTCCTTTATCTTCCCCTTCACCCGTCTTCCATCCCTCTTGCCTCATCACACATGACATATCTAGAGTGCGGGCATCTACTTCCTTTAAGAAATAGTCATTGGTGACATCATTCATCCATTATGTCATCCTTTCCATACCACTATTACTATCTCCCCATCCACCCATCCAAGCAATCCCTTCCATCTCCCTATCCTTATCTTCCTATTTGTCTATCATAGAATCTCTTCCATCTCCCCATATTTATCTTCCTATCAGTCCATCATAGTAATCCCTTCCATGTTTCAAATCCTTACCTTTCCATCTATCCATCTAGTTACCTTTTCCTCATCCAAATCCTTATCCCCCTATCCATCCATTACATCACCCCTTCCATCTCCCCATCCTTATCCCCCTATCCATCCATTACATCACCACTTCCATATCCCCATCCTTATCTTGCTATCCATCCAAACCATCCCTTCCATCTCCCCATCCTTCTCCCTTTATCCATCCATCATAGCAATCCCTTCCACCTTCCAAATCGTTACCTTTTTATCCATCCCCCTAGTAACCTTTTCCCCATCCAAATCCATATCCCTTTATTCATCCATCCTAGAATCTTTCCATATTCTTATCTTTATCTATCCATCCCTTCATCTTTATCCTCATCCCATTTCATAATCCATTGTAATTGGTATCTAGTTACAGGCTTCCCCTCATGAAACCCAATGCCATCTATCACATTGTCGTCACTCCCACTTCTTTCCCACATCTTTCTAATCTCCTCTCACTTTTCATCACTTATCTATCCATCATATCATCATCCCAATTCATCTTTTGATTATTTGCATAACTAACCCATCTCTAAGCTTTGTGTAATCACCACCATCTTATCTTATCCACTAGGTCTATCTTGTCTCATCGTATCGGTTCCATTATTTTATCCACTTATCTTGGTCATTTCATCATCCTTTATTCATGGTCGGTCATCAGTCTTTTGTCAAGCTATGTAGCCCCTATTCTTTCATGTAGGAAAGGTTGATCATTTGATTTGCCCCTGGGGATTTTGTCTATCCTATCTTTGTCATGAGTCTTCATTTTCCTCTTTCCACTTTTGTCCATGGTCTTTTATCGAACTATGAGGTCTTTGTGCTTTCACTTAGGCAAGGCTAAACTTTGATCATACCCCAAGCCCCTAGGTCTTTATAGTGTGTCTATTTTTTTTCTTGTGTCTTGTTATCGTGTCATGTCATCAAGTATGTCCCTATCTAGCTAGCTCTTAACAAACGAGACTCACCAATATCATTAGATCCAATTGGTTTTGAATATCTTGCATCATGTTGATCACTTAGCTTAGTCCCCATCTTTTTTCTTAATAGGATGCATCCTTCCTCATCAGAACGTATCAATCCCATCCACCTTTTGATCTTCGGGAAAAGGACATTTGAAATTTATTGTGATATTTTGATACTTTTGGCATTTTTTAAATCTTTTTAGCTCCTTATCATATCTTGTTGAGGTTTCCTTGATCCATCATATCATGGTCTTCTTTGACTGGTAAGCATAGGAGAATATCTTGATCTTTTCTTTGTGTTGTCTTCTTGGTTGTCCCACAAAGTACCCACCAAGATCCCTGTGGTCTTGTGTTACGCTAGGGCATCCTTTGTGCTTGTGGTTATCCCAATGCTTGTCCTTACCAAAGTCATCATGACTTTGGGGTGTTGGGATATCCTCCTTGTTTTTTGTGTCAGTCCCATGCATGTGATACAAATTCACCTTGGTTCCTCAAACCCTGGTGTATAGTATCTCATACTATGTCAAATTAAGTGCTCATTACATGGCAACATAACACATAACACTTAACCTACTTGATTTGGTTACTATCCATTCATCCTCCATCACTCTCCTCATCTGTCTATCCTATCTATTTTCATCCTTGCACTTTCTTCATCCTCAACATATCATCATCTCTTCAATCTTCTTAGGATACTATAGATTGGTTATTCTAAGCATCTTTTCTTCCATCCTCATAATTTCATCCTCTCTTCAATCTTAGGATAATATAGATTGGTTATTCCAAGCATCTTTTCCTTCATCATTTTCATTCATTTCAACCATCTCACATCTCCACCCAATCTTAATCCATTCAATCTAAAACAAATCATCTAATCACATCCTTGGTCTTGTTCTTAGCCTTCCTACAAGCCTTGATCCAATCATCATCATCAGGATGTATCCTTCCCTATCCATGGTGTTGTTTTGGGATGTATCCTTCCCTCATCAATAACACTTTCATCATCATCATTGGGATGTATACTTCCCTAGACTTGTGTTGTTTCGGGATATATCATTCCCTTATTGACAACACTCCATCCATCATCAAACCATTTTGGCTTATAGATTGACTAGGGCAACATCACCTTTGTCCTTAAATCTTTTTGTGCTTCCCAATATCCTATCTCTTATCATCCTCTCTTATCCATCCCTTTGCATCATCTTCCTCATATACCCTTTCATCGTCTCATCTATTTCGAGACCACACCTATGTTCTCTTGAACCTGCATGTCCTCTCAAGGGGGCATCCTCAATCCCTAATCTTCATCTCCACTCCCATCATCCTTCTTCCTAGTTCTATCTTTTAATCTTCTTTGAAATGATGCTACTTTGTAACACCATCTCAAAGAGGGGAAAAATGTAGATATCTAAATTTGACCACTTACTTTTGGTCAAATTTATCCTTTTTCATCTAAATATCCCCTTATTTACATTAATTAAGTAATATTGTTATTATTTAATTAATACGAGTCCTAAATTCCTCTCAATCCCTAAGGTATTTAGTTAAATAATCAAATAACTTACCCTTTATTCCTTTCCTCCAAGGAATTAAATAAATAATCCATTTATTTAATTCCCTTTATCTCCCATCCTCCATCACTTTCACTTAATCCTAATCCACCTCCTTATCTCATCATTAGGGGTATGCACATGTCTAATCCATGATTAGCATGTGTCACATACTCTAACTTTTACAAGTTGGCTCATAATCTTCATTAGCCACCTAATTATCCTCTAATCATTGATTAGCTAATCTAATCAACCACTTTGTTCAACTCTCCCCATCCCCCAAGGAATTTTTAATTCCTTTTTGTCTTCCCAAGGTCCTCCCATGCGTCACATCCTCCAAATTTTTCAAGTTAGCTCCTAATCTTCATTAGCCACCTAAATGTATTCTAATCATTGATTAGCTAGTCTAATCACCCCTTTGGTCAACTCTCCCTATCCCCCAAGGTCCTCTCACATAATTTTTAATTCCATCTACAATCCCCATGTCCTTCCCTATGGAATTTTAAATTCCATTTTATTCATCCAAGGTTTCTAAGGAATTTTTAATTCCTTTTATCATCCCCATGCACATTAAAAAGGAATTTTTAATTCCTTTAGTAAACTCCTTATCTTAGCCCTTGATATTTTTCTCTCTTTCAATCTTCACCATCCATTTCATCTTCCTAGGTTAAATGACTAACACTTAGCCATTTTGTTCCTCTCCTTCTTGCATTCTTCACACACACACACACACACACACTTGCAATCATTCACACTATCTCCATAGCCAAACCCTTGCATCCAAATCAATCTACAACAAGGTGTTATACTGCTGAAATTGATCTAAGAGCACACAAATCAAGCTATCAACAAGGCCAACCAACCGAGCAACTTGGGCAAGGTAAATAACTTGTTTTTTATCTTTTCTTTGTTCAAGTTCAACTAGGCTTATCTTGAGGTGTTTTTTTTTGTTATTCTTCCTTTTCATTTCATTTGTTTTGCACTATTGTAGCTTAGAAAACATGCTGCACACAATAACATTGTTGAGGATACACAACAATGCAAGGATAGTGTTAAGCAACAAAAGGATTAAGATGGATATCCCAAGATGATTGTTGGCCTCCTACAATGATTTAACAACTAAGATCTTGTAGCTATGATTCAAAGATTGAACATCTAAATTGAATAACTATTCAATCATCGTGAAGGTGCATTTAACTTGTTAATTGAGGGACATGAACTTGAAATGGGTCAGCACAGTATGTGCACTAGGAACTCAAGTTAGCCATTTTTCATTCTATAGCTAAGAAAGACACAATGCTGAAAGTAAATTGCTTAGAAAGGAATAACATAAATTTTGAACATCAAAGAAAAACTATACTAAGCTTGAAATGCATGATATAAATTAAAATATGAATAACAAACAAAAAACTACTTTGTCTACTTTGGCTGCAAGAACAGTCACAAAATAGAATTCTAGTGGCTACAAGAATAGTCAGCACCAGATTCTTAACTAATTACTAAACAAAAAGTAATAACTAGGCTAAACTAAGATAAAGGATAGATTACTCACCAAATTGCCCTCATTGAATGAGTATCCTCTACTAATAATGAAAAATCAACTGCTAAAACTTAGAACTTCATTTTATTCATTAGGAAACATGAGTACAATAGAGCAGTGTAACTATATCACTAAAAATAAAGAATGCAAGTACAATATTAGATCACGCAACTTTTTGAGAAGGATCATCTAATCCTTATTTATACTACCAACTAAGTGAGATGGTCAAATCCACGAACTAGGAGGATGCCACATAGGGAAATCATAGAAAGTGGAGAGGTGGTTACATGCACATGGAATCTGGCCAGACGTGCCTGCAGATTCAACACAGTAGTAATGCCTATATTTTCTCAACAATAATAAAGACCACTACAAGGCAGTTACATTCAATTTGTATGGGGAAGATCCTGTAGTCGACCTCCTTTGACCTTTTAATGATTCCCTTGCTGGAAGTTATGGTGCATACCCAGTTGGTGGTGTCTTTCTCAATTTAGTATCCTCAAATTATATCTACATGGCAATGTTAACATGCACAATAATTGCATGTCTATAACTGCCCTAAATAACATTCATTAACCACATGCAAAATTAATATAGATAGTCCATATAACATGCCAATGGCATTAAATATTTGCAGAAATAAGGTTAGGCCAATGTCTATAGTTCTAAGGAAATATCATAAAAATATCAGCACTTAACATCAAGGTCCATGAAAACTTCAACAAATAAATCATAAATTCTACCCAAAATTAGACCATAAAATAGGCTCATCAATGATGATGGATTGATTGGATTTGATTGATCAAGATTTTGAAGCTTGATTTTAGAACAAAATTGTTCTGAATGATTTCATATGACATTGAAGTAAAAATTAGATGCAACTGATATTGCTTGTTTGGATTGATGTTTGATGAAAGATAAAGCTTGATGAAGAACGTCATCTTGTCAAAATATGCCATGGGATAGTGATTTGGATTTTGGCTCACATATGCTTTGACCAATTTGATTTTATGTTTTCCAATGTTTAGATCACCACATAAGTTGGAAGAGATGGATCAAGATTTAGTCCCGAAGAAAGATGTAAATATTTTCTCCCAGTGTCTAGCAATGTATGAAATGCCATGGGTGGATGCTTGGATAGATGTATGGATGGAGGGATAATGATTATCTTGTTACAAGATAAGGTGTTCAAACATAGGATGCTCATTTGGATAATGCTTCATGGCTCAAGATAAAAATGATCCATGTCAAGATGTTTACCATAAGCAAGTGTAAAGTATGCACCAAACTTTTTCAAGATCAAGATAATTTGGAAGATGGATGCAAATGGATGAAAATGGATTGGATCAATGGTTTATGGATGAATGGGTTTATTATGGATGGGATGAGATGCTCTCACCTGAATTAGTGCATGCAAATGGTTGATTTTACACATGACACTTGTTTTCCAGGTTTTCATCATGGTACCTACCCAAAGCGCCACCCATGTGGTTTTCACTAGAGGACGATTTTTTTTTTTTTACTATTTTCATTATTTATTTTTTATATATTTTTGAAAGATTTTAAGCTCATACTGAACCACCTAGTGGTGCTGAAATAGATGCTTCTATCATAATGTGCCACTAATATCCTACTTGAAGAAGTTTCATTGCTAAGATACACACACTTGAATGCAACTTTTGAGATTACTAATCTACTTGGTTGATACTGGAGTTAACTCTATCTTTGTGCTCACATCGCAATAGAATACCTTCTGAATCCTTATGATGAATGGTGGATGTCAATACATGGTCAATGTAAGAATTGGATAACATGCATGGAGGCGTGGATGGAATGTGTTTAGGAATAAAAGATTGATTGGTTGATAGTTTGGAACCTTTGAATCTCCAAACTTGGGAAGATGAGCAATAATGGGTGGATACATAAGTTTGTATGGAATTAGGACCAATTGCTTGATATACTTTGTGCATTGCTTGAGAAGCCTACTTTTTCCTTTTTGGACATATTTGATGGATACTTTTCCTTTTTTTATTTTTCCCCATAGTTTCTTTGACTGATGGAGTTTGATAGGGATAATATTTTTTGTATATTTTGGTATCCATGTGTATTTGATTTGTCCATTATGCTTCTCAACATCTTTTGCTTTAATAATGTTCTTCATGCTTTGATTCAAATCTCTCTTTTTATGTTGGTCCCAATTCGTGGGTGAGTTGGTGGGTGGATGAAGATTCATGACATGACTGGTTGTATTGGCACTGGTTTCATCATAAGGATACTTTGTGCTCCCTATGTTGATGTTTGCACTAGATAAAATTGCCCCTGGTATTATAGAGATATCACTAATATTTTTAGATCCCTTAATTGTCAAATAACCAAGACCTTGATGCTTAGGATTACCAATAATTTGCATTGGTTCTAGGATACCCTATTCATGTAGGCCTAATACTATGCCTTGATAATTCATCCATTGGAACATTTTATTTGCATTAAGATATGATTTACCTTGGAAACAAGGTGCTACTCCTTCTCTGCTCTGTTGTGGATCTTCAATGGTGATAGCTTCTTCATTGATAAGATAACTTTCCCTAAAAAAGGTAAGTGATGCAATTTTATAAGTGATAGGATCCTCCATAAGTGGGATAACTTCCCAATTCATATCTTTGGCTTGATCTTTTGAAATATCAAATTTTAATGCTTCTTCAAGAGGTGATGATGATTTACTATCCATGTAGAAGTCTCCCTCATGCTTCATTTTTGATATTACTTCATAGGATGTTTTTGATTCACCACTTCTATAGAATCCTTTTTCATGACCCATTTATGATATGTATCTAGATCTTTTTGTATCTTGATCAAGTGTACAAATGTTAAGAGTAGGAGACTCTTGTTCCTTGGTAATGATATCAAGAGTATGGACTTTTGTTTTGAATGAAGATCATCTACCTGTCCATTAGGAGTAAGCATCTCATGGGAAAATAGAGGAATATGTGCTATATGGATATGATCATCATTTGCGACATCTTGTATAGATAGGAGAGTGTTCATTAGATCATTTTAGTATCTTGGAGATACAAATTCTTGATCTTGAATGATTTCAAAAAAAAAATTGAACGCTTTGGATCAAGTTCTTGACATGGGTTAGTTTCAAAGGATGGATTACTTACAAAGGTTTCTTGGATATCTTCATTAGGAATGGGAAGTGGCTCAATATCCTCTTGATCTTTGAGTGGACTTGGATCAAATATTGAGTTGAGGGTTCATTCAATATTTGTAACCATGAGGTCAAAGGATGTCAATATGTCTTAGAAAGGACCATTGGTAGACTTTGGTGAAAGATGTTCATCATGCTTTGGAATAAACTCTTGAGATATGTCCTCTAACTCATTAGGTGATGTAGAGACCTTTTCAACATGATCATTGGTCGATGGATCATGGATTATGTCAATAAGATGAAATAATTCTAACACTCCTTGAAATAGATCATTGTTTGAGGGGTTTTGATCATGACTAAAAAGTGACTCTTGGTGTATGTTGATTTGATCATTGGGTGAGGTGGAAACATCTTCAAGGTGCTCATTGATGGATAGATCTTGATCATTGTTTTCATGGATTATGGTGGAAAGATTGTCAATATTTTCACCCATAGGATCAAATGATGTTAACATTTCTTGAATTGGATCATTTTTGGGTATTGTTGGTGGATTTTGATCATGATTGAAAAGTGACTCTTGATATATGTTGATTTGGTCATTGGATAAGGTGGAAACATCTCCAAGGTGCCCATTGATGGAAAAATCTTGATCATTGTTTTCAACAATTGTGGTAAATGGATTGTCACTGCTATCACTAGTGATTGGATCTTGATCATTGTCCTCAATAATTATTATTTTTTTATGAAGAAAGTCTTGGATGAGTTTTTTGAGTTGAATACATTTTAATGTTTCATGAAGATTTTCTCTATGATACTCACAATAAGATCTACCCCTATTCCAAGGGAAGTCTAGGATAGAGTTGAAAGCACTTACTTTTAGAAGAGTGATGAGTTTTGCATTGAGTATCTTTCTTAGCACTGATTCGATTGGATCTCAAAAAGGAGTGTATTCACTTTTGTGATCTTGTGATATTTTTGCTTGTTCAAGGGATTCTTGTTGTGAGTGATCTTGGATATGTGGTGATTGATCTTCAAGATGTGGTGATTGGGTTTGTTGTTGATGTTGTTGATCTTGATATCCAGCCTTTTGACATTGGAGATATTGTTATTGATGTGGTTGTGGACACAACATAATGCTTCGATGACATGGTTTAACCAATGGAAGAGCGTATTGATTTTGGGGTGGAGATGTCTCTTGGTGCAATGAATCAACTATTTTGGTAAGTGTTGCAATTTGATCCCACAAAATTTGATCTTGATTTTGATCTTGACACTCTTGATATAGTTGATTTGGTTTTTGTTCAAGAAGATTTGGAATGTATACTTGTGGTTTTTGTATAGGATCATGGAAAAATTGACTTTGGACAATGTTCTAATTTGGGATGATGTTTAGATTTGGCATGATAGGTTGAAATTGAACATTGTTGTGATTGGGAAGATCACATTGGCTTGATTTAGGTAACTTTGATTTTTCATGGTGTTACCTTAACTTGGATCAATAGATGGAGTTGTTAACATTTTTTTTGGACTGTGAACAACATTTGTATGATTCACAAACATATCTATCCCAAATTTTACCAAATGTGGATTCAAAATTTTCATGTTTGGTAAAGTTGTACTTGGTATATTCACATTTGGCATGTATAGATTTGGTGGGATAATATTTTTTTGTTGAAGACTCATGCATTGATTGTTTGGTTGATAGATCTATAGGTTTGGACTTTGACTTAAATCTACCATAGGGAAAGGTATTCCAAAATTTAGATAGGGAATAATCACACTTTTTGTACCATTGAGGTTTGTAGGAGATAATGATACCATGTATGGATTGTATAAATGTGAGTTTTGATAGTTTGGTTGACTTGGATCACTCACGATGTATGGAGAAAGTTTATATTCCATGTTCTTCTTGTGTTTTGACCTTGTTGACCTTTAAGGGATTTAGGACCAATCATGAGATGAAGGATGAAAGGGGTGAATGATATGGGTGTTGAACTTTTAGGAACCTTCGAGGGATACTAGACTTTAGGACTTTTGGATTTTTTATTTTGGATTTGATTTGGATTTGATTTGGATAATGGAATTCTAAACCCCAAGATGTTGGATATTATCTTGGAATAAACTTTTCCACTAGGTGATAACTTAACTAAGAGTATGAAGAAGGATGCATCTACACACACTTAGTCAAACAAGATGATTTTGATTTAAAGGATTTGTAAAAACTCTAGTATGAAGGATTTTTCCAAGATTTCTAAGAGTTGTTAGTGAGATGGGATTTGATTGATGTTTGAGATGGATGAAATGATTGGTTGTTTTGATCCTAAATGAACCTAAGAGAGACTTGTTTACAAGACCAAGGTTTTGAAGAACATGCTTTTCCCTAAGAGTACTTCAAACCAAAAGATCAATGTTTTCTCAAAATACCATACGACAAAAGATAAACAAGCACATGTGTGAGGTTCAATTGATTTAATCTTGGTTAATGACTTGATTTTTTACCACATCCACTTGTCTTGCTTAAGTTTCAAATTAAATGTGTATGCCAAGTCCTTTCATTCCACAAGGTCCATTATGTGAGAATGAAGAATTCAAAGCCACAATTTCCTTAATGTTGACTTTAGAGAGAAAATTGAGAAATGGGCCCTAATACTTAGAAGTCTCTAAGGATGAAATCCCAAGAGACAAGCAGTAGCACTTAGATTCTTTCAAAGGTATTTTCTTCTAATAAAGGGTTTGAAATTTGATTTCTTTGTTGAATGCTTGTTTTCAAGATTTTGGATCCAATCCATGTGTTTAACTAACTCAAAATTGCCCAATCCTAGGGTGGAAAGGAAAATATTTGTTAAATTTCCCACTTGGATAAATCTAGTTGCGCTTATTTAGAGCAGATGACTAGAAGCTTGACCACATTAGCTCCCCTCCATGACACTCACTTCTATAGGTTAGCCAAGCTTCAATTCTCATGAATCTCCCATGATGAACTTCTCATATCTACAAAGAATCACAAGTATGTGGGATGACTCTAGAGGTTCAACCTCCTAATGCCAACAAATATTGGGATTTTGGATTCTAAACAAAGGTTCATAGTAAGGGCATCCAATTTAGGGGGTGTAATGATAAAATCCTTGTGAGAGATATCACAACCCTTAGAACAAGGGCTTTACGCATCATAAAGATACTAGGGGAGAGTTATCATGCACTTCTTCCCATTGTTTATGATTTTTATCACAACCAAAAAATTATATAGTGGTTTGGAAGAGCTTGGCTTATGCTCATTACTGCTTGGGTTGTTGCCTTGGGGTGAGTACTTTTTTCCCACCAAGGAAGACACTCTATAGGTAAAAAAAAGTAAGTACATCCGTAGTTCGATCAATCTTTGTTTGCGTGAAAAAAGAGAGAACACACACAATATACTTACACTCACAAGATTTTGTTTAATTTTAAAAGCCCAAATTGAAGTGTGGAGGCAATATTTTAGACAACCTAATATCACCAAAAAACTTTTGATTCTCAAGATCGCCATGAAGTACAAGAGAAATGCATACACCTTTTAAATGATATTAACTGGTAAAAAATATTACAAAACATAAAATACACATGTTCATTTTAAGTCCAAAAGTAGTAATGGGTTCTTTTTATAGCACCAAGATGAAATGTGAAGTTGTTTGTTCAATTCTTATAAACCCAAAACCAAATCTAGTGAGTTTCTAATGTTCTTTTTAACCCTTTTATTATTCTTTTTAAATTCCAAAAGAAATTCATTTGAGTCCTATTATGCCTTGCATAACCACCCCATTTTAAACTTGTTTAAAATAGGTCCCCCTCTTTCCTGTTATGTTTCCTTTGGCCTTTTGTTTTCTGCCTTAGGATTTTTTTTTCTTTGTTGTTCTAGCGGATGTGGAACCGGGACTGAAACTAAACTTTGGAGTTGTTTCCAAGTTCTAGTTTCCATTCCATTCCCGATTCCGGTTCCACCCCTTTGGCCTTTTGTTTTCTACCTTGGAATTTTCTATTTTGTTTTGGCGGACGCGGAACATGGACCTAAACCGAACTCTGGAAATTTTGTAAGTTCTAGGTTCGAGTTCCAGTTCTGCCGGTTTCCTTTGTTTTATTTCTTTGTCATCCTTTGTTCTGGCAGATGCGGGATGCAGAACAAAACTAAAAATTAGAACTTTTTTTAAAGTTCCAGGTTCTATTTTCGTCTCGGTTCCAGTTTCGCTGGTTTTCTTTCTTTCCTCAACAGTTTTCCTTTCTGTTCTGGTGGAAGTAGATCCGGGACCAAAACTAAACTTTGGAATTTATTCCAAGTTCTGGTTTCCATTCCATCCTAGTTTTGGTTCCACCAGTTCTTTGTTTGTTTGGCGGAAGCAGGACGCAGACCGAAACCGAACTCTGGAACTTTTCTAAAGTTCCAGGTTCTAGTTCCGTTCCAGTCCTGGTTCCACCAAGCTCGTTTGCTTTCTATTTTGTTCCCTTTGTTTGGTTGTGGAGTGTTTTCTTCCCTTCCTTTTTTCCTTTTTCATCCTTTTTTGTCATTTCTTTTTGTGTTGTCAGAGGTGGAGCTGGGATGGAAACCGAACTTGGAATTTGGAGAAAGTTCAGGATCGGGTTTTTGTTCCACTTCGGCCCCCATTGTGGTTCACTCGAGATCAATTTTTGCTCTGATCCTGCTTGTGCTTGTTTCCATGTTTGTCCTTTGTCTTCGGTGTCTTTTGCGGGGCTGGGTTCATAATGGATTTGGGATTTGGTTTTTTTTCAAGTTTTTTTGTTTCCCCTTCTCGTTCCGACTCTTCCCCTGCCCTGTTGCGGTCCTTGGTTACTTTTATTTTTTTGGACGTGGAGCCAGAATGTGGGTTGAACTTGGAAATGTTCGTTATTTCCATGTTTTGTTCCTGTTCTGACACTAGTCCTGGTTCTGTTTCATTTTTGGCTTTGCCCCCACCAGTATTAAAGGTAGGTATGATTCTGGTTTGGATTTCGTTATGCCTCCGTCAGAGTTGAGTCTCTTTTTGCTAGGTAATTGAATGAAAGATATATGAAAGATGGATATGAATGGAAATACCCTTGGAGCACTCAAGCCACTCTGCGAGAGTGGTTTTTGAGGATAAAACGCATGAGATCTTAATGGCAGACTCAAAGGCTACAAATTAATGATGATGATTGTAAAAAATCTAGAAACCATGCCTGAGGGAGACCTTTCTCTAGCGTAAATGGAGTGCATGCATTGGATGCAACATTGGCTTTGTTTCAAACTCTTCTGTCGCTGACTCTTCTACAAACAAAATTATTTTGTAAACCCTAAAATGGGGCTGACGCTCATTTTGGACGCACGTCTATATATGGAATTTTTGCCTCTTTGTAAAAAAAGAGAATTCGAGGTGAGAGATATATTGATATCAAGGACATAGATAGATAGAGATCTTCTTTTTTATCTTCTTCTTTTGGTTAAGAATTAGCAAGTTAGGGTTAGAAGGTAGATAAAATCGATAGTAGAAGTAGAGTGGAAGTTAAGTTTGGCAGGAGGAGGTGATGTATCCTCTATATTTTCTTAGTATAGATGGAGATAATTTGAAGACATGGGTTTTCTGTACACTAGTGATCTTGCCAGATTTGTAAATGTTTATCTATTTCACCAATAGTAGAAGCAGCTAGATTTAAATCTACTTCATATTGTGCTCCAGAATGGTATTTATCTTGGGTTAATTATTTGATTTGGAAAGATTTCAAGGAATGAAATTTTATCTTATGTTCTATTTAAAATGATGATTTGCAATCTATTGTTAAAGTTTGCACTATGAATGAATGAAACTTTGTATTAATTACAAGTTAACTTTATTTTGTAGTTTTAGTTTAGGAATTCCTTGAAAAGTAACAAGTCTGATTAGTTGGATGAATCAACATTCTCTTCAGTTAAAAAGCTTCAATCTATCTTTTTCTGTTTCTTTAAAACCACCGATTAAAGTAGGTTTAAATATATGTTTGATCTTATAACAATCCAGAAGCTCAAAACCAGTAGGCCCCTTGAACATTACAACCATATTGACCACTTCGTGAAACAACAACATTGTGAACCAAAATCAAAGACCTTGGGAGGTGATAAGTTTGATTACTAATTGTCTCTTTCAGGAGAGGTGAGATATTTTACTTTTATCTTAGCTACATGTTGTGGGTCAATTTGGCACCATCAATAGATTTGGCACTAGAAGGAGGGCCCAGAAGAGAAAACTAGAAAATATTAGGTTTTTCTCACCAGAAAGGTCCCATAGAGTTCTTCGATCAGTTGAAAACCCACCACCTTTGGTAGAACTCAAGACCCCAACAAGACACAAGATTCACAAGACTGGGGCAACCATTATACCACCCTTGTCAGCTCCACTCACTCCACCAGGCTTTTCACCAATACCTTGGTGGATACACGTCAATCCACCACCAAATCCATCTCAAGTGCCATTATAGCTAGTTCATCCTATCCAACAGCTGGCTCAACCACCACCACTGCCACCAATAGAATTTTTTATGAATAATCCCTCTCCATTGGGGACTATTCCTGGAGGCTTTCATGATATTCCTAAGAATCCTAAGAGATTTTGTCCCAAATACATTCATGGTGAATCAAGGAGTGCTGAAGAGCACATACAAGCTTTTAAGGACACTTGTACCAGAGCCCAGATAGCTCACCATGATGTAGTTTGTAGGTTGTTCCCTTATTCCTTAGGGGATATCGCGTACAACTAGTACCTAAATCTTCAACAAGGTTCTATTTTGAGCTAGACAAACCTGGAGAATGTTTTCATCAATCACTTCAGAGTTTATGTGGATCCATCCATTTTGCTCCACCAATTTTCTACCATTAGAAAGGAGTCATTTGAATCCCTGCCCTTGTTTAATACCAGGTTTCAACGAATGTATAGGAGACTACAGGACCCCTATTTAGTTGTTGAGAATAGTGTCATTCAGGCATACTTTAGAGTGATAGACTCTCTGCTTGGCCTGTTCCTACAAAGGACTTATTAGCTGGAAGGTATTGATTCCCTATCTAAATTTTATCATCTAGCCATCAAACTACAACAACAAACTAGCTCTCAACAAGGAAACTTGGGAGGAGGTTTTATTTCAATGGGGTATCATATGCCTAACCCAACCCCTTTATTCAATACTATTCCAGGGATGTCTCCTTACCATTATGGACCTATATCTGAATTACAGACTCAATCTCCTATTCCATTCTTTTCCAATGGAGCTCCTGACTTCTTTCAACAATCACAGGCTCATCATAGTCCACATGGCCATCATAATCAAGCTGGAATACCAAATCATGTTGGTCAGCCACCTATTGCTAAGAATACTGAAAGTGAAAAGACAGTTCAACTCACAAACGAGGTGGAGACCTTAAAGAAAACTCTATCTCAAGTCACAAATGATATGGCTCAGCTTAAACTAAACCCCTCTCAGAACCAAGGTAATTACCATAATCAGAGTAATAACAATCAGGGTAATCATCTGAATAACTACAATCACAGCCATAGGAACTATCAAGGCCAAAATTTTCTTAACCAAGGCTATCAAAATTAGAATAGAGGATATAACTAGAAGCCTAATAACAACTGGAAATGGAATACAGGGCCAAATAATGGTGGGGTTTCTCACAATTATCAAGCTAATGAGGACAAACCATATGTTGCAAACGTGGCTGACCTCAATTTTATGACTAACTAGTGCAGGTTGCATGATACTGCAACTCATTCTGATGTAAACTACCCTGAAATGGAGAAGGTCGTGAAGATGGCACAAGAAGATGCCCAAACATTCCAAGGGAATTCAAACAAAGGAGATGGCTCAGTGGATACAGCTATGACTTATGACCTCTTTGAAGAACCTTCATTCCTAATGCATAATGAGAATGAACCAGAGGAAGATGTGTATGATTCCCAAGCCTTTCAGACAAAGGGAGGACACTTCCTAAGAAATCAGAATAAGGGTTTGTTCACTACATCAACACCACCTAACCATATGGTGCCTCTGAATCAGGGTGCTGCTAACAACCCTCCTCCATCGAGGGGTTTTCTTGACTCCCATAACAAAGGTAATTCATCTGGTGTTTTCAAATGTAATACAAGCTATAACACATAATTTGATATTGTTTCTGAGATGCAAAACAGAAAACCTCTTTATCATATTTTGACATCCTAAAGTGGTGCCCTGCCCAACGAGAGATAGTGCTGAAAGCTTTGGGAGAAGCTGATAAATCAAAAGGGAAAACTAAGGTGGCACCCGCTGCAGACATGAATGCAACTTTGTATAGAAGCAAGGTAGGTACCCCACCATTTCTTTTAAGTTGAGAATCTGTGGGAAGAACCTACATAATTGTCTGCTAGATTCAGGGACTTCTGGCAATGTGATTCCATTTTAAGTATGCAAGAAATTGGGATTGAACCCTGTCCAAACAAACAAGAAGTTCATCCAACTCGATAAAACTGAGGTTAATGTAGTTGGAGAATTGAGAAATATACATGTGCAAGTAGGGTCTGACCCTAGGATTTTAACCAATATGGATATTCAAGTAGCAGACATTCCTAAGACTTATGGTATGTTGTTGAGCAGAGATTTAATGAAAATTATAGGAGGATATCTCTCCCTAGAATTTTCACACATGTGGCTACCATGGAGGGGAATGCCTACCCAGATTAGGATTGAGAGTGAACCTCGCCTCAAACATATCATCACTGAGTATGACTATCCCAACGAGGTAGATTATTTTGAAACCGAGATAGGGGTTTATAAAAGAGAGGAAATTATGACCTTTTTGGTTCTTGATTCTAAATATTTGTTAGTGCAAGGAACCCCTGATCCCATGATTAATGTAAACCAACAAGTATTGATCAGGAAGTTGCAACAGGATCAGCTGGTCTTAGGAGAAGATATTGATTTGAGGAATCTTCTACTCCCTAATTGGTGCAGGGTACACTACCAAAGTCATTCATAATTGACCTACCAACCCCAGATTGGTGTTTTAAATCATGTTTCCCAAACCAAAGAGACTAGCCCAGGTCACCTTGAGGTCACTTTAGATCACTTCTCATTCGAAGCCAAAAATGAAATAATGTTAACCAGGGATAATATACCTTCAGAGGAAGTCCCTTCTCAAACTGAACCTACCCCGATCATAATACTGGACCAACATAGTTACGATGAACAACCCCAAGGTTTTTTTGACACCCTTGTACTCACAAGTATACCAAAACCCAAGGGATTAATCAAAGATACAAGTGACTATTGGAAAGATATCATAGGATTACATGATATATCTGAGCAAAAATTGGATATTACACTTGATAGACCTATTGAATGCCCATCCCCAATATTTGATGCAAAAAATCAACTGGCCCCACCTATGGTTCATCTTATCCAAATGCCCACAACAACCACAAAGGGATCAACCCCAGCTCATGATTAGCTATGGACCCTCACGTTTGATGGATCCAAATCTAAAATAGGGTGTGGTGTTGGAATTGAATTAACTAGCCCAAAAGGGAAAACATTTTTTGCTTCTTAAAGATTGCAATTTTGATGCACTAACAACATAATAGAATATGAAGCTTTAGCTCGGGGATTGATGTTTGTACATCAGAAGAAATTTGTTTCCTTGGTGGTTAAAGGAGATTTGGAAGTGATTATCAAGCAAGTGCACGACCAATACACATGCCACAATAAAAGGTTGGAAGCTTATAGATATCGGGTGTGGAACCTGATTGAAGACTTTGATGCCTTTGGAATTAGTTTGATCCCTAGAGAGGAGAATCAGATAGTTGATTCATCGGTTGTTCCTACAAGTACCCTAGAGCCCATGCAAGACTCCAAGCTTAAGAGATTCTTAGTAGAGTTGATATCCACCCTGGCTATTCCTAATAATGTCAAGAACTTTCAAGTTTTTGATGATGATCGACATATCATTGCTTTTCTAGCAAGCTCAGATATTTTTGAAGGATAGGTCATCGATGAGTCTGAAAGGGACCAAGGAGATTGGAACCCTGAAGACTGCAATACAAAAGGAGTTCTCAATTTAAAAAGTAATAACATTCCCAAGGGAATGGTGGCCTTAGAAAGAATTTTTGATTCAGACCCAAGGGCTCGGGAAAAGGTATCAACTAGAGATAAAGGAGGTGAATATGAAACTGTTAACCTAGCTGATTCTAGCCTTGAAAGAAATGTTTACATAGGGAAAGCTTTCCCTAGAGAAATTAGAAAAGATATAATGAGGGCACTGAAGAAGGATATTGTTACAATATCTTAGGGGTATGAAGATCTAAAAACATTAGATGCTTCTGTGATAACTCATACTATTCCTTTGAAGCCTGAAGCTAGACCATTTCGGCATAAACAACATCCTGTGAACACCCTGATTGAACCATTGATCTTTAAGGAAGTTCAAAAATTTCTTTCTACAAGAATAATCTTCCCTGTACGACATTCAACATGGGTGGCTAACTTGGTTCCAGTTCGTAAAAAGAATGGAGAGATTAGGCTATGTGTAGATTTTAGGAATCTGAATAGAGCTTCAGAAAAGGACAAATACCCACTCCATTCTCTAAACAAAGTCTTGCAAACATCAATGGGTCTCAGATGATGTCATTCCTAGATGGCTATTCCAGGTACAATCAGGTGATTGTTAATTATGAAGAAAAAATGAAGACAACCTTCACTACTAAGTGGGGAACATTTGCTTACAGGAGGATGCCATTTGGTCTGATAAACATTGGAGAAACCTTTCAGCATGCCATGGATGTAGCGTTCAAAGATTTGATTGGGAAGTGAATCATTATTTATATGGATGACCTAAAAGTATTCTCCAAAGATAGACTAAAACATGTTGTAGACTTGGCTAAAGTTCTTGAAAGATGTGTTTGATATGGTGTCTCTCTGAATCCTAAAAAGTGTGTGTTCGGGGTTTTTGAAGGGAAACTTTTGGGACACATAATCTCAGAAAGAAGGATATCGATAGATCCAGACCTAGTCGAGTCTATTTTAAAGATAACCTTTCCAGGAAGTAAGAAAGAGATGAGATCTTTCTTTGGAAAGATCAACTTTGTGAGAAATTTTATCACAGGTTTTGCAGAAATTGTTAAGCCATTGAATGAAATGATGAAGAAAGATGATAGAATAGAATGGAGTACTGAGGCAAAGGCTTCTTTTTCTCAAGTTAAGCAATCCATTTCAAAAGCGCCAGTCCTGACTACTTAAATCCATTTTATGTTTATTCTTTTGCCTCTGAACACTCATGTGTAGCTGTCCTGACACAAGGAAGAGAGGAGGGGGATGAGAGGCCAATTGCCTTCATGAGCTCTCTATTTAAGAATGCTGAAGTTAAGTAGCCACCTCTTGAAAAACAAGCTTTTGCACTAGTTAGAGTTGTAAAGAAGTTCAGGCATTACATCCTTCGAAGTCAGATTATTGTTGTAGTTCCTGATGCTGCTGTGAAGTCTCTACTTATGCAGAGCAAGTTGGGAGAATGAAGGGGGAAATAGATGGCTATTTTGCATGAGTTCGATCTAGAGATTCACCCTATGAAACTTGTCTGAGGTCAAGGCCTCTATAAATCAATGGCGGATGCTGGTGAGAACATTATTTTCCAGCAATACACAACACAGTCATTTTCCAGTGACCCTTGTTATGCCGATATTATTTATTTCATGCTTAATAATCGGTGCCCAGAGGGAATGAATACAAATCAAAGGAGAACACTAAGAATGAAAAGCTCCCATTATATGCTCAAAGGAGGATTGTTATACAGGAAGAATTTTGAGGGAGTTTACCTACGATGCCTTGGTCAGCAAGAGGCTAGGCATGCAATTGCTAAATTTCATGGGAAACATGGCACAGGTCATGGTTCTACAGATTCGTTAGCACATCAAATCCTCATATCTGGTTATTATTGGCCATGTGTGTTCAAGGATTCCCACCAACATCTAAGAACATGTCACATATGTCAAATTTTTGCATCAAGAGAGTGCCATTCAGCCATGCCATTGCAACCTATTTTTAAGGTAAGACCATTTTCCCAATGGGAACTGGATTTTACTAGGGTAATTAACCCAAATTCTTCTGCAGGACACAAATTCATTTTGACTGCCACAGATTAGTGCACAAGATGGACAAAAGCTATACCTTGCAAGAATAGCACAACAAAGGTATTAATCAAATTCCTCACTGAATGCATCACAATTAGGTTTGGAGTACCCTTTGCACTAGTATGTGACAATGGCTCTTCCTTTTCTTCTGTCGAGTTCATTTCATGGGCTTATGATCATAAAATTGTTTTAAAGTATTCTTCAAACTATTACCCACAAGGAAATGGAGTTGCGGAATCAACTAATAAGAATCTCCTAGGAGTAATTAAAAAACTGTTAGAGAACAATCCTAGGGACTAGCATACCTAGTTAAGATTTTTTTTGTGGGCAAATAGGACTAGGATCAAGGCTGCTTTAAATACTTCATCATTTAAGCTAGTGTATGGCCAAGAGTCTGTGTTCCCTATTCACTTGCAAATACCTATCCTTAAATTTATGCAGGAATTTTACTCTAGTGATGATAGGATTGAAGTAAGGTTAGCTGGCTTGCTGAGATTAGAAGAGAAGAGAGATGTTACTTTGCAGCAATTCTTTAGACACTAGGCTGTTGTCAAACCTTGGTTTGATAAAAGATCCAAAATCAAGGCTTGCAGAATATCAGACCTTGTGCTGCTATGGGATAAAGATAATGAAAAGAAGGGTGATCACCAGAAATTTGATAAGCTCCGGTTGGGTCCCTATCAAATTGCTGAAATCCTAGGAGAAAATGCTTTCCAGCATAGTGGTTTAATGGGAGAACCTGTTCCATTGCCTGTCAATGAACAATTTCTTAAACATTATTTTGGGCCATGAAAGATCTTGTATTTTGTTGGGTTGTACATATGTGTAAATAATTTGTTGTTTTGCTTGTTTGTCGTTTGTTGTTTTCCTTGTTTGTCTTTTTCTTTTGTTCCTTTGTTTGTTGTTCCTTTTTTTTTCTTTGTGGGAACCTTCATTTTATGCAGTTGTAAGGGGGTTGTTATCTGAAGTATACTTTGGTTATTAGGAGAGAGGTTGGTTTAGATGTTTTCAGGTTTTCTGGTTGGATGATTTTGTCCTAGATTCATTGTTTTATGTCTATTATCAATAAGAGTTGTGGAAAGTCTTAAAAACAAGGTGCAAAGTAAATAATCTTCATTAACTATGGCTGAATCTATCACAAATCAATAAAGCATCTCCTTTTGTAATGGTATATTTGTCTTAGGACGATAGTGTTGCAAGATTTGAGTGAAAAATATAATTCCCTAGATGCTATTATGAGGTCCATGGTAGTTTTCAACCCATAATAGATGTCAGACATTTGACATATTGAGAAATAATTGAATGAAATATCTGAAACTCCAAGAGAAAAGAAAAAAAATCTAAGAAAATAAAACTCAATATGAATGGGTGATTCTAGTATCTCTACCAGGGCTATGGACGCCTAACTAGCAGTAGAGCAATGCTGTGAGAAAACTAGAGGTATCTCTGTCGGGGCTATGGATTCCTGACTGGTAGTAGAGCTATGCCTAGGATATCATTGCACAACGGCTAAAGGGAATCAACTCATGTAGTTCAAATCTTGTATATTATTGTTTGAAAGGTGAGGAAAACTTTGTAAAAGGGTGATGCACCATCAAGCACACACATAGACTCAAGGGTAGCCAGTGTTGATTTACATTTGAGATTCTAGCTTAACCTTGGTTGTTAAAACTTACCTAACTAGAGTTGTGATGTCCATAAAATAGGAGTTCTAGGTAGCTGAATCCTTCAGTTTCTTGAAAATGGTTAAACCATTTTTCCCAGCCAAGTCGCCAATTGTTATGCCTTGCATAACCACCCCATTTTAAACTTGTTTAAAATAGGTACCCCTCTTTTATGTTTTGCTTCCTTTGGCCTTTTGTTTTCTACCTTAGGATTTTTTTCTTTGTTGTTATGGCGGACATGGAATCAGGACTGGAACCAAACTTTGGAGTTATTTCCAAGTTCTAGTTTCCATTATGTTCCTGGTTCTGGGTCTACCCCTTTGGCCTTTTGTTTTCTGCCTTAGCATTTTCTATTTTTTTTGGAGGACGCGGAATGCAGACCTAAACCAAACTCTAGGATTTTTCTAAGTTCCAGGTTTTGGTTTCATTCCAGTTCCATTCTACCGGTTTCCTTTATTTTATTTTTTTGTCATCATTTGTTCTGGCAGACGCAGGATGTAGAATGACACTCAACTTCAGAAATTTTTCTAAAGTTCCAGGTTCTGCCAGTTTTATTTCTTTCCTCAACAATTTTCCTTTTTGTTCTGGTAGACGCAGATCCGGGACCAAAACTGAACTTTGAAATTTCTTCCAAGTTCTGGTTTCCATTCCGTCCCGGTTCCAATTTCGCCAGTTCTTTGTTTGTTTTGGCAGAAGCGGGACGTGGACTGAAACCGAACTCTAGAACTTTTCTAAAGTTCCAAGTTCCAGTTCCATTCCAGTCCCAATTCTGCCAAGCTCATTTGCTTTTTGTTTTGTTCCCTTCGTTTGGTCATGGGGTGGTTTCTTCCCTTCCTTTTTTCCTTTTTCATCCTTTTTTTTTGTTTCTTTGTGTGTTGTCAGAGGCAGAGCCGGGATGGAAACCGAACCTGGAATTTGGAGAAAGTTTAGGGTCATGTTTTTGTTCCACTTCCGCCCCTATTGTGGTTCACCTGGGATCAGTTTTTGCTCTGATCCTGCTTGCATTTTTTTCTGTGTTTGTTCTTTGTGTTTGGTCTCTTTTGTGGGGTCGGGTTTGGAATGGATTTGGGATTTGGTTTTTTTCCAGGTTTTTTTGTTTCCCCTTCCTGTTGTGACTCCGCCCCCGCCCTACTTCGGTTCTCGGTTACTTTTCTTTTTGCGGACGCGGGGCCAAAATGTGGGTTGAACTTGGAAATGTTGGTTATTTCCATGTTTTGTTCCTGTTCTGACTCCAGTCCCGGTTCCATTTCATTTTTGGCTCCACCCTCGCCGGTATTAAAGGTAGGTATGTTTCTGGTTTGGATTTAGTTCTACCTCCGCTAGAGTTGAGTCTCTTTTTACTAAGTAATTTAATGAAAGATATATGAAAGGTGGAAATGAATGGAAATACCCCTGGAGCACTCAAGCCACTTTTCAAGAGTGGTTTTCAAGGAAAAAACATGTGAGGTCTTCATGGCAGACTCGAAGGCTATGAATTAATGATAATTGTAAAAAATCTCAAAACCATGCCTGAGGGAGATCTTTCGCCAATGTAAACAGAGTGCACACATTGGATGTAGCATTGACTTTGTTTCAAACTCTTTCATTGCCGACTCTTCTACAAATATACTTATTTTGTAAACCCTAAAATGGGGCCAACACTCATTTTGGATGCACGTGTATATATGGTGTTTTCACCTCTGTAAAAAAAAGAGAATTCGAGGAGAGAGATATATCGATATCAAGGACATAGATAGATAGAGATCTTCTTTTTTATCTTCTTTCTTTTGGTTAAGAATTAGCAAGTTAGGGTTAGAAGGTAGATAAACTCGAGAGTGGAAGTAGAGCAAAAGTTAAGTTCAGCAGGAGGAGGTGATGTATCCTCTAGATTTTCTTAGTATAGATGGAGATAATTCGAAGACATGGGTTTTCTGTACACTGGTGATCTTGCCAGATTTGTAAATGTTGTTTATCTGTTTCACCAATAGTAGAAGCAACTAGATTTAAATCTACTTCATATTGTGCTACAGAATGGTATTTATCTTGGGTTAATTATTTGATTTGGAAAGCTTTCAAGGAATGAAATTTTCTCTTATGTTCTGTTTAAAATGATGATTTGCAATCTACTATTAAAGTTTGCACTGTGAATGAATTAAACTTTGTATTAATTACAAGTTAACTTTATTTTGCAGTTTCAGTTTAGGAATTCCTTGGAAGGTAACAAGCTTGATTAGTTGGATGAATCAACATTCTCTTCAGTTAAAAAGCTTTAATCTATCTTTTTTTGTTTCTTTAAAACCACCAGTTAAAGTAGGTTTAAATATATGTTTGATCTTATAACAATCCAGAAGCTCAAAACCACAGGCCCCTTGAACATTACAGCCATATTGACCACTTCGTGAAATAGCAACGTTGTGAACCAACATCAAAGACCTTGGGAGGTGATAAGTTTGATTACTGATTGTCTCTTTCAGGAGAGGTGAGATATTTCACTTTTATCTTACCTACATGTTGTGGGTCAATTTGGCACCATCAACAAGTCCTAAAACTTGAAGATAACAAAGACTTAAGAATGGGATTATAATTGCTCCCAAAGTGTTTAAAAACACTTGTTACAATCATGTGATAATGCTTTTTCTTCACTTCCATTCTCCATGATCCTTTGAAACCTACAATCCAAGTTCCAAATGTTAGATGAAATCAAGAAACAAGAAGATATGAGGGTTAGATAAATGATTAAGCATAAAAACCCTAAAATTTAGACCAAGTTTCGTTGTGATTTGACATTAGGTGAAAATTTGAAAATTTTAACTCTATCAAAGTTGAAAAACACCTACACCATTGGATAGCTTATGAAATTCTACCCCATCTAAAAAAAAACTCAAAAAGACCAAAATATGACCAAGATACGACCATTTTAAGATTGAGTGAAAAAGCAAGAAAGCAAAGGTGTCACCCTTGGAAACATAGAGGCAATGCCACTATTTGAGTGCAAACAACAATGCTAGAATGATAGCGGTATTGTTTAAGGATATCAGCGGTGCTCTGGTGAAACAAGTGTCACTTTGTGGAAAAATAGAGACTGCATATGCATCACTATTTCCTCTAGTGGCATTGTTTGGCCTAGAAAGACAAAAAACATAAAAAACAATGAAAATGGCCAAAAAAGCATGTTAATTTTGAGATTATGCCCTCTTTGTACTGCCAAAATCTGAATAGTTTATCTAGACCTGTTCAAACATAATCAAACAATCCAATCTTAGTCAATAAACAAGTCTAAAACAATCATTCCCCATTCAATTCATTTAAATGAAATGAACAAGAAAACAAGATAGAATATCAAAAGAAATCTATTGAAAGCTAAGAAAACTTATTCAAAACATTCAAACTAGCATCCCATGGGGGAATTGGTGCTTCTTTGATGTGGAAAGAAGCACTTTTCCAATTCCTTGCAAATATTTGATGATGATGATGATGATTGTGTGCTCCTTGATTCAAAATGTTGATAACCTTGCTATGATTGATGAAACTCTATGAAAACTTTGATCCAATATATATGATATTGACGATAATGGTGGATTCAAATGAGGATAGTGATTTTACATGGATTGTGGATGCCAAATATAATAGAGAAGGCCTCTATTTATAGGAAAGGATGGAGAAATGAGAAACATGAAGGATGTGGGATTAAAGATAAATGAATAACAATGTGCCACTTGTCAACATGCTATTGGAGAGAGGAGGAGCACATTTTGATGAATGCGCAAATAAATGCTATTAGGTGGAAATTTGAAATTTGAAAGATGGCTTATAGAGGGAGATGTGGAAGAGGAGTTAATGCCACTTGGCTCAAGATAAAAAGACTTGTAAGAGATATAAATTCCAAGTTGGAGGATAAGACATTTGGGAGGGAGATTTCAAATTTGAAGAATATTCTAACTTGATGCCTTTTTGAATAAAAATAGGAGATTTTATAAATCAATTAAATTGATTTAATTGTACAAATTGTAATATCTAGACGATTTGATGGATTAGAGTTAGAGTTAATCAAGATTTGATTAACTTAGATGGAGATTAGTTTGATTTGACATTTGATTTAGATTTTTGGATTTATTTAAATCAAAATGAGAGGAATAATGATTATTAGATTTAATTAAATAAATTTTGATTTATTTAATTAAAAGAGGATGGTGTTAGATTTAAATCAAATAAAGGTTAGTTTATTTCATTTAAAGGAGATGACTTTAGAACTTAATTAAATAAAATGAATTATTTAATTAAAAGAGGGACATTAGGATTAATTAAACAAAATGATTTATTTAATTAATAGAAAATAATGATTTAATCAAATAAAGTGGATTTATTTAATTGAAAGATGAAATATGATGAATTTAATCAAATAAGGGTTATTTGATTATATGGTTAGCAAAGGAGATGATTAAGGATGAACTAGTATTAGTAAATCAAGATCAGGTGCATGAGATTAATCGGTATATTTTACGTGTCTACAATAATTATACAAAGGTCCAAGTCAAAACTACACAAGTTTAGAGATTACATTATAGGGAAAATTAATTTTTATTGTATTTTACATAAAATCAATACTATATGATTTTAAAATTTAAGTGGAATTTGATCATTTCTATTATTAAGTGTAATCAATTGAAAAATGATTGTACTTTTGTTCTTTAAGCCTCTCTAGCTTGGAATAAAAACAATGATTATCAATGTAACAAGTGGTGTCTTTCATATGTTTTTTAGGAAGGGAATAAATTATAATAGTTAATGTCTATGAGTGACCAAAATAGGTTAGTGATACTTAAATAGATATTCTTGGAAAAAATTTAGGGATCAAAGTACATGAAGGATAGAGAACATTTCAATAAAAGAAGACAACATATACCTAAACTAGAAACTAGTGCATCACCTAGTGACAACGATTGCCATTCATTTAAAATCATTGTTATGATTAAAGAACAACAATCAATATTAAAGATCTCAAAATATGCAATAATACATTCATTGTGTTCTATAGTAAATTTTAAAATGATAAACACATTATCAAGATTATTGTATTTGAGGTTCAATATTTTTCTTATAATACTTAGTATAACTTACCAATGTGTTTTAGTCAATTTACCAACTATTTATTAATATGATCACCACAACATAAAGAATTGGCACATGGTGGTTATGATACCAATTATTTACAATAGAAACCACCCCAACATAAAGAACAAACACATTAACCACAACACACCAATACTTCAAATTATTGTTTCCTTTAACCTTTATGTAACATTCAAGCTAACAAACAATGTAAGAGAGGAACTACATGCTATGTGACCCATATCCCTTCTAATAATGAGGAAAATAATAATTATAATCTTGACAGCTTTAGGAATACTTTATGTAGACAACGAAGAAAGAAAGGAAAAGTCCAAAATGTTTAAAGTTGCAGTCAAAGAATCTGCAAAAGATCAAAGTTTCACGCATGTATTGTCAATGAATGCTTGCCTCAACAGATTGATTCAAAGAAACGTGTAAAGCAATCCGCATTAGGCTCTAGAAAAGAAGCAAAGATGGTAACTTTTTCAAAGTTGGAAGTTGCAAGTAACGAGGTAAAAGTTACGTGGAGGGAAGTCTGTTTCACAACGTAATCCTCGTAGTTATCTTGATAATCAATAAAGCAACTTTGATCATTATCAATGGCTTCTTTCTCTTATTATAATTATGACAGATCCCTATCGTTATATCACCTCTGTCATTCATGGTTGTTGGCGAACAAAGACTAGTTGATAATCGTAATAGGGAAGGGGAATCCGTTGAATGATTCGTCCGCTAAAGATGAGCGTTATCGTAGAATAGCTTTTCTTCCAAAAGATCTCGTATCGTGTATGAAAACGATAGAAATTGACATTCATGCCCATTGTGTGCTCACCTTTCGGCTGGTTATTGAATGGTCTTAAAGCGAAACAAGATTGCGAATTTATAACAGATCTTATTTTTGAAACACCAAGTAACAGAAGTTATTTTATTCGAAGCCCAGTATTTTTATATTGCCTCCAAGTATCTGTTTTGTGAGTGGATCATCGGCAGCACGCTTTCATAGGCAAAACACCGATAAGCATCTGGAAAACATTAAGGAAATGGTGTTTAAATACACAGGCCTTTGCCATTGTTGAGTCATCAGTTCATACGTAAATTGGATAGAGTCCTGTTTGTTTTGCTTAATGGGATCTGTGCAGCATAGAAATCGGTTACAAGAGCTTGCACCTCCACCGTTGAAGGTGCAGTCTCCACCTGCAGATCTCTTCAGTAAGAGCGCTCCCATTCCTTTGTTATCGCCTCTGTTATTTCCAGATATGGATGATAAAAGTAATCAATCCAAGACTTGGGTAGCCCACGAGAATGAAATAGAGAGAACAGCAGCTACAACGGAGTACAGTCGGATCTTTGTTTGGGACGCTAGCCACAAACAAATGGCAGCATCCAAGAGCTGCAGGCTTCTTTTGTGATACATGTTCAGTAAAATACATATATTAAGTTGTGTTTTCTTATTTCGTCTGAACAGAGTTCAGATTGATAATTGCAAGAGACTGCTTAATTTTACTGCAGTCAAAGCTAGTTTTGTAACTATACTTTCCTAGTGCAATGAGAACATCCTGTTTGTGGAAACCTTGAATTTAGAGTCTTTGTTACACGACAATTGACCTGATTTTTATCTGTGTACCTGCTTGGAGTCCAAGATTCTAGAATAATAATCTGGAATGCATAAGCTCCTAGCCCTTTATAGACGGCAGGAATGAACTAAATTAAACACCAATAAGTTTAGGAAAGATATATTGGTGCGGAATCTCTTTGAATAACAGTAATTCAGAAAAAAATTGAGACACAGTCTGCTCTTTTATAAGTTTTTATTTTTGTACATTATTTTATTTTTTGGTTAGGAAACAATAGCACCTTTCAAACATATAATTTTAAATATGAACCCTTTATTTTAATAATAGAGGTATTTTCGAAACAAATATTTCAGTAAAATATTGTGGAAGATGGCTTATAATGAAAAAGAGTTTAGAGTTTTACTTGAGAGAACTCTGCTAAGAATTTTTTTTAAGTCTATTGTCACCCTTATGTCACTCTATGCCCTTGGTACAAGAAAGCTTTGATCCTTCCATATTTATTGTGGAATTTTTTAATAGTCCTTTAAATATGGTCACAAATTTTATCAACCTAATGATTTTTGTTAGTGTTGAAGGTTTAGTAGCTTTGAGCAATGGCACCTTTGAACAAGCATTCTTGGAAGTTTGATCCCAATGTATTCCATGAGGTAACTTTTATGATCAACTTGCAGATTTAGTGGTTCTCATACCTAAATTTTATGATCCATGCAAATGGTTCAAGAATTTTAGTTTGATACGATATTTTGTCAAGAGTGTTGGCATCCCAATTTGTTGTGTCTTATTTTTCCATGTTCTACTCTAATGGACTACTCTTTGACTTTGTGTCCACTTGTATCATCCCACTACTTATAACCAATTTGAGAGATTTAATGTGGCAATCATCCCTGGCTTGTAGTTTATGGTTTTCCCTTCCCTTCATCTAAGTCAATTACCCAAAATCAATATTTCTAAAAAAATGACTAAGTGTGGGGGTTATATGAGCTTACCATCTTATAGAATGTTGAAATGGGTATCTTAAGTTCAAATTTAGGAAAATTTGTGGTAAAAATGGCTAAATTATTAGAAGTTGGAGCTTTGGCTAGTTCATAAAACCTTCTAGGCCCCCAACATGGTTCTTGGTTCCCACTCTTCCTCTAATACATGAGTTCTCATATATTTGTTAGTTTTATTGGAGTGTTGGAGCTTTCACTCATTCTCAAAACCACTTGAACCTCTAATGGCTCTAGTTTATTGGTGAACCTTCAATGAAGGATGAAGTTTGAGGAATATAAGGTCAAAGTAATAAAAGGAAAGAAAAAGTTATGAGTGTTTGTTAGAGCATCCTATGGTTCACAGAACCATAGGAACCTCTATTAAGGTTCTTGTTCCTAGTTTTTCCTTTGACAAGAGAAAGGTCAAGATAATAATGCTAGCAAAAGAAAGCAAAGTGAAGGTAAGTGATGTTGGAAGTTTAGGTGCTTCCCAAAACCATGGGAACCTCCAATGCTTCCTACTTTCCATGGAGCCCCTGACAAAGGACCTTCAACAAGCACTAAGGAAATAGCAAAGACCAAAGGCTAGAATGGTATGAAGATAAGAGGAGCCAAGGCACAAGGAAAGAATAAAAACACAAAGGATAACTAGAAGAAAATATAAACTGTCAAAACTTCCCATGGTTGTTAGACTCATGGGAACCTCCAAAAAAGTTCCTAGTTCACATTAAAGCCCCGAGCCTTAATAGCTAAGGAAGAGAAGGAAGTGGCCACTTGAAGAAGGAAAAATTGAAGCATCAAATTTTTTGGTCGTTCCCAAAACCATGGAAACCTCTAATTGGTTCTTGGTTGTAGGTGAGCACCTGGAAAGTAATGAAGGAAACAAAGGTAAATTAAAGGACTGAAGGCACAAAAGACTAATGTTTGGGAAGATAACAAGGAAAGAATAATAAAGCATTAGAGATTCCCATGGTTACTAAATCCATGGAAACTTCTAATAAGTTCCCAGCTCCTAGCCAACCTCTCCCAAGAGAAGGAAATAGCAAGGGGAAACCCAAGTTTGGATGGTCAATGATGAAGCAAGGTAGGAAAGTGAATTAAATGAAAGATAAAGAGTTAAAAGTTTTGACAGTTCTTTGAACTAGTGCAACATCTAACTAGTTTGTGAGGACCACCCTATCACTAATTCACTCAACTTTCTACAACCACTCCCTTTGTAAATCCACTAACATAAAACTAACCCTGCAGCTACCCAAATATCATTTTGTAGGAACTCAATGTGATATTTTAGTGCATGTTGGCATGATTTTTAGGGAAATAATGGTGTCATGCTTCATTTATTGATATAGAACCACTTTTCTATTAGGCGACACCTCTAGGATGCAATTTCAATAGATGTTGTGGGTGTTTCAATCATTCCTACACTCAAACCCATGAATCATCAATGCTTAGGTATGGTAGGGGTCAAAGGAATGTTCTTTCACATTATTTTGTGGTTAAATCAAGTTGTAGAAGATAGTTATTGTCTAGGCATTGGAGGAGCTCGTGGTTAGGGTCTCCTTGTGTGACATGAATTTTTGAAAGATTGCATGCCTTCCTACCATGAATATATTAGCCTTTGTTTCTATATTTTCAAAGATGATAACATTTAGAAAAAGGAGCTGTGGTAGAACCAACATAAGAAATATATTCATGTAAAGCCTTAAAGTTTCAACTTTTAGTTTTAGGTATTATTATTTTGGTATTGTAATGATTTGGGTTTATCCCAAATTTATAATAGCAATTGTAACCTTTGTAAATCAAGCGACTAATGGAAAAAATAACCTTCATTGAGTGTTTGGATGTGTATGGTGTGCATTACTAGATGTGTTTTGTTTATTTGGCTGACCATAAGACTATAAATCCTTGCAAAGCCTTTGTAAGGTATTTGTTCAACACAATAAATTAAATGCATGGGCATGCTCATGGATTAATAATTAGACTCAATATTTTAAAACTATCAATTATGTTTTTGATATAAATCCTTGCAAAGCCTTTGTAAGGTATTTGTTCAATGCAATAAATTAAATGCATGGGCATGCTCATGGATTAATAATTAGACTCAATATTTTAAAACTATCAATTATGTTTTTGAATGTATATATAGAGCCCAACTGGCTTGTGCATTGTGAAAGGCGTAGTCTATTGTGGTATCTTGATTAAGATATCATCTTGGTTTCAATTGTTACATGTTTGATATAATTAAGTGACTCTATTGCTCAGATGGATAAAGGCACCAATTTTTTACTAGCTTTCTCTCCTCATCATCCTCAACACATTCAAAATACATCAATCTAAACATCTTTACATTTTATATGTATTTGTGTGTTACAACTTTTATGTTTGAATGTATGTAACACTTTAAGGGGTATTATAAAACACATTCATTAACACTTATGTGATAGATCATCTACTTAATGTACTGTAGAAAAATCTATCCCTTTATATTTTCACACTTGTTTGGGCCCTCCCTACTATTTAAATTGGGCTTCTTTATCCCTTATTTGGTCCTATTTTGTATCCACAAGCTTAATTAAATGCATTTTTCTGAGGATAATCCCGACATTTAATAAATGAAAAATCACAATTCAATATTTGAGGTTGTGTGTTCCAAATCTAGTGATTTGGGACTCATACACCACCTTGGGTGAATGGGTCTCGCCTAGGTCTCGGGGGTTTGAGTTTATATATTGCATTGAACTTAACACTTCTTGGAGTTTGTGTCCCATGTTTAAGACACTGGGACTCATACGCCCCAACTGGAATATGAGTCCCACTTTAACTAGGACCTATTTTAAATCTTGAATTCTTGTCAATATTTTATTATCCTAGATCTGATGTCGGCTTGAAGTGTTGTAAATTTAGGAAATTTTGCATAAACAAGTATAAATGCAAGCTTATTTCACATTATTTCTCCTAACAAGCTAATCAAAAAGAAATCTAGCAAATTAATGAGAGCATTCCTAAGGCAAGTTTATGAGTTCAAGAGCATTCAGGAGAATTTTGGAGCATCAATTCAAGATTCAAGCATCATGTCAAAGTCTTCATGCATCATGTGTGTTTTTTAGCTAACATTTGTGATGTAGGTTTTCATGATTTAAACAAGCATTCAAAGACATTATCTCATATCAAGATCAAGAGTCAAAATCCACATCCATTGGAGCCATTTCATACAATATTTTAACCTTTATTTCAAGGTTTTGGTGAGTTGCAACATTGTATTTGTTTATTCATCATTCTGTCATGCTAGATTTCATTTCATTTCAAGGTTAAGTTACCAAAACAAGGTTTGACCAAGGAAAACCCCTATTCCCTAACACATTATTCCCTCTTCATGTGCAATTGCATACTTAGGTGAATCGGAGCTTGAAGATCCTTTGAAGACAAAGTTGCAAAGCTGTCAACAAGTTGCCATCTTCATGAAAAATCACCTATAGGCTAGAATTCAGAATTTTAGACATGGAGATCAAACAAGATGGAAGCTACAAAAGATCACTAGAGGCTACAAAAGTTTCAGTCAAGCCATGATACTGGGACTAAATCACCCCTCTACATGTATGATTCCTAGTATATCTCTTTTTACCAGTTTTATGTAGATCTTGATTTACCAGTAGAAGATTCTAGATTTTACCCAGATTCCTGTAGCAGGACTCAATTTCCCAGCCTAGTGTATGAGTCCTAGTGCACTTCAAAAAGTAGAATTTTAGAGTTTTAAATCTTTCTTGGAATACATCAGTTTACCAGGTTCCTTTCTATCTGATTTATATTTGTTCATTGGATTTAATGCTTTCAATTTTCTAGGGTTTAGTGCATTAGACTTTGCATTTCTCCTTTGAGCTTAATTTTAATGGTGAACTCTCATTTAATCACACCTAATGAAACCCCCTTGTGTGTCCTTCACTCAATTGAGTCACTTGGTTGAGGGATCTTTGTTTCCTAAAGAATTGAAGAGTGAAATAGGTCCTAAGCCTAGTTCCATCTCCCAAAAGGTGGACACCTATTTCTTTCAGTTCATTTTTGTGAACGCAACCTTTGGACCCTTAAACGTCTAATTTGAAGAGTATTGTAAGTCCTTGATCTAGATTGCATTAACATTTAGGGCTTCTAAATCTTGCATTAGTAAAAAGTGCATATAGGTTGCATTTTTGCATCTTGCATCATTCAATTTCATTAGAAAACTATACTTGTAGATAGTCATTTGAATATACAACTTAGACACCTTAACATCAACTCATAATTTGTTGAATTTGGTTTAAAAATTCTAATTTGGGACTCATTCACCCATTTGGGCGATTTAGTCACTGTATAGGCTTTTTTTCCATATTTCTGACAATTTTGTGTTGTCTTTTTTTTAGTATTTGAACTTTCCAAAAACCCTAATTGGGACTCATTCACCCATCCGGCTGTTTTAGTTATGTATTAGGTCTAAATATGCATTTTACAACATTAAAACCTTCATTTTTGTGCTTTGCTATTATCAAATTTCTATTTTAGTTTACTGATTTTCCATTTCATTCATTTCATTAGATCTAGCTTAATTTGGTTTCATTTTGAGTGAATTTGTAAACATAAGAATTGGAATTAAATCATATCATTTATCTTGTGTTCATTGCATTTATCTTACATTCATTGATTGTCCTTTGCATGAGCTTTACAACTTGGTGTCCTATTGCTAATAAGTCAGTTTCCCGTCCTAATCAAAACCTATAAATATTTACCAACACTATGCCAAAGCATAACATTTCATTTGTCAAAGCTAGTGAAACTAAGAATGATGTGATGAATGTTGACACAAATGATGACAACATGGATACTAATGAACAAAGTCCTATGGATAATATGATAGGATTGATCAAAATTCAACCTCGTAAGGGCCAAACTAAAATGCCTCTTGACATTGCTTTCTCATCAAAAGACATAATCAAAAAGGCACGTGATGGTCCTCTTTACATAGCTAGTTGAATCAATGACAAGCCCATTAATGGGATATTAATTGATCCCGTCTATGGAGAGAATGTGATCACTAAAGAATTCTTGCTGGTGCATGAACTCTATGAAGATACATATGAAAAACTGAAAGCATGGATAGAAATCCATAATCATTTTGCTTTCCCTATGATTGGTTCGATCATCCTTCCTTTAAAAGTTGGACCGAAACAATTAGATGTCTCATTCTCCATCATCCCAACGTTGGATCAATTCCATGTGAAGCTTGGTTATCCACGACTACACTCCATGGAATTCATCTTGTCGGTTGTGCATAAATGCTTAAATTTTTCCTTTAACAATGAAATCTTTACTATGTATCATAGTGGCTTTAATCTTGTGTCTTCCCATGGGAACTTTTCATTGGATTTCTTTTGGCCCATACCTATTGAACCTATTAAACCTTGTGAAGAATTATTTTTCGAATCCTACCAAAATTTTAAGGAAAAACACATAGCAGAACTTGTTGAACATTCAAAATACTAAGAGGGGGGTGAATCAGTATTCTATTAGACTTTTTGAACACAACAAATGCAATCACCAAAACATATTAACTATAACAAGAAATGAAAGCATGAAACATCCACAAATCCACATAACACATGAACACCATAATTTTTACGTGGAAAACCCAAAATGGGGAAAACCATTGTGAGGATTAGCTCACAACATATTATATCTGGATATACTATATTACAGGGTCTCACTACTAGGACACATTGTCCTTAAAAGGCTCACATCCAGAGTTAAGTACAATACAAAATGGTATGGCTCATTTCCAAAATATGAACTAATACAAAGTGCACCTATCTTGTGTTGTATTTAAGTTCCGTTGAAACCTAAATATGAAGTACTATCCTGCTTAGCAGTCGCTCAACAACTCTTCTTTGATTCTAAACTTCTACCATTGAACACCACTCACATTTGATATTTCATTTATGTTCACGCATCCACTTATCTCTCATACTTCCACACCCCTTTACAAATCCAAAATATCTCATATATATACCCAAATACATTGCACACATCAATTAGGTTGGCCTAATTAGATGTAAACAAAATAATCCAAAATAGCTCTTATCGGCACCATACAAGATTTAGAAACATATTTTCGCCCAAGGAAAATGTGTAGTACTCAATTTCAAGTCGGAATGGATTTGAAATAGATTCAACTAACATCTGTAAAGTATAATTAATCTTTTCAACACATGTCATGCATTAAGTTGGCTAGGAATAGGAACTAATCACAAAAACTCCAACAATACATACACTTCTCAAAGTAAACACCTTCCAAATTTTATATTACTTTAGTTTCTCTTTACATCAACATCAAAGAGACTATCTTTAGAACCACAACATCAAAACAACCTTCTCAAGAAAATGCAGAATCTCCCATATAGGTAAACTAAACAGAGAGAGATGATTACAGTATACAGAGTTGAACTCTATCATTGATAACTTCTAGCGTACATCACAAAACTTCTTGAGATCTTGAATATAGTTGTATGAATTAGTCATAATGATTTTATTAAGAGATCATAGTTACATCTCTTCTTTCAGTGAAGTACAAACCCAAAAAAATGATGCACTAGACCACAACACCATCAGCAGAGAACACTTAACCAAACTATCTCCCTTTGAAACATGCCTTAACCCATGATTGAGCCTCCTATCCTTGATGAAACTATGATAGAACCAAAAACCATTCCAAATAACCAAGGCCAACCCATGACAAATCCTTTTCCTATCTCCTACAAAATACCAAGAGACAACCAAAACAATCCCTTCATGCGTCCTAAGATAAAACAAGTTTACAAAGCTAAAGAGAAAGTGGTTGAACAACCTCTCATGGTTCCTTTCATTCCTCCTCTAAGGGAAGAAAAGAAACCTATCGCTGAGGAACCTGCTCCTACACAAACACAACTTTAAAATTGTACCAAAATAAATAGAAATTTTAAAGAGAGTAGGAGTAGACGCCGTGCTATTGCTCAAAGGTTAAATGAAGAGAACAACAAACAAAATCAACATCCAAACTTAAGTGAAGAAATACATGATGAGTCTCCCTCTTTGACACAACAAAAAGATCCTCTATCACAACCACAACAAGGATTAGCACCTTCTTTGGACATTATCATTCGACCTCCCATTGTGATTAACTTAGACCATTATGATGAATTTCTAAGATTGATGAAGAAGTGCATAATGAATTGAATACATTGTTTTCCTCTTCTATGAACTTAAATGACAATTCTCCTAAGAAGAGTGTTGAACTTGGTGCTTCCCCTAGTTCCACACTCATTTTTGTCCCTTTGGCTAGCTCTCCACCTTCTGTATATAATGAACAATATTTGGATGTGGACAACCAGACTATAGGTTGACTCACATGTGCCTTACTAGTCTTATCTCTGTTTCTTCTTTTTCATGTTCTGTGTGTGATTGCATGTGTGTAAAGTGATCTCCCCATAATGTTCTATTTTATGTATCTCTCTTTGTGCATTCCTCTATTTGTATCTCTACATTCGTCTATATGTCATAAATCCTTTCTCTTTTCTTTGTCTTGTGTTTTCCTTTTAGGGGTGATGCAAGGCGTCAAGACATTTAGGTCTCTTCCATATTGACCCAAAATATTTTTCTTTTTTTCCACTTTCTTTGTGTCATTCTTCTTGTTCCATGAATATTCGGGGAATGATTATTTTCTAAGCTCTATAACAACATTGTAGCAAAGACATACAGACCTTGAATCCATGAATCCCTTTTGTTATTTTAGGATTTCATTTTGGGGGCAACCCCTTCCATTTTTCATGATGTAGCTTCATTTGGAAACATATGACTTGGCATAGGGATTTCCAAATAAGCTTTCATGTCCTCTTTATTGTTATCATAAATATCATTTTCTACTTTAAAGTAATTGTTCACAACATGGTGTTTAGCAATTTCTTTAAAGTGGGGGCATACATTGGCATTATTCTTTTGCATATTACAACTCATGTTCATTGTGTGGTCTTCTTACTTCTTGTGATGCATCTATCTCTTTGTGGTGACATTGGGTGTGATGTCCTTCAAGAGCTTGATTTCTCTTAGCATATTGTATTCCTCTTAGTGGCTTGATGCAACACACTATGTCCCCTAAGTCATGAATCTTATATTCTTTGATTGGTCCTCTCTTGGAGACATTAGGCATGATGTCCCCTAAGTTCATACTTTACATAAACTAATAAAAACCCCTTTGAACGTACCTTACACTATTTTGCATTTACAATAACTGTTATATGGCCACCTTGCATAACACACTTTGCTTGCCTGTGGAGCTATCTTGTTTGTTCATGGGTGTTAGCATACGAAGTTTTTCTTTCCTCATGAATCTTGTTGTTCATGTTTTTTGGCACCTTATCATAGTTATCAGGAGGTATAGCTTTGGTATGGTTAGTACATATGGGAAGCCGAACTTAGGTATGACTTTCACATAGCCACTTGCTTGTCTGTGTGGGCACATATCGGTTGTAATGTCACTTTTCCTCCAAAGTTATTTTACTATTAGTAGCGGATTTAGTGGATTAAATATTAGAATAAAGATATTAAAAGATATAATATTATTAAAATGGATGTGAATAACCAATACAAAAGATAATATGTGATAGTTTATTAAGAAATTCCAAAATAGATAGTTAACATGGTAAATTGAATACACATACATATAATTCATATACATTAACACCAAAATCATATATATATAATATTATCAATATAATTTACAATCAATGATTTTAATACTTATCTGAATAATAATGCTTGGAAAAGCCACACTCATCTCAAACACCTTGATATCAATGAAAAAATACTCAACAACATGTCCATAATGCATCCCAAATAGAAATAATATTGGTATATTGTGCACTACATCGTGGATCTTATCCTTTCCTCTCGTCTTCTGCACCATTGGAAAAATGGGAAGAGGATTCGGTGCATCCCATACTACACTGTAGGTTCATCCTCAGCCCCTAGGAAGATGTTAGTGGTATTGGCTCTTGGTATGGAGCAATATAAGAGGAATAAGTGGACTTCGCTACTCTACATGAGTGCTAGTTCCATTGGAACAATGCTCAACACCATGCAATACCCATGCCTTGGCTAGGACTGTCCTGAGTGCACCCTCTTGTACCCCAAGTTGGACACACACTATGGATGTGCCCCCTTCTTCATCTTGTACATATCTCACCAACCACTTCCTTCTTCCTTGAATATTCTTCTTCCTTGAATATTCTCCATGCTTGAATGTTTTTCATGTCTCACACAAATTCTTTATATAGGTGTTAAGGGGTGGTTTCTAAACCATCATGCCCTTTCACAAATGTTGATTCTAATAATTATTTAAATAATTAATTATTCTTCCCCCTTTTAAAATTTATTTATACATATTCTTTATTAATATCTTTTTTAACAAAAGGATCACACTATCCTTTATTTTTATATCTCCATTTTTAATTTTTAAATGGTTATTTCATAATTTCCTCTTCTCTTGGGGGAAAAGTCACATAGCAATTCTCCCCTTGCAAATTAACTATTTTCCTTAGTAGCATAAGATGCATTTGCATCACAACTCAAAGAAGCACATGATCAATAATTGAAGATACTAATATTGAATACTTGTATTTTTTTATAATATAGTTTACTTTATCTACAATTTTTCTTTTGTAAACTCACAAGTAATGTTAATAAAATCACTTTTCAAATCCAAATTATGATGAGAACTATATGGATGTCTTATGAAATATATCATGAATTTATAATAATTATAGTTTATGTACTTAACCTCCTATCCTTCAACTTTATCATTTTACTCACCCATGTAACTTCTTTAAATTATTAAAGTATTACAATGTATTCACACAATAATTACTATGCATGCCCAATACTATATGGTCACTCATAATTTTATAAAAATATAATCTATAAATTCAACATACATTCCAAGATGGTATTCATGCATTCCGGACTACATGAATGTCCTTTTTTCATATATCAAAATTAATGTACAAATAAAATCTTAGTATAATAAGGCAATTGTACAAGGTTATTCGATTCATCAAGTCCAATAACAAAGTACAATAGGAAATAGAAAAAAATCCATTAAGAACGTTAAACAAAAAAAAAACAATAGGTTATGACTACCCACAAGGTACTTGATGAAAATACTAGGTCCAAATTATTGATATGAATCTTCAATAACCCTATAAGTTTGAGAGCATAGGAAAATTCACTAAAATGATTTATAAAAGAAACATGTGAAAGATTTAAGCATCACAGAACGTACTTGCATATCATAGAAAAGGTTGGAATATATAGTCTCTCCCCCTATAAGATTCGACATGTCCCCATGTCTAAGCCTAGGATCCTGTTTGGTTTCATATCTTATAATAATGTGGTATTATTCTCACCAACTCATTCCAAACACAATGTCAATATTCCAAGTTTAAGATGTGAACCCAAGGACCTATGGGTTATGGGCCCATAATGTAACTTAGGGTAGACCTAGGTAATGAGTTTGAGTGTTTATGTTTTTATATTAAATTAAGAAACAAGCTACTGATAAAACAGATGAAACTTAAGAGAGATTTCAAAATACAATTTTATTAAAGTAATTTAATTTTGATTTGTAATATTATTTTTGTTATTATCCACAATAATTAAAGGAAAATGAATAAATTGATAATAGAAGTATTTAGTTCTGTGTGCCTAGAAAATATATGAATAGAGAGAAATCACATTATTTCCTCCAAGAACACAAATTAATTCAAGGTACTTCCTTATGTAAAAAAAATCTAGGGAACTTAGCTAGTCTTTGTCCATATAAAATATGTTTATAGGAACAACTCTACTATATGTTTTGTAAAGAAAATAAAATGGGTTTATGATTATTATATAGCTCCAAAATTAAACAAAGAGAAACGCCATTCATTAGATAGGGATAACTTGAATTGATGATCTCTTCCTTATTAGCATCTCACTTGCTCTACAATAATTATTTAAAATCTTAAATTATTTTTATCATGCTCAAGCTCTACTAATTTCCCCCCGATTTGATCACTGAAATGGAATTAGAAAAGATTCAAAAGGGTTATTTGATATTGGACATATTGTTACGGTAGCTAACTCTTCATTATATTGACTAGCAAAGGAGACCTCGTTCTTACACATGCATAGTTGCTAACATAATTCTGAGATGGATTGTCTGGTTTTGAATAACTTGATAACTTAAAATATTACTCTCAAATATATAATCATGAATATGAACTGTAATACTGAATGTGCCAATACTGAAGTTGTGCATGGTCCATGTTGAAGCTGCAGGGAAGCATTCTTCAAAGCGGAATTCGCTATCCTAATCTCCAACCTACGCCCTCAGCAACCCAACGAACTTGTTCTATCGATAGGATTGCCATACATTTATTTTATCAGTCTACAGATTGAAAAAACTGTATGATAGAATGACGGGTCTGGTACCATGGCTGACATACCTACTCATTATCTGTGCCTCCCTCCTACCCTTCCACTAGCGACCGTGGATGACAATGGATATATACCTCGATCTATGTTAGTCAATAGATGTCGACCAGGTGCACCACTATAATATTTAAATGGTAGCTTCGGATTAGGATATGGACATGCATCAACATATAATGAAAGAATTTTCTTTTTATCAGATGTTATAGCTGGAAATGCTTTGGTTGAAATGCCCGTAGGGCAGATACATTGTTTGGCAGAATTCATCAAAGAAAGCATGTGAAATTGTTATGTGACTTTTTCTTTTGAGAGTTATGCAACGTCCAGTCCAGCAGGGCTAAAGGAGTTTATTAAGGGAGGCAATACACCAAGAAGAGTTCTTTGTAGTACGTATTCTTGGAACTCAGCATGAGCCTACGGTGTTAGTTCGACCAAGCTTGATTTGCGAGAGTCTGACACTTTTCCCTGACATCAAAATGTGTCGGTGCGCGACAAGTGGCTTAATATATAGTCGAGCAAAGTATGGTTTAAGCCATAGTTCAAAGTTGTTTCTTCTGCATAGAGACAAAATCCTCGCGATGATGGCTTTTGAAATTCAAGTCTCTTTCGCATTCTATTTTATCGACCAAGTCCATTTACCTATTCGACTAAGTGCTATTTCAGAAAGGTCGCGTCCTTTTACCTATTCGACCAAGCCTTAATATTTTTAAAATGATGGTGTCTTATCCTCAAGGGATGTGCCATTTTATTGTTGCTTCCTTTGTATATCATATTATGATACGACGAAAGAAATATTTGGAATGCAAAATGGAAAGTAGTAATAAGGAAATCAAAATGATTTAATATTTGGTTTCATATATAGATTTATAAAAAAAACACATATGTTTTCATTATAAATATATAAGTATGATAGATTCTATTTACTAAAGGAAAGATAGTTTTAAAGTATTTCTAAGTCTTTAGTTGTATTTTCTTTTTATGGTAACTTGTCTATTAACAATTTCATCAAGGAGCTTGTTAAAAAAAAAAAAACTTTATAAAGTGTAAATGGATCATAATATTGTGATTTTATGTAGAGATAATTTCTACTAGATCTATTTAGCTTTGAACTGGGTGTAATGTCACTTTTCCTCCAAATATTAGAATAAAGATATTAAAAGCTACAATATTATTAAAATGGATGTGAATAACCAATGCAAAAAATAATATGTGATAGTTTATTAAAAAAATAAAAAATAGATAGTTATATAATTCATATACATTAACACCAAAATCATATATATATATATAATATTCTCAATATATTTAGAATCAATGATTTTAATACTTATCTGAATAAAAACACTTGGAAAAGCCACTCTTAGCTCAAACACCTTGATATCAATGACAAAATACTCAACAACACGTCCATAATGCGTGCCAGATAGAAAGAATATCAGTGTATTATGCACTACACTATGGGTCTTATCCTTTCCTCCTATCTTCTACACCATTGGACAAATGGGAAGAGGATTCGGTGCATCGTATACTACACCGCGGGTTCATCCTCAACCCCTAGGAAGATGTCAATGGTACTGGCTCTTGCCATGGAGCAGTCTAGGAGAAATAAGCGGACTTCGCCGCTCTACATGAATGCTAGTTCCACTAGAACAATACTCAACATCGTGCAATAACCATTCCCTGGCCAGAACCGTCCTAAGTGCACCCTCTTGTACCCCAAGTTAGACACACACTATGGATGTTCCCCCTTCTCCATCATGTCCATAGCTCACCAACCACTTCCTCCTTCCTTGAATGTTCTTCTTCCTTGAATATTCTCCATGCTTGAATGTTTTCCATGTCTCACACAAATGCTTTATATAATTCTTAAGGGGTGGTTTCTAAACCATCACACCCTTTCACAAAAGTTTCTTCTAATAATTGTTTACATAATTAATTATTCCGCCCTTTTAAAATGTATTGATACATATTCTTTATTAATACCATTTTTAACAAAAGGATCACAATATTTTTTATTTTTATATCTCTATTTTAATTTTTTAAAGGGTTATTTCATAATTTCCTCTTCTCTTGGGGAAAAAGCCACATAACATCGGTCATGTGTGTATGTGTCTCACTAGGGGCTCATCTAGTAGAAGGCTTGAGGTTCCACTATCTTGTGTGAGTGTGCATTTGGTTCGCATATTGGACATCGCGTTCCACTTGTAAAAATTGTTTGGACAAACAACTTAGACCTAGTCCACATCGTGTTGGATAGACTCTCGAGGCTTGATCCACCCCTCTTTTTCCTTTTTCTTTCTTCTTTATGTCTTTGATAGTGTATGCTTGTACCTTGTTGCTTCATACATCATTCACAAGTGTGCTCTTTTGTGCCTATGTTGGTTTGCCATAGGATAGTGATCCTAGGAGCTAGATCATCCCTCTTGATTGTTGTTATTCTATCTCACTAGCATTGTACACTTAGACCCCTCTTGATGCTATTTTTTCTACTTTAGTGTGAGTTTGAAGCAAGTTCCTTCTCTCACTAAAGTGGGGGCTAAATGTAGTCTAGAAAAATGTATCCCTTTACATAAATTCACACTTGTTTGGGCTCTCACTGCTAAAATTGGGCTTCTTTATGCATTAATTGGTCTTATTTTGCATTCACAAGCCTAATTAAATGCATTTTTCTGAGGATAATCTCGACATTTAATAAATGAAAAATCATAATTCAATATTTGAGGTTATGTATTCCAGATCTAGTGATCAAGGACTCATATGCCACCTTGGGAATATGGGTCCCACCTCGGTCTCGAGGGCCTAATTTTAAATATTGCATTGAACTTAAAACTTCTTGGAGTTTGTGTCCCATGTTTAAGACACTGGAACTCATACACCCCAACTAGCATATGAGTTCCACTTTAACCAGGACCTATTTTAAATCAAATTTTTGGCATGATTTTATTATCCTATATCTAATGTTGGCTTGTAGTGCTGTAATTTTGAGAAATTTGACATAAACAAGTATAAATACAAGCTTATTTCACATTATTCCTCCTAACAAGCTAACTAACAAGTAATCTAGCAAATTGATGAGCATTCCTAAGGAAATTTTATGAGATCAAGAGCATTCAAGAGCATTTTGGAGCATCAATTCAAAATTCAAGTATCATGTCAAATTCTCCATGCATCATGTGCATTTTTGAACTAACGTTTGTGATGTAGGTTATCATGATTCAAGCAAGTATTCAAAGACATTAAATCTCATATCAAGATCAAGAGTCAAGATCCACATCCATTGGAGCCATTTCACACAAGATTGCAGCCTTTATTACAAGGGTTTGGTGAGTTGCAACATTGCATTTGTTTATTCATCATTCCTTCATTCTATTTCATATCATTTCAAGGTTTAACCCAAAATGAGGTTTGACCAAGGAAAATCCCTATTCCCTAACACAACAACATTTTTCCCTCTTCATGTGTGATTGTAGATTTAGGTGAATTGGAGCTTGAAGATTCTTTGAAGACAAATTTGCAAAGTTGTCATCTTCATGGAAACTCACCTACAAGCTAGAATTTAGAGTTTCAGACTTGGATATCAGACAAGACGAAAGCTACAAAAGATCACTAGAGGCTACAGAAGTTTAGTCAAACCCTAATACTAGGACTGAATCACCCCTCTGGGCATATGAGTCCTAGTATACCTCTTTTTATCAGTTTTCTATAGATCTAGATTTACCAACAAAAGATTCTAGATTCTACTAAGATTCCTATAGCAGGTATAAATCACCTAGCCTAGTGTATGAGTTCTAGTGCACTTCAAAAAGTAGAATTTAGAGTTGCAAATCTTGCTTGGAATCCATTATTTTACCAGGTTCCTTTCTTTTTTATTTCTATTTATTCATTGGATTTAATGCTTTCAATTTTCTAGGGTTTAATGCATTATACTTTGTATTTATCCTTTGAAATCCCCTCGTGTGTCCTTCCCTCAATTGAGTCACTTGGTTGAGGGATCTCAGTTTCCTAATGAAATGAAGAGTGAAATAGGTCCAAGCCTAGTTCCATCTCCCACAATGTGGATGCCTATTTCCTTTGGTTCACTTAATAAGATGTTTAACCTTGAGCTTACTAAACTAGCATATAGGTACAAATTGACAACCAAAATAGGGGTGTACTATGCAATGGGTATGGCTTGTACATCAAGGTGAATTTTTTTCTGTGGTAATATCTATTTGAACACCTTACAAAAAACCATCTTGGTCTTGTAGATCGAGAAGAAAGGGAGGTCTTAGCCACCTCAAAAATTGGTCCTCAGTTTCCCAACTTGAACATAGATTTATGGTACTTTTTCAGAGTTTCACACTCTTGACACTTGGGATATTATCAAATATTATGGATTTGGGGTCTATAACTCATATCACCAAAAAATAAGTGATATTTCAAAGGAAATATTCAAATCAACACTCAACTTGAAGACTTGGGCTAATTAATAACTATGGTGCAACTAGGAAAACCTGTATACTTGATTAGTATAATTAGAAAAAAAATTATCTAAGTTGTTCTCTCATTTTAAGGACAAAATTTGATCTTTTAAAGGCTTGATAGGTGGTCAGTAGGTTAGTAGGGGTGTTTTGAGTTTTTTTAATCTAAATAAGGTCTAAAAAATACCATTTAATATCTAATTGGGTGATTTGGAGTCCTAGGTGTCAAAGGTGTCAAAGGTGTCAAAGGTGGTTTGAGTTTATTTAATCTAAATGTTGTCAAGTGGGAAAAGTTGTCAAAAATGTAATTTTTGGAGAATTTGAAGGGTCATAGAATTTGTAAAGTGGTTGGAGTCAGTTGAATGGTCAGTTTTGATTTTAAAATGTATAAGAAGCCTCTCTAAGGCTCAAACAAGGTGGTTAGCTGATATCCTAAAGAATTCCAATCAAAAGAACAATAGTTTTTTGCAAAATTGCATTGTTTTATGAACTTTTCTTCTTTTGTACAGACACGTACGGTTCTTAAATGCTTTGAATTTATTTGTATCATGTTTTAGCATGAATTAGCTTCCAATTGGTTCCATTTTGAGAGTCTATCTTTAAATTTAGTGGGAGAACTTTACATATTTATGAACCTGTCTGTTACAGGACAATGAAGGCTCTGTTTGAGAATTTAATAATGTAATATACCATTCCATCTACTGTTCCAGTCTGTGTCTCAATGGAATGGCATAATAAATTTTAGGGTAGGTTTTTACATGTCTTAAAGGGTAAGAGAAGAGACTTGTGTGTTTTGAGATGTTTCCCTAGGGTTAAAATTGAATGTTTTTCATATGAAGAAGAGGTATTGAGTTGTGGTTTTGATAAAATGCTGAAAGAATAGTGTGTGTAATGAATTTTTGAGTTTGTGCGGGGAATTTGAAAGGTGTTAGATGCATTGATTTGGTCTGAGAAGCCCGGGTTATATAATTTTTAATAAACACTGGAGTTTTGATTATAAATGGAGGATTTTGCAAAACAACATCATAGTGGTCATGGTATGGAATTTTGATTGGGGATTCTATGGTTTTTGAGTCACAATTTAACTCTTTCAAGTGAGTTTTGATGAAAAAAAGGAGTTTAAGAAGTGGTTCCTTTGTAATTTAGGGCTAATTTAGTAGCCTTCAAAATAGGGCAGTTTATTGAATCTGAATGTTGGAACAAAGAAACTTTGTGAGATATTTTGGGATTTTGTTTTGGGGTCTTTGGTGAACCTTTATTGGTGTTGGTTTGGCCTTTGTATGTCCTTGTCCAAAATATAAGTCCATTTGTTGATTTTTGAAGGCTAGAAGCCTATTGGTGTTATCTTGGGATAGTTTGAGAGAATTGAGTTGTGAAGGTTGTTTCCTTGTTTATATCTGATCAAATTGAGTTAAAAAGTGAGTATCAACCACCTTGATTGCATTAGGTGGTATTAGAACTTAGGGACAAGGTCCCTTGTTGGTGATTTATTTTATTTTTGTAGGTTGGAAAAAATTCAATTTGTGAAGATGCCTCTAAAGAGTGTTGGTGTTGCAAGAGAGTTGCAAGATTTGAAGGAGAAGCATGCTAAGCTTCTAGAGTCTCATAGTGCTTTGTTGGCAAGGATTGTTCCATTAGAGACAAAGAAAAGGAGAGATGAGAATGAAGAAAGTGAAATAGAGGAAGATGATGAAGAATATGAGGATGTCGATGATGAACTAAACCCTAAAGATCAGAGGATGGTGAGGATACTCAAATCAGTTAAAGGTGATACTCATAAGGTAAAAGTTTATCTTGTTATGTATGGTGGTAATTTAAATGAAGAATAATTTCTTGATTGGATTGTTGCTATGGATAATTACTTTGAATGTAAAGACATTTTAGATGAGTAGATGGTGAAGGTGGAAAAAACAAAACTAAAGGGTCATGCTCTTCTATGGTGGGACTATGAACAAACAGAGAGAAAAAAACAAGGAAAATCAAGGATTACTTCTTGGGACAAGATGGTGCAAAAACTGAAAGGTAAATTTCTTCCAAAAGACTATGAAGTTCAATTGTATAAGAAGTTGCAAGGTCTGAAATAAAAATATCTAGATGCCAAGACATATATAGATGGGTTTTATAAACTAAGCATAAGGTCAAGAAGGGATGAGGATGAGGATGAAAAAGTGGCTAGATATCTAGGTGGTTTGAGATTTAATATACAAGATAAACTAGTTGTTGCTAACCCAAATTTTGTTGAGGAATGTTTCCAATTAGCAATCAGGGTGGAGGAAAAGCTTAAAAGGAGACAAGAGAAATCAGTGAGAGGAAGAGGAACTAGCACAAGAGGGAGAGGAAAAATCCCTACACCAAAGTATCCATTGGAAGAACAAGGAGTAAATAAAGGTAAAGAGCAAGTTGTTGATGCTAGAGGAGATTTTAAAGGTAGAGGAAGGTTTAGTGGTTGTAGAAACTTTAATAATTTTGCAGGGAGATGTTATACTTGTAATGAATATGGTCATCCATCTTGGAAATGTCCTAAAAAGGTAGGTAGTTCATCTAGTGGTGAAAAGAGGATTGATAGGAGGGTACAAATCATTTAAGAAGAGGAATGTGAAAGCAATCATTCTACAAGTTTGAGAGCTACTCCTGAAATAGGGGAGATGTTGATGGTGAGGAAGACAGTATTGAAGGCAGCAAAAGAGGTGGAGCCATTGCAAAGGAAGAGTCTTTTCAAAACTAATTGTAGGTACAAGAATAAGGTATGTAGAATTATCATTGATTCTGGATCTACTAAAAATATGGTGTCTAGTGAGATGGTAAACAAGTCAAATTTGCAAAAATTACCTCGTGAATTTCCTTATAAAGTGACATGGTTGAGTGATGGGAAATCTTTGTTGGTTAATGAAAAAGTTGTGGTATATTTCCAGATTGGAGGCTATAAAGAAAGTGTAGTTTTTTATTTCCTTCCTATGGATTGTTATCACCTACTCCTAGGTAGACCCTAGCAATATGATGGGCGAGCCATGTATGAAGGTAGAGAGAACACCTATACCATAATGAAGGAGGAGTGCAGGTTTGTTTTAACTCCTTTAGTGGAAGATGAGAAAGGTAAGGCCAAAGTGATAATGTGTGGAAGAAGAGAAATTGTAAAATATGTGAAGGAAGACAAAAAATGCTTTGGCAGTAGGTAAGAAAATTGTTTCAGATTTGAGGACAATGAATTGGAACACCAATGTCATGCTAGGTTCTATTGCATGCCTTTTGGTTGAGGGTAAGATTACAAGACAACCAAGAAATGTAGGTACTATAGGACATAAAATTGATGGTACAGAGAGTACAGAGGGAGGTAAGTCTGTTGGTACAATCATACTTGGTGACTAGACAAAAATTATGATGACAGTTGTGAAAGAACAGGTTGGACAGATAATTGAGGATAGTTATAGGCATGGAAATGAGATAGAGAAGAAGATAGGAGAATATAGTACTAATATGTGTTTTTTTTGTAGGTGAAAGTCAAAGAAAAGATGAAGGACAGAAGGCAAAGAAAAAGACAAATACATATGCAAATACAATCAAGAATGTTAAAGGTGCAGGGCAGATTGCAAGTTCAGTGTGTATGAACCAATGTAGAGGATTTGTAGACCAGAGGAAAATGTATGAAGCATGGAGGAATTGGCATTAGATGCAACTCATGTGGCATGAGTTTTTTTTCTGTTGGGGTGTATGGTGTTAGAGCACCTACACCTTATCCATGGACAAAATTTGATCTTTTAAAGGCTTGATAGGTGGTCAATAGGTTAGTAGGGGTGTTTCAAGTTTATTTAATCTAAATAAGGTCTAAAAAAGACCATTTAATATGTAATTGGGTGATTTGGATTCCTAGGTGTCAAAGGTGTAAAAGTTGCACAAAAAATTTGTAAATGTTGTCAAGTGGGAAAAGTTGTCAAAAATGCATTTTTTGAAGAATTTGAAGGGTCGTAGAATTTGTAAAGTAGTTGGAGTTAGCTGAATGGTTAGTTTTGATTTTAAAATGTATAAGAAGCCTCTCCAAGGCTCGAAAAAGGTGGTTAGTTGATATCCTAAAGAATTCCAATCAGAAGAACAACATTTTTTTCTGCAAAATTACACTATTTTCTGAACTTTTCTTCTTTTGTACGAACCCGTATAGTTCTTAAATGCTCTGAATTTATTTGTATCATGTTTTAGCATGAATTAGCTTCCAATTGGTTCCATTTTGAGAGTCTATCTTCAAATTTAGTGGGAGAACTGCATGAATTAGCTTCCAATTGGTTCCATTTTGAGAGTCTATCTTTAAATTTAGTGGGAGAACTTTGCAGATTTATGAATCTATCTATTATAGGCCAATGAAGGCTCTGTTTGAGAATTTAATAATGTAATCTTCTATTCCATCTACTGTTCCAATCTTTTTCTCAATGGAATGGCATAATAAATGGTATGGTAGGTTTTTACATGTCTTAGAGGGCAAGAGAAGAGAGTTGTGTGTTCTGGGATGTTGCCCTAGGGTTAAAACTGAGTGTTTTTCATGTGAAGAAGAGGTATTGAGTTGTAATTTTGATAAAATGCTAAAAGAAAATGTTTGTAATGAATTTATGAGTTTTTGCAGGGAATTTGAAAGGTGTTAGATGCATTGATTTGGTCTGAGAAGCCCAAGTTATATGATTTTTAATAAACGGTCCTAGAGTTTTTATTATAAATGGAGGGTTTTGCAAAACAACATCATAGCGGTCATTCTATGGACTTTTGATTGTGGATTATGTTTTTTTGAGTCATAATTTAACTCTTTCAAGTGATTTTTGATGAAAACAAGGAGTTTAAGAAGTGGTTCCTTTATAATTTAGGGCTAATTTAGTAGCCTTCAAAATAGGGCAATCTATTAAATTTGAATGTTGGTACAAAGAAACTTTGTGAGATATTTTGGGATTTTGTTTTGGGGTCTGTAGTGAACCTTGATTGGTGTTATTTTGGCCTTTTTATGACCTTCTCCAAAAGATAAGTCCATTTGTTGATTTTTGAAGGCTAGAAGCCTATTGGTGTTGTCTTGGGATAGTTTGAGAGAATTGAGTTGTGAAGGTTGTTTCCTTGTTTATATCTGATAAAATTGAGTTATAAAGTGAGTATCAACCACCTTTCTTGCATCATAATACCCCAGTTAATCACACCTAAGGAAACCCCCTTGTGTGTCCTTCCCTCAATTGAGTCACTTGGTTGAGGGACCTCAGTTTCCTAATGAACTGAAGAGTAAAATAGGTCCTAAGCCTAGTTTCATCTCCCAAAAGGTGGATGCTTAATTTCTTTGTTTCACTTAACAAGATGTTTAACCTTGAGTTTCCTAAACTAGAATATAGGTACAAATTGACAACCAAACTAGGGATGTACTATGCAATGGGTATGGCTTGTATCAAGGTGAATTTTTTTCTATGGTAATATCTATTTGAACATCTTACAAAAAACCATCTTGGTCTCGTAGATCTAGAAGAAAAGAAGGTCTTATCCACCTCAAAAATTGGTCCTCATTTTCCCAACTTGAACATAGATTTATGCTACTCTTTCAGATTCTGACACTCTTGACAATTGGGATATTATCAAATATTATGGATTTGGACTCTATAACTCATATCACCAACAAATAAGTGATATTTCAAAGGAAATATTCAAATCAACACTCAACTTGAAGAATTGGGTTAATTAGCAACAATGGTGCAACTAGGAAAACCTGTGTACTTGATTATTATAATTAGAAAAAAAATTATCTAAGTTGTTCTCTCATTTTAAGGAGTGGTAACTCTATCAAGGAAGATCAAGAAGTTAACTTGTAAAAATAAAATAAGGGAAAGGGTCCACAAATATAAAGTTTAATAAATATCTAGCATAATTTCCCCTAACATGAGAAGGCAACAATAATAATGGAAGGCTAAGAATCTAGGTATATTATCTTTACATAATTCTCAAAGTATTGAAAAAGTAGGTACTTCAAATCGAAGAGATTCATCAAAAGAATATGATCAATATACATCAAATGATTTAGCTAATAATAGGATTAGAACTAGTAGGAGATCCTTTAGGTGTGATTATGGTAGGCTTGGAAAGTAGACTAAGAAAAATTGAGCATTCTAAAAGCAATCAAGGGTAGTCAAGAGAAAAATTATCATAATTATTACATTTATTTCAATTAAGCATCATATCAATCATAAATCATTTTTTATGTAAGTTTATTCATTTTTTTTTGTTCATTTGTTTTATGAGTACTAACACTTGTAGGGCTTCAAATCAAGAAACAATTTCTACTTGAAGGTGATGATTACATCACTTCAATCCATCAAGGAATGCAGATTTGAGTGGCGAGTTGCAACAACTTGTCAATTTATCACTTCTTATAGTTTAACCTCTTCCTGACCAAGGGTAATCTTTCTTTTTACATCATCATAGCCATTTCTAAGGTAGAAATACCAAAAAAGTGTTTGACTTAGGTAAGTCCCTATATGACACAACCTTTCCCCCTCTTTCATGTGTACATGTTCTCAAATCTAAAGAAAATTGGAGGAAGATTGAGGACTAATTTCCCATTCATGCATTCAATCCCTACAAGTTGTCAAATCATGGAAAGTGTATTTTATTAGCAACATACGAAGTTCTGACTATGGCCCTGAGAGAGAAGGACTTGTAGATCAAGGAAAACAGGAGTTTGAAATCAGATCTTGAATACTATTCTAGGGCACCCCATTCCCTTGTCCAAATATTTCCACATCAAATTAATATATCAGGTTCTTTTGTGTTTGCTCCCTATTTTATTAAAACATCTTTTTGTCTGTATTTTATATTTCTCAAAAATCATCTCACTTTGCTAAATTTTCATTAGTAACTTAGGAACAACATTTCGTCATATAATAAATAAGGTGAGTGTACGATCATGGGTGTCCAAAAAGTGGCAATATGACAAAAAAGTGGTTGAATTTTTTTATTTGAATTTAATGAAATGAAAAGGGTTTATTTAGAAAATTTTCATCTTTCCACCAATATAAGATATGCCTTATTTTGAATTTAATAGATAATTATTATTGATTTTTTACATGTATTATGACTAGAGTCCTAATTGATAGGCTAATTATACTAAAACATCTAAATTCTGAAATAATTTCACATTTTTCAAATCCGAAAGATGTGGCACATTCTATGCTTCTTGTACTATAGGGTTAAAACAAAAAATTGAATTTCATAATTTTTTTATCAAGTTATGGTGGTTAGACAAACAAATTTTAATATTTTTAAACTTTCTAATAAAAAATTTTACAACCAATTATTTACTTACAAAAAAATACAGCACATCCAAGTATGTGTCCTCTACTTATATTGAAAGTTTCTAAAAAAAATTATTTTTTTTCTTGTACTTAGGTTGGTTAGACACATACATGCTTTATACTTTTTTCCTGAAAATTTTAGTATACTACATTGAAATTTTAAATTTTCACCAAATAGATTTATTTTTTTCTAAAAAAAGGACTATTATCTTTGAAACTACATTAAATTTTCTATAAATTTTGTTCTTACATATTTTTAAAATTATGTTAATAATCTATTCAAATTTTTATGTCATGTTGTCCAATGCTATTTTTTTGAATTTGTATTGCCACTTAAGGGCTTTTTTTGGACCCCCATGACCCTGCACTGACCCTTTATTCAATTAACAATAAAATAATCACATCCACATCAGCCCCACACAAAAAGGATTAAAAGCTTGATCCACCATTATGTCTCTTCCATTGAGGTTTGTAGCCAAATGGATATTGAGATCACTTTTAATCCTTAATGTCCCTAATAAGTAGAAGTGTGATTTAAGACCTAGATTCGTTTTTCCAATTGTAGGGTAGAAAAATGTATCCCTTTATGTTTTCACACTTTTTTGGGCCCTCCCTACTAAAACTAGGCTTCTTTATGCCTTATTTGGTCCTATTTTGCATCCACAAGCCTTATTTAATGCATCTTTTCGAGGATAATCTCAACACATATGTAATGACCAATCATAATTTAATGATTTTGGTTTGTATGGCCCAAATTTAATGATCTATGACTCATACACCACCTTGGGCGTATGGGTCCCACCTAAGTTTCAGGGCCTAGTCTTGAATTTAGCATAAAACTAAACATTTCTTGAATTTTTTGTCCCGAGCTTAGCCTATTGGGACTCATACGCCCCAACTAGCATATGCGTCCCACTTAGCTTGGACCTAATTTTGAATTCAATTCTTGGTGGGATTTTATTCTTCTAGATTTGATGTCAGCTTGCAGTGTTGTAATTTTAGGAAATTTGGCATAAACAAGTATAAATACAAGGTTGTTTCACATATTTTCTCCTAGAAATTTAAGTGATCTTATGAGCATTCGAGTGAGAGCATTCAAGAGTATTCAAGAGTTTATTATCAAGCATTTTGGAGCATTATTCAAGATTCAATCATCATGTCAAAGTCATCATGCATCATGTTTGTTTTTTAGCTAACATTTGTGATGTAGGTTCTTATGATTCGAGAAAGCATTCAAATCAAGATCCATAACATATAATCAAGTGTCAAGATCTACATTCATTCCAGCCATTACATACAATATTGTAGCCTTTGTTACAAGGGTTTGGTGAGTTGCAACATAGCATACTTGTTCATTCATCATTCCTTCTTTCTATTTGTTTTCATGTCAAGGTTTGATTACCAAAATGGGGTTTGACTAAGGAAAGCCCCTATCCACTAACAAAACAACATTTTTCCCTCTCTTTGATGTGTCATTTGTAGATTTAGGTTGAAGATCCATTAAAGCGAAATATTGGAGAAAATTTTTCAAGTTGTAAGTTATCAAAGTTGTCATCTACATTGCAAGATCACGGAAAGTCACCTACAGGTTGCAATTCAATGTTTCAAACTTAGAGATTTGACAAGAGAGAAACTACAGCAAAAAATTAGAAGATATCAAAGTTTTATATCAACCTTGATACTAGGACTAAATCACCACTTGTGGTGTATGAGTCCTAGTACACCTATTTTCAAGAATTTTATGTAGATCCTAGATTAGTAGTTTTAGATTTCGGTTTCGGCCCAAAACCCTAAACTGGGACTAAATCACCCCTACTGGTGTATGAGTCCCACTGTGCATTAAAAGTCATATTTTTAGGATCTCAGACATTTTTTTGAGCCTCTTCAATTTTTAGGTGCACCTTTTTCCTTTCTTAATTCATTCTTCTTATTTTTAGTTTCACACCTTGAATTCCATAATTAGGTTTACATATCATTACATTTATTTTTTTCCAAGCCCTTGCTTGGTGGTGAACCCTCTTTTAGTCTTTAATCACACCCATAGGATGCCTTATTGTAGATCTCTTTCCCTCATTTCATTTCTTGATTGAGATCTCTAAGGTTTCCTTAAATGAAACTTGTAGGAAATTGGTGGTTCTATCTCCTAAAACATAGAGCAACAATTTTCTTCATTTCATTTTGGTGAACTTGATGTAGCTTCATTTGGAAACACATGACTTGGCATAGGGTTTTCCAAATAATATTTCATGTCCTCTTTATTGTTAGCATTGATCATTTTCTACTTTAAAGTAATTTCTCATAGCATGCTGTTTAGCAATTTCCTTAAAGTGGGGGCATACATTGGCATTATTCTTTTGTGTGATATTTGCTAACTAGACTACCCAAGAATATGATGAGTGAAGGAAAGAAAAACCATAAATATGAGAAGGAATAAACTATATTCCTCTCAAGAATGTAAAGCTATATTCAGCTTGAGAATTGAGATTACAAAGGAAATGCCTTGGTTATATAGGCCAAGGGGAGAGATAGATGCAACCATATTATGACAAGTGTTGTCATCCTATGAGGTGTGACAAATCATACCATTAAAGGCTCAACCACCTTATCCCTATGTAAATTTAAGCTAGTATGAAGAGGACTTTAGTGGAGAAATAGATAAGACTGAACTAGTTAGATAAAGTACCCCTTTCACACTAACACCCCCCCTAAAGTGAAAATTAGGAAGAAGTATATAATGAAAAGATGCAAACATGGGTCTCAGCTACTAGGCTTGATGAGGTACCCATGTAAATAATAACCTCTCAATGATAAAGAAGGAGAAAACCTAGTGGGAAAAAACTCCCTCCCATGAGAGGTTAACTCCCTCCCTATCTAAGTGACCCCCCCAGAAGAGATTTCTCTTACCCCCAACAAAGACTGAAGATGAAAATACTTGCTATCAGTGAAGGATTTGGTGAATATATATACAACCTGATATGTTGTAGGATAGTATCGCAAATCAAGGATCTGCTCCTGAATCAGCTCCTAAAGAAAATTTATATGGATCTCGATTTTTTTGGTGTGTTGATGATGGACTGTGTTCTCCAAGATCTGGATGGCGCTTTGGTTGTCACAATAGATAATTGATGGCTTCTAAAAGGTGATGCCAAGTTCAGTGAGGATATTTTGAAGCCAAATAGCCTTAGTGGTAGCATTGACAACCCCCGATACTCAGCCTCAGTCAAAGAAATCACAATGGCATGTTGCTTCTTACTCTACCAACAAATGGGGCCAAAACCATAGTGAAAATTGTAGCCAGATGTGGACTTGTGATCATTAATATCACCAGCCCAATCAAAATCTATGTATCCAAGTAAGTCTAAACTTGTTCCTACTGCACAGTGAATCCCATACTGATGAGTTCCCTAGATGTAGTACAAGATGCATTTGGCAGCTTTTAAATGAAGCTCATATGGTTTTGTCATGAATTGTGAAATAATGCCAACTACAAAGGAAATGCCGGGGAAAGTACGATTCAAGTAGATGAGGTTACCAACAAGTTGATGATACAAAGTAGCAACAACTAGTGGCATCAAACATTTTGCCTCAAGCTTAACTCCAAGTAGAAAGGGAGTCGGTGTAGGCTTACAATCAACCATATGAAAATGTGACAAAAGTTCAATAACATACTTGGGTTGGGCAAGTGAGATCTTGGAAGAGCTCTATGTGATCTCAATCCTAAGAAAGTAGAGCAAGAGTCCCAAGTCATTCATGGAAAATTTTCATGCAAAGAAGTTTTGATAGTCGAGATGATGGATGAAGTGCTCCCAGTGACAATCAAGTCATCAACATAGAGAGCCAAGAAGAGAAGAGCATCCTCCTACCACAAGATGTAGACATTCGAATCCGAGTGACATCTAGATAACCCAATGGAGAGAAGGAAGGAGTCCATTTTGGCATACCAAGCTCGTCGAGCTTGTTTGAGGCCACAGAGAGACTTTCTTAGTTTTCAAACCATTGAAGAATCTTGAATGAATCCTTGTGGCTGCTCCATATAAAGTACAACCCAACCATGAACTATAGAAATAGCAAGGAGCAAGCGAATGGAGTTCATTTTGGCAATAGGGGAAAAGATCTCAGTATAGTCAATACTGGGTACTTGAGAGAAACCTTTGGCACTACTAAATTTGACTCCATTTTCTGATGAACGTTCGTCGGTCGTTCGACAAACATTTGTCAGAAAATTGATGAATTGACAAAAAAAAGTTGTCGTTATTTTTTGGTCAAAATTTTGACGATGAATTAAGCATTGAAATAATGGCACAGATTTGTCGGTCATCAGCATCATAAAATAACTCAGATGTTCATCAGAATATCGACGAAAACTTTGTGTATCCACCGACGAATTACAACCAAAATGCAATTGCAATGGCTCTTCTGAAGCGTCAAAATAACACCAGAAGTTCGTCACCATTTCGATGAAATGGGAAAGGAGTTACGACAAATCTTTTGTAGTAGCTATAGCAACTTTTTCGGACCTTTTTGGTGATTTTTCAGTGGTCTTCATCGAAATTGCGACGAAACAATGCAATTTTGAAAAAAAAAATCATTGAAATGTGCCATCGCGGAGACTCTTGGCGATGACCACCGAAGCCAACCCATCAGTGAGAGATCAATCATCGGCACAAGATAGAAAACTCACTCTGATAGTCCATGTCTTGATGATGACTTCCGTCGGCAAGACAAATCCAATGTCACACCTATCTGACCTCTTCAGGAGTTTTGAACACTGTTGGTTATCAACAAGACATTCTGAGGGTCTCGCCGATTAAACAAGTGTCAAAGAGCAAGTAAAAAAATGGAACCTATTAATTTTCTTATTTTGGGGTTCTTTAAATCATAGAATAGATACCATCTTCTTGTGTATAATGTACTTATATTCAAATTTTAATTTGAGACCAATTGTCATTGTACATTCCATTTTACTTGAATAGAGTATTCTATAAGAAATATATTGATAATGCCAAATGATTTATGGTGTTGTACAACTCTACCTATCATTATAGTTCTGTTGTTCCCCCTAGAGAATCCTGCAAAGACAAGTTTATAATACCAAGTCAAATAATATGAAAAAGACTTACTTCCATACAAATTAAATGATTATCCTCACAATGGCAATTGTCTAATTACAACAACAATTCCATGAAAGGTTATCCATGCTTCATAAGATATGATTGATCATACATACAGACTACAAGATGCATAGAAAAAGAATTACACTTGAGAACAACCAAGGGATAACAAGGGAAGGAGTTAAGAAACGTCTAGATTGAAGAGAAAATGTGTAGGGAAAATGTTGAGTAGTGTCAAGAGAATAGAGCTTGTAGCACGTATTCTTGACCTAATCAAGCTCTTGAACAACTTAAACAAAATTAAAATACTAACACATACATGAGACATGTAATGAACTTCCAATATCTGTTATCTTTTTCATTAATGCAAAGGTAGGTAAAGGAGAAATAATTATAATTGTAACACTATTCATAGTCCAGTAAATTATGTTCGTAATTTGTGTTCAATGGACCTCAGTTTTATCATTATACTACCCATCTAATACCATATTTTAATCCGTAGGGTTCAACTATCTCAGATCTAAAGAAGCACCTTCAATTAACCATTTAAAGTACTATAAAATAAGGTAAGAATTTTACTTGAGAAAGATTGGGTACACTTGTAGGATTAAATTTGCAATCATCAGGATTTATTAGCACATAGACACAACCCGCAATATATGAAGCAATGGATGACTACAAGTTAACTGAAATGCTCCTTAATATGTGGTTTGCAAATTGATTGGTAGAAAATAAGGTTACAAATAGATCTACATGAAAAATTATGAGGAAAATGTACTGTAATCATCAAAATAGATGAAAAGTGCAAAGGAAAGAGTCGAGCTACATCTCTAGAGCCTAAAAAAACCACATGCAAGAAACATAAAAAAAAAGAACAAACCAGTTTTTGGATGAATACAAAATGGTGCCTTCAGCAAGTGATTCATATGCTTTCACACCTGACAGGACATTAAGAATATTTTAGTCTTCCTCTGTGAAATTAACTACTTACAAAATAAACCCAGAAACCATTATTATATACCTCCATGTCTAGCCGAGGGTAGGTATAAGAGAAAAAAAATTCCTCAATGTAATGCCGAAAAATATCAATGTGTGTGTAGGTTTGTATTACTCAAAATATCATTTCACTGCCTAAGAAAAAATACCAAAGTGATGTTTTAAATTTTAATCTTCACATAGGCTCCCTTATTGCTACACATGGATATACAAGCATTATTCGAGCTCTAAACTATTCAAATATTAAGGATTTAATTAGCTATAAGATGGAATGTTGTTGTTTAGACATAATCCATCATCTTTTACATATCTTTATTCACTCCTAATGCTTCAGATAAATTTGGGTAAATGAGACAAAAATGTGAATCATTTATGACAAAGAAAATTCTTAAAAGGAGGGGGGGAGAGCAAAGGGTAAGGGGCAAGAGAATTCTTGAATGTATAGAAAAGTATAACATTTTGATCATTATAACAATGAAACGAATCTTAAGTTTGAAGCATTAATATCATTTACAACATTTATGATCAAGAATGAATGTAAGTAGAGAAATTTTTGCATACCTACAGATGGTACAAAATTTCATGGTTAAGTGGAAGCCTCCCATCAACAACAAGATCCAAATATCCGTGTATCTATCTCAATCAAGCCTCTAAACCCTTCAGAGCTGTCAATTTTTCCACTAACCTATTATGCACAAAAGTCAAATTTTAGAGTTATGTCACCACTAAAAATAGAAGAAACAGAGCTTTGAAACCAAATCCACACACAACACAATGTGGTATTCATACAAATCCATACAAAAAACTAAACTCATAACATTGGAATGGAAACAACTTCAAATTATGATGCAGAGCATGGATTCAGGGTATAAAGAATCATTTTTCTGCCACCATAGTGAAAATTTAGCACTTTCTTTTATCTTTGCATATTGGTTTGATGCTTCAAATGATGCATTTCTTATATTGAAAAGTGCATTACCTTATTGAGTTTCTCTTTGTTTCGAGAATAGTTTAATATTCTCTACTTAACAGGGCCAACCACGTGATGGTGGAAGCTCATTTGGCCCCTCCCCCCCTCACATCACTCTCAATTCTCCATACCCAATCATATAACATTAATCATTCATTCATCCATTAATAACATATAACATTCATTCATTTATCCATTAATAACATCTAACATTCATTCATTAATGTATAACATTCATTAATTAACATATTTACATTCATTCATTATCATATAATATTCATTCTTTCAGTTTTTACATATTATCAAAAATATGGTTCTCATGATATGATTAGAATCACTTTTTTTTTGTTTATTTTTTAAAGCTAAAAAAATATGAAGTGGAGTATCATTTTCTAAATCATCTATCCCCCCTTTAGTTGTTCTACCCTCTACTCGTGATCTTAATGTACACCTAGTCGTCTGCTCATGACATGGACGCCGCTACAAGGGGGTGTCTGCTGCAATAACAAAGAAATGTTAAACTGATATGTTTTATTATTATTGTTACAAGTATTTCATTAATTAAAAGAACATTAGAGTGGTTCTCTTTACCTAATGGTTCCACATCATATTCCTGAACTTCTATTATAGAATCATGCTCAACATGCTGAACACCCTCTAAATCCTGGTCTGCAGCTGAAACACAAAAGGTTACATTAATTAATACACCAATTAAAATTATATATGTTTAAGAGAACATGAGAGTGGTCCTCTTTTTACCTGATGGGGCCACATCATGTTCATGATCTTCTCTAGCCGGATCATGCTCAACACATTGATCATGCTCTACATGCTCTAAAGTTGAAACACGAAAGGTTACATTAATTAATACACCAATTGCAATTAAATATGTTTAAAGGAACTTTAGAGTGGTCTTCTTTACCTGATGGGGCCACATCATGCTCAACATGTTGATCACACTCTACATGCTCTAAAGTACTGGGATGCACACCATGACCTTCATCTATAGGTTGTACTCCACCCTCACCAGGCTGCATTCCAATGTCATGTGCAGTATTATCATTACTTGAATGTTTAAAACAAATAGGCATGTAATTAATTTATGGTGGAAATTAATATTGAATAGATTGCACAAGTATTCAATTTTAAATAAACTTTATTGAGTTATTTACCTATGTGTCGGATGCAGTGGAAGATTTTGTTTTCCCAGTCAAGACTCTTAGGCATTCAGCCACGGCTCCATAGCCTTGCTGGAAGGAAATCTTTAGGTCATCTTCTGTGGGAACTCTATTGAATTTAGAGCCCTAAATTTTTGCATAAGATCATGAATTTTTCTTCTATGGTGTGATAAAACCAAAATTGTTTTCAATTTATTATTTGGATACAATATTTCATTTATTGATACTTACAATTCATGTGGCTAATTTCATATAACCACCAGAGCCAAGTTTGTGCTACCTTTTTTTTTTCTAGTCTTGCCTTTGTTTCCTTCGATGTGTCATAAAACCTATGAAAAGTTTGAAATATATTAGATTATGTAAAAAGAAAGAGTAATCAGTATATAATTACATTGTTGATAGTATCACATACCTTCCCTAGCCCGGTGGTTTTCTTTCCTTTTTTCTTTTTAGCCTTCTCCTTTCCATGCGGCACCAGGTCCTTCCACTCCCTCTTTGGAATCATGGGGGGATGGTCATACTTTTTTTTCTTCTCTAAATGTGGCCTATATTGGTCCCTCACATACTTTAGATAGGTACCAACTTTCTTAAGGACCTTGGTTCAGTTGAATGTTTTATCACCGAAGAGCACAACTAAACAGTTAATGAGCTCATCTTTTAAATCTTGATTTTTCACATTCCACTGTGTACGTATGGTGGGATCGAAGAGCTCCAATGTAATATCACTTAGATGTTTATAAAAAATATCATTTTCTACAAAATGATCATGGGATCAATAGTCTAAAAAGAGTGATCAATAAATAAATTTCAATTGGATTATATATAATAATAATTAAAACATTTTAAAGTACCTGGGACCTTCTCTATCTTTATGGGAACGATATTCTTGGTCACCACAAATGTGATTGGAAATGTTCCCATACTAGTAATATGGGAAGATCCAGGAAATGCTGCTAAAATATCACCAGTACTAGTGGCCTATACATCCCCAGGTACATGTCCTAATGCATGTTTTGGCATGTGTTTGCTACTAGAGGGTGCACTAATGGATTCTTGCATGGTATGTGTTGCCAACATTTCAGACGACAATATAGGCACGAATGATGGGGTTAGACGATATAATGTATGCACAGGAAGATCGGGATGGACACTTGTACCAACCCCTACTCCTTGGCCAGCACTTACAGTACCCTAATCATGGCTAGGAGCATCATGAGGACACAAAAAATCCTGTAAAAACAACACATATTTTAGTTCATGACATAAAAGAGTACAAAATATAAAACCATGAATGAACTTATGTTATAATTAAAGACCTTATGACAGCTTACTGGCAAGTTTTATGATCTCTCAGTCAATATTTTAACCCTCTCTTATCTCATCTGTTTGAGGCACTATGAATAACAACTTAAGGATTTCTTCATTGCATTTTTTTTTGGGTCTTCCTTATCATATCGAGAGGGTTTGCTGAATAAGCAATGTCATCATCACATAATATTGACTACACCTCCCTATGGATGCTCTCATCTACTACTGATGCCTTTCCCTGATCAGTCGACTACAACAAGAATATTAAAAATATTATCAAAATTAACCCAATAAACTTATCAAAACAACATAATAATAAAACATTTTGCTCATATCTAATTTGTACAATTACAATGAGGTAAACCTGTCGGGTAGAAGCGCCTGAAGATAAATCACAATCTGTGCTCTGGGCCGGAGCCTTCTCCATACAATCAATGTCCCGCTGTGACAAAAATTAAATATAAAAAAATATTACTGAAATGAAACCAATAGACTTACGAAAAAAAAGAAAAGAATAAAATGGTATATTGGAGTCATTAATTGGACGTTGGGTAAAATGGTACATAGTACGTACCACCCCCATAGTAACTATATTTGTAACTAATCGATTCAAATTTTAATCGATTAGAAACTCTTCCCTTGTAGTTATTGATTTTATCGCACATATGAATACATGGTTTCCCTCGTGCACCTCGAATATGAAATTGGGTTGCTTATTTGTTGACCCAGGTCATGTACTATTTATAAACCCTACAATATTCACTGATGCTTTTGGTTTTTCATCAATGTACATAGCCACTCCTTTATTTTGATCCTTATCTTTTAGCTGTATATAATTTGCTGACAGTGCATACCTACGCATACTTCATGTATATCAAACCAGTTGCATCTAATCTTTGTAACTGTAATAGGGTCCGAAATACTCCATCAATTCAGTAACTTTTTTGTAATAGAGCTTTATGTCATCCATGCAAAATAGGCCTAAACCATGTAATGACGATGGTGCTATGTGATATATCCTCTCGTTGACACAAAAAATAGTGTTTATATAAGGAAGTTCCTTGAGTACCCATTGTTTCTGTAGATGTTTGTACCTCAAGGGCACCTCAACATCGCCTATGCTCTCATCATCATAAGAACATGACCCCCCTTCAGCAAGAAAAAATTCCATGCATTTATAGAATTTTCTTCTAATCTTTTGACCTCTAGTTGATCTCCCTCTTTTAGACATACTACATGTCTTGCTTTCCTCTTCTCTTCCTGAATTTCCCTTGCTTGAGGAAGACAGATCTGACAAATACCTATTTAGTGGTACCTGCACTCATAAGGATGTTGGATGAAGTTCTTTCATGGTGATGTAATCCTAAGGTGACATTATGATTAATCTATCATTTCATAACTAGAATTTCATAGGTTATAAGGTAATCAAGTCTTGATAGATTGCAAGTTATTGTTACTACCATCCAAATGTGTCCATCACAAATCAAATCTACTTAACATTTTAACTCCCAAACTTTGTAACAAGTGTTAAATGTGACTATGGTCCACCAGTTACACAACCAAGGCCTCAAATGTATTCTCTAATTGTAATCAAAGGACTTTTGCTCTTCATTCAAGTAAATAAACCTGAAGGAAAACACCACCAAGTGGTTTATTGGACACCTACATGACTAAAAATAGCAGCAAATTTATATTTAATTTTCATATGTCTAAGTGTTTAATGGGGAGGGAGTGTGTACTAGCCCTGGTTAAGTCATCATAAGTTTATGCTTTGGCAATAATTTTTTTTTAAATCATCTTAAATCTTCCTATGTCTAATTGCCAGGAGACTTTTGGTATGTTTTAAGGTAGGATGATTTATGAAAGAGCCCAAAGATCCTTTCTCCATGGTATCCAGGTACACATAGCAGTGGTCTTCTCTTATATGGTTGGACATGATTTAAAGAACTTAGCTAGGAATTATTCATTTAACCTAAGGTTTTCTCATAATGCCATCATTGGAAAAGTATGATCAAATTCTTCTATTATGAAGAATTGGTCTATGTGCCTCTAGTAATCACTATAAATGTTTGTAAGGATAAAATGACTAATTGCATCAGGTAGGAGAGCATCAACTTTGAGTTCTTCAAAGATTGTATTCCTCTATTCATAATTTTTAAGGGTTGTGTGTGGAGGAGGTTATCACTACCAAGAAGGAAGGAGACCTTTCCTTGTATTCTTTTATAATTTTCATTATTCTTATTTATTTTACACTTACATTTACAAATACACATACATATACATTTATTGTTTTCATTTATTTCTCATTTAGTTTAATAGTTTGATCGATTTCATATTATATGTGTTGAAGACTTTAGAATTTCAATTACATTAATTTATGGATATGTTGTATCTATAACACTACAAAACCATATGCTCTTTGCATTTACACTTGCATTTAGAAATACACATTTATACACATAGATATAAATTTCTTTAATGATATGTTGCATTTGTTGTTCTAGGAGAGCATCCAGTAATTGCATTTACATTTACATTTAAAAATACATATACATACATACATACATACATATATGTGTGTGTGTGTGTGTATGTATATCATTTATATTCAGTGTTCAGAAACAACCCATTAGGTCTACACATGGATAAAAATTCATAAAATCAAATCTCCCATACATATTTTGTTGAAACCTAGGCTTGAACCTCTCATTTCACATACTTTTCTTTACAAAACTATTGAGGACATCAGCTATACCTTCTTTATTTCTCATCCTACGCCCTATTCATGCATCCTACAACTACAATAGTATCCATGGGGCCTCTTACACAAGCTATAGTAATCACAAAAAGTGTAAGAGCCCCTTTATATCATGTTTAGACTACAAAACCCTCAAAAACAAGGTAACTCAGATTATGATTTGTTGGTGAGCTGTATTGACAAAATCATTAGCACCAGCTCATTCTTGGAGTCTTTTGAAAGAGAATCCAATTAGGTGGCAGTTAAGTACAAACCTTATAGTGTCAAGGTGAATGAGGTGATCAAATTTGATTGACCAACTGATGAAGAGTACCAGAAATGGGTAAATGTATATTTAACTGAGGAAGAGTGAAATGGAGTAGGTTGCTAATGGTTGACAAATTAGCTATTGTAGTTACAACATATTCTAGTTTTATTTTTGGTGACACTCTAGGCTCGGAATTCTTGAAGTTTTTTGTTGTTGCATCAACCATTCTCAGTGGGAACGATGAACAAGAAGATTCTCTGGGGAGATTGTTGTAACAAATTTTTGGAATATCACAAGGCAGTCCAATTGGCTGGTGACATGTGTGCTTTCTAGCTCGATGCTTGTTTGCTCCTTTTTCTATAAGAAGGATTTCAAGGCTAGAAGTATGGGTTAGCAAGTTAGATATTTTTCGTCGAGTCTAGATGAAGTTGTAGAGAAAATTGTAAAGTCTGATAGTTTTAGGGAAAATGCAATTTAGGTTTTGAGTCATTCTATAGTAGGTTTTGAATTCATGGCGATTTGATGTTTTATGACAGTACTATCTTTTGAATTGATATAATTAATTTGAACTCATGTCTCTCCATTGTACAAGAATGTTTGAATTTTGAATAAAATGATCAAGGGTTGTTTCGTTCATCTCACTTTTGTGACCTGTGTATGATTCTTGTTTTAGCTTTAATTCAAGGAATTAATTAAAATGCTTGATTGGGATTGTAGGCATGGATATGTTCTGTATAAGGATTTGACAAGTAGTATTGGGTTAGAATACATATTGATGAGATTGTAAAGAAATGTTATCAAAGATCTTATATGTTATGTGTTAAATCTTTCATAAACCCTTAGATGCTTATAAATTTGACTCCTCTAATAGATATATGGTACTGATCTAAGTTGTACTTATTCATATGGTTCAGTATTTGTTTTCCTTTACCTAGAGCTTGCTACAAATTACAAATCAATGACTATCTTATACTGTGAAATGTTGTTGTAGTTATCTCATGCTCCAAATAGTTGATATTATTGATAAATAGCCAATTCTATTTGGTATTATCCTATTATGTTGAGCTATTAAATGAGATTATCTGTTGTTGTTAATGTTGTTTATGATGATGGTGCAAATGTTGTAAACGCATTAAGGGATCACCCTCCCGAGTCTTGCAGAGCCCAAAATGTAGGAGGTCTTTCAAATCCTCGTCAGTTGGTCCAGGTCCTTCGAGCTACCCTTTATTGAAATTGGAAATTCCATAGGTAGATTAGAAGATCAACCTGCTTACCGTAAAAAAAACCAACACCTTGCATATGTTTATGGTGGAGGTATTAAAGAAGAATTGTATGCCTCTATTTCCATTCATTAGATCTACCTTAGCCTAGCATATACTTGGGCTAAGTCTACAATTGCTTTAGACTCATGCGATAAAGGCTATGTGTGATGAAATCCTAGACCTCAACCAAGATCTGGATAGATTATGGGAGTTTTTCCAAGACCTGAGGCTGGTCGATAAAAATGTGAAAGACTAAGCTATTTTATTTTTTTTGTCTTATATTATACCATTCTACGAGAAGATCTTTGGAAACTAGGCATGAAAATTGAAGGTTAAAGAGAATTGTGATGCCAAACTTACAGTACTCATTGCCCCTTGGTCATCAATTTTCCTTGAGTTCCCTCAACCTCATCCTCAGAGCTGGTATTGACCTTTTTTTCACTCCTCCAAACTCTTCCTCGGCGCTGATATTGACCTTGTTTTCCCTCCTCCAAACTCTTCGTCGGTGCTGGTATTGACCTTGTTTTAACTCCAAAATCTTCCTCGGTGCTGGAATTGACCTTGTTTTCACAACTCCAAACTCTTCCTCGATGCTAGTATTGACCTTTCACTTCTCCAATTTGATGAGCTACAACCTGGTTTCATTAGGTTTTACAGTATGTTAATTAAGTTGAACATTTTGGCACCATTTAGCTAGGTTTTAATATTCTACAATATAGTTAATTATATATTAGCTATATTTTACATAATAAATAATATAATTATTCAACTTATTATAATTATATATTATATTCTTTAACAAAATTATTAAATACTTATAAAATTATTATAAATACTAATTAAGAATAAGTATATTTTTATATAATACAAAATATAATTACTATAATATATATTTAATATAATAGTAATATATATTCATATGAGAGAGAGAGAAACTAAATTTTGATTGGTTGTTTCATGTCAACAATCCAAGGATGGCATGTGTCCTTGGGGAGGTATGCTCAAGGTAGCATGCCATTTGATTAAAGATATGATAATTCTCCTTTAAGACCTCTTCAATGTACTCATTGCACACTTAAGGAGACAAAGATAAATATAGGGAAGAAATATAGAGAGAGAGGGAGATAATGACAAACATACAAATAGAAAGGGAGACAAATAGATAGAGAGAGGTAGAGAGATAAAGAGATAAGGATGAATAGATAGAGATATAGGAAGGGTGATTGATATATCTCTCCCTGTCGCTCTCTATATCTCTATATCTCCCACTATCTATATCACTCCCTCTTCCCCCATCTATCTATTGAGCTATCTCTCCCTCTCCCCCCTTTCTCTCTCATTCACTCCATCTCTCCCTCCATCTCTCCTACTCTATATCTCTATCTCTATTTCTCTTTTTATCTCCCTCTCACTCCTCTCTCTATCTCTTTCTATCTATATCCCTTTCTCTCCCTCCCCTTCTCTATCCCCCCCTCTCTATCTCTCACCATTTCTCCCTCCCTATCCCCCCTATCCATCGACTCTCTATCTCCACCTCTCTTCCTTTCTCTTCCCATATATCTACATCTCTCTTTCTCTTCCCATATATCTCTATCCCTCTCTCTTTCTCTCCCCATCTATCTCTATCTCCCCATATATTAACTAAGAAGCCATGCAAGCATAAAATAGTATATGTTGGTAAAACTATAATAGTGTTTTATTAAACTATAAGTAACACTTATCTTTCTAATGTCAAGCCTGCTTATAAAAATAGTGTTTTCTTAAACTATAAGTAGATTATTGTCACCACTCTTCATTCAACATGAAATGTCAAATGTAGCAATTGTTTTGTTGCTTTGTCAATTTTCATTAACCAAGCTATTTAATGGGTTGAATAAAGTTTTGTTATGACCCTTCATCTCTTTAAAATAATTAGACAATATTAGCAAGTTAATGATATCAAGTTTCCACAATCCATATTGTATTGTTCCAAAGACTTCTGGATTTGATGTAAAAAATTGCACACAATCAAATCCAGAAGTCTTTGGAACAATACAATATTAGCAAGATCAGGAAGGGGAGAAAACTAAACTCCTTCAAAATAGGGGTAGTTGTGGGTTTGATGGTTTTCTTTGTATACTATATACTTAGTTCCTCTAGGATAAATAAGTCACTTTAGATCATTTTCTTAGTTGTGTATCCTAACTAATATAGAGTAAGCTTTTTCATTTTAATTGACTACTACATAATAGTTTATGTGTTGAAATAATTGTTTCCATTCTTTGTAGTTTTTACATTGGAATACAAATCATATTTAATTTCATGCCAATATACTTCTTTCATAAAGATATTTGTTTTAAATAAGTGCTTCATAACCCATCTAATCAAATTATAATTAACCTATCAAAAAGGAAATAGGAATTTTCTAAAGAAAGAACACTTGACCCAATCATAAGTGTATGGCCTTAGAAGAAAGGAGTGATCCACCTTAGTAATAAAAACTACCTGATTTAGACCTGGGTATGTGCAGGATCATGATGGGCCAAAAAGTGGCAACATGAAAAAAGTAGCATTTTGAATTCATCAAAAAAGGCAAAAATCTCAAGTTGACTTTTTTTGGGTTGGGTGTTAGTACATTGCTCCATAGCAATGCCCAAGCCAAAGTACTACAAATTAGATATCTGATTCAAATCGGATATCTGATTTGTTTTGGATATCCAATTTGTGTCTAATATCTAATTAGAAAAAAAAATGTAATATTTTGGTGCTATAAATTAGATATCCGATCTAAATCGGATATCCAACTTTTGCACACATATACCCAAGATTAATTAGGAAGTGGAGGGTGAGAGAGAGAGAGAGGAGGAGAGAGAGAGAGAGAGAGAGAGCGAGAGAGCGAGAGACAAAGAGAGGGGGAGAGAGAGATTAGGAGGGGGAAGGGAGAGAGAGATAGATAGAGATATAATATAGGAGGGGGTAAGGGAGAGGGGAAGAGGGGAAGAAGGGGAGAGTTAGAGAGAGAGAGAATTAGGAGGGGTAAGGGAGAGGGGAAGAGTGTTGTGGGTAGAGGATAGAAGGTTTAATGGTTTATGGTTGAGGGGGTAGGAGGGAGATACTTGAGAGAGAGAGAGAGGGAGGAGTGGGAGAGAAATAAAGGAAGGGAGGATTAAGGGTAGAGGGTAGAGATTTAAGGTTAAGGGGTTTAGGTTTAGGGTTGAGGAGAGAGATAGAGGGAGTGAGTGAGTGAGAGAGAGACCTAAGAGAGGGAGAGGGGTAGGATATTGAAGATACTTTAGAGAGAGAGATGGAGGGAGTGGGAGAGAGATAGAGGGAGGGAGGGTTAAGGGTTGAGGGTAGATTGTTTAAGGGTTTAGGGTTAAGGGTGGAGGAGAGAGAGATAGAGGGAGTGAGTGAGTGAGAGAAAGACCTAAGAGAGGGATAAGGGGTAGGAGGGAGAGACTTGAGATAGAGTGTGTTAGAACTATAAATTTATGAATAATCTCACAAGCTTTTCATATCCCTAAGTTTCCAATCGAGTCCTCACCATATGCTTAGGGCCTTTCTTCATAATATTTTGTTCACATTTTGCCCATATTTGCCCCATAAAATCCATCTAGGTCTAAGTATTTCACTTTGTGATCCATATCAGCATGAGATTATCAAGGTCTCCCCAACCCATAGTACATTTTTGTCGATATACGTTTGTGTTGCCTATCGGCAAGATGTTTTTGATATCATGGTGATTGGAGTTCACATGCAAGTATCTTTCAGCAGGAGCGTCTTCATCGGAGTATGGTCTTGGCGAGTTTTTATTGTCTCACCGACCAGCGATGGAAGGGGCTCATCGGTGAGAGATTTTCTTCAGGGTGAAGTCTCGGCGAAACTCATTATGTCTCATCGACCAATGCACGTGGATATTTATCGGCCAGACTAAAGGAAGGTGATATGAGGTCTCAATGAATTCATGGTGTCTTGCCGACCGACGATAAAACAAACATATTGTATGACAAAAGGTTATCAGAGTAAGATCTTGCCGAAGGCAATAGATCTTGCTGATAAAGCGCAAAAGGATTCCATTAGAAGGCTATCGAGAGGAAGCTACGTAGTCTTGCTTACTCAAATGTCACGCCAATGAGGATATACATATCAATAAGACTAAAATTGCATCAGAGTAAAGTCTCGGCGAGTACCTCCGGTCTCACCGAGAAAGCGCAAGGGAATTATATCAACAACTATCAGAGTAAGGTTATACAGTCCTGCCAACTCAATATGTCATGTCGATATGTTGTCTCATAGGTGAGAAATCCCTTATGCCTCAGCAATAAGAATGCACCATGGGGTACTTTGGTAAGATGCAAGATATTCTATGAAACCTCCTCCCGACTCAGAATTGTCTTAGTGACCAGAAGGTACACTAAAGAGCACATCTTGTTAAGACAAAGTATTATCTGTGAAACATCTTCCCGACATCACAGAGGTCATAGTGAAACACAAAGGATGCAGGGCAATTGTCGGTGAGACTCCAGTGTCGATGAGATGGCATAACCTCCTAGCGATGAACAAAAGGATGACTTTCGGTGATACATTTTCCTTTGGCATACTTACTGGATGTCTCAGTGATTGTTTCAGTGATGATTAAGAAAAGCTTGATTGTGAATAGTTGGTTGCCGACATGTGAATGTGAAGCAATGTGTCCTTTTAGATGCTGGTGTATAAATATTCATTCTCGATTATGAATTGAAAAAATTCAGATTAGATTAGAGTAGATAGGGTAGGGAATATACAGTTGGATAAAATTTTCCACAGAACAAAGACCATGATGCATGTTTTCAAAAAGGAGTTTTTAATGAGAATCAGTTGATGTCGTAGCTCATTTTTGGTGTCAATTGTCTGTTGAATTTATTGAAAGTATTACTAAGTTGTCTCCAAGATTGATGCTTCCTGGTTGTTTAAATTGATATAATAAGTTTACATTCAATTTATCAGTGCACATTTGTTGTATCTCTATGGTTAATTGACTGGTTCTTTCAAGAAAAGATTAAATCCTTTTGGTTGATCATAGTAATTAGGGAAATTTGTCTAGATTATTAAAGAAGAACTTGGTAGTCACAGTCTTGCATGTTTATACAAGTTATAAAAAAAACATATGTCAAACAATTTGAGTTTCTGCCAAGAAGAAGTTGCTCATCTAGATTTCATTTGACTCTGCATACCCAACAATGGACTAGTCTTTGCATTTCACCATTTGGACTCATTCATTTTCTTTACATTTGTTAACTGAGTATATTAGGATTTAGTTTGGAATATTGCTATACAATCTATACCAAATTTGATTTCATTTGTCCACTTCCATCTGCCATCATGGAAAAATCACTGCAAGAAGAGAAGATCAAAAGTCAAGTCTTCCCAATTCATATAGGTACACCCACCTAGGTCTAGCAGCACCTGAAGAGTAGAAGGTTTAAGTAATTCAACCTTGTCTGTTACCCTAAAACGTATCAAGAGATTGGCAGCCTCTTGAGCTACCCTTTACTTGCATTTTTGAGAGGTAACAAATTGGTGACTTTGCTGGGAACAAATCAATTTAGAATCAAGGCCTTAATCATAGAGTCAGAAACCTTGTACAAACTCCACTGGGAATAAGAAATATCAAATACTTTTACTTTTGAAAAAAGTTAGTGGCGACTCTGACAGAAACATTGCATCTGTTCAAACATGAATGGAAGAAGATCCCAATACAGGGGAGGTCATACTAGAGCCGCTGCTGGTAGCATTAAGTGGACACACAAGGAAGATAGGGTTGATAAGGCTAAAAGGATAAATGAAGACATGTGCATAATGAATAAAGACAAAGCATTAAGACCACATTGTGAATCTTATGACCGGTATGACACATGGAGAGATAACTCAAGTGCAGAGCCTTGTACTCCAGAGGAACAAAGAAATCCTTTCTATAATCCCCAGAAGCAACCAAAGTTTGATGCTAAAATTAAAGCAAAGGGACTCAAGTATCAACATGAATGTGAACAAATAATGGAGAATAATCAAAATGAGACCAATGAGGATACAGTACCGCAAAAAAATTATGAATCTTTGAGTTATGAGGAAATCAAGGCACGGTTTGAATCTGAGAAAAGGGAGACAAAAGAATAGGAAAAGGCTCGGATGATACAAGTAATGAGAGAATTTGAATTGTAGAAGGTTCAAAACATTGCTCAGATAGTTGGTTACCCCCCAAAGTATGTGCCACCTCATAAGTAGGGTAATCATGGTGTAGGGCCTTCTGATGCATCAGGAGTTCCTCACCATCAAGTAGGGAATCAATATAGACAGCCAAATCATCCACCTCATATTCCCATACAATATACAAATATGCAGCCACCTCATAATCAGTATTATGCACCACATCATCATACACAATTTAATAATCCGATGTACCAATATCAGTATCCACCTAACCCTCCCCCTCACCAATATACAACAATGATCAGACAATTTGATTTAGCAGGATTTCATTTATACCCTTACCTTATGGATGGAAGTTGGAGAGGTTTGGTGCCTAAGTTTACAGGGAGTAGTGCAATTTCTACTGAGGACCATTTAAGGAGTTTCAATGCCTTCATTCAATATTTGGATGTGCGTTATGAAGATTTACATATGAGGCTATTCATGATGTCGCTTATTGAAGAAGCTAGGGATTGGTTCAATAGCCTAACGACAACATCTATTGATTCTCTCCAAATATTTTAGGACCGATTCCTCAAGCAATATGGGAATCAAAGTGCAACTAATGTTGCTCTTCATGAATTGATGCGAATTCAGAAAAATCAGAATGACTCAATTTATGATTTCAACCGAAGATTCAATAAATTGCAAAATAAAACACCTCCTGGATCAAAATTGCTAGACTTTGTGGCTTTGAGTGTTTATTTAAATGCGTTCGATCCTAAAAAAAGATATGAATTGTGAAATAGGTTCCCAAGAGACTTGGCTGAGGCCCAGAAGACAGCATTAACAATTGAAAATAACAGAAGGGTTGCTGGGTTAATTGATAAAAGAGAAAATCATAGGGCTCCTCAACAAACAAATAATTATCAATACAAACAGGAGAACACATACAGGAATGAAAGGCCTAGATTGCATGAAATTCCTTATAACACAAATTGGAAGGATGGAAAACCTATAACAGATAGGCCTAGAAACAAATAAACTCCTGATCCATTGAGAAAGAAGGGAAATTATATGGTAAATAATAATGATTTCTGTGAAGTTTGTGATAAGCCACACTCCCCAGATTATTGTGTTGTAGCCCAAAGAATGCAAGAGGAAGGAATGTTGATGGCAAAAAATGGAGAAGATCACAAAGTGTATTTGACTTCAAACACTTTTCACCATGTGGAAGAGAGGTACTCATCTTCAGACGATGCAGGCTATGAATATGATGTTTCAAATTAGAAATACAATGTCCATATAGTTGAATAGCAGATCCTTTCTGACTCTGAAGAAGAATATACAGAGCCACATTATGTTGAAGTACCTACTCAATGCAGTATGAGGAAACTTACTTAAGAGGAAATAGAGAGACTGACTATTGCTACAGTTGAAGAGGCAAAGAGTAAGTACTAGTTGAGAAATAGGACTGTAAATGAGAAGGAAGGTGTCCCCAGGGGTATTTTTATGAAAGAAAAGGTGACACAAGGAACTGTGAAAAGGATAGAAAATAAAAAATATGATGAAAGTAAACAAAATCCTTCTCAGAAGGAGGAAGTGAAGGAATTACACAAAGAAATGCAAAATCCTGATCAACCAAGTAAAAGTGAAAAGGAAGAAAGCAAAGGAGAAACACCAGAGAAAAAGAAAATGGTTAAAGGAGAGACAGTGCTATCCAATTGATAACAAATGAAAAGCATGTGAATTCTGAAAAACAAGGTGGCTACTAAAGCAAGTAGTAAGCAGGAGGAAGTAAATATCTCAGAAATCTGCTTGAGTAATGTATTGACAAATCCCCCACACGTCGATCCTTTTTTCACTACATTACTCATAAATAATAAATTGTTAAGGAATTGCATGATAGATTATGGTGTTGCCATGAATATTATGCGAGTAGGAGTGATGAAACAACTAGGCATGAGGGTGGATACATATGAAGGTGAATGCTATGTGATGGATAACCGACTTGTTCCTATGGTGGGTATAATGAAAGATGTTGAAGTTAAGCTATATTCTTATCCTCAAGTAGCCTACAATATTGATATAACAGTAATAGACACCCCTCCTTAGTTTGGTACGCTTTTATCAAGACAGTGGATGGCAGCTGTTGGGGGGAATGTTCAGTTTGATCTATCTTATGCAATAATTTTGGTAAATGGCCAAGAGGTAAATTTGTACAAGGAGTCAAGGATGAATTAGCTTATTGACTATGTACCAAAAAATCAGATCAATTCTTTTTGTGATGTTGATCTTGGGAGTTTTAATATAGAACCAGCCTAGCCAGAGTTGATCAATAGTGATCCAATTGAGAAGCATGCTGCACAAAACTGCAATGGTGTGTGGAAGATGTACTTTGATGGAGCCTATAGTCAAGAAGGTAATGGAGCAGGGATAGTATTCATTTCACCTGAGGGTGTTACATTTAAGTATTCATTTATGTTAGCATTTGAATGTACAAACAATGTTGTGGAGTATGAAGCTTTGTTAACAGGTTTGAATATAGCTGTGAAACACAAAATCAAGTTGTTGGTTGTTCGAGGGGATTCTGAGTTGGTTGTTTCACAAATTAAGTCAAAATATGCAGCAAAACAAAAAATACTAAAGCAATATAGAAATGTTGTATGGGACACAATTGAATTGTTTGATGCCTTCTCAATTGAGTGGATTGATAGGTTAAAAAATTATGCAGATTTTTTAGCAAATGTGGCGCTAAAAAGAGATGAAATTACACTGGCTAGAGTATCACAAATTGAGTTCAAGACAAGGCCTGCTATTCCTAATAACATTTATAGTTGGCAGGTCTTCAATGATGATACTAACCTTATGAAGTTTCTCCACTATATAGATCAGTATGAAGCCCAAGAGATTGACTTCAATTCCTTTGTTGAAGAAGTGGATGGGGAGAAAATAGTATTTGGGAAGGAGATCTTACAACTTAAAATAAATAAGCTTCCTAAAGGCTTAGTGGCATTGGAGAGGGTGTATGATGGAAATTATTGATCCCTCATGAAGAAAACACCAGTCAAGAGGGAAGATATTGAAGAAATTAACTTGGGGACTGAGATGACACCAAGAAGGGTATACATAGGAAAGAAGATAAGCCCAACAATTAGAAAAATGTTGATAGAGTTGCTGAGAAAATATAAACATGTGTTTGCTTGGCCTTATGAAGATCTAAAAGCATACAGGGAAGATCTGTTTTAGCATGAAATACCATTGAAGCCAGATTCTAGACCATTCAAACAAAAGCAAAGACCCATAAATCCAACATTGGAGCCTAAAATGCAAGAAGAATTAGCAAAGCTCAGAGATGGGGGAATCATTAAACCAATCAGACATTCAACATGGGTTTCAAATTTGGTCCCTATGAGAAAGAAAAATGGAGATATCAGGCTATGTGTAGACTTCAAAAATCTAAACATGGTATCCCTCAAAGATAATTATCCTCTACCCAATATGGAGGCTATATTGCATAAGGTGACAGGGTGTGAATTGTTGTCTATGATGGATGGGTTTTTAGGGTATAACCAAGTTAAAGTCAAAGAGTCTGAGCAATATAAGATGACATTTACAACTCCTTGGGGGATGTATGTTTACATGAGAATTCCATTTGGTCTTACAAACGTAGGAGCGACCTTCCAAAGAGCTATGGACGTGGCATTTACAAATTTGATCAATGCTATCATGGTGGTGTATCAGGATGACCTGACTGCTTATTCGACGAAGGCTGGAGATCATGTTCAACATCTGGAGAAGGTATTTATTAAAGCCTTAGAGTATGATATCAGCTTGAACCCTAAGAAGTGTCATTTTGCAGTCACAAAAGGTAATCTCTTGGGACATATTGTTTCAAAAGAAGGGATTAAGATAGATCCTGAGAGGGTTGAGGCCATTGATAAAATTATTATTCCTAAAACTATCAAGGCTATATAGTCATTCTTTGGACAAATTAATTTTGTTAGGAGATTTTTTTTGAACTTTGTTGAGATCATTAAACCCATATCAAAAATGTTGAAGAAGGGACAAAAGGTAGAGTGGACTGCAGAAGCCTTGGAATCTTTTATATCTATAAAACGGGCCATCAAAGAGGCTCTTGTCCTTAAGTCTCTAGATTTTGCAAAGCCTTTTTAGATTTTTTCATTTGCCTCAATGCATACTATTATCGTTGTTATGTTATAGAAGAATGAGGATGGTTATGAATAGCCTATGTCTTTCTTCAGTAAGTCATTACAAGGGTTAGAATTAAAATATTACATAATGGAAAAATAGGCATTTGCATTAGTGAAAGCTACAAAATCTTCCAGGCCATATCTTGTTGGAGCAAAGGTGGTTGCTTATGTTCCTCATGCAGCTGTCAAGGATATTCTGACACAATCTGAAGTAAGAGGAAAAAGATGCAGATGGATTAAAAAAATCCAAGAGTTTGACATGGAGATACAGATCACTAAACTAGTAAGAGGTCAAGGCTTGGTTAAATTAATGGCAGAAACAAACATTGAAGTAAATCAAATTTTCAATATAGAAGAAGAGACTGTAGTTGCAAGCATTGAACATAGTCCATGGTATACATATATCATGCATTATCTTAAATACATGAATTGTCTAGAGGGATTGAATGACAACCAGAAAAGAACGCTGAAGTTGCAGGCATCTAAGTATGTCTTCATGGATGGAGATCTATTTTGGAAAAATAGGGATGGTATACTATTGTTATGTCTAGATGAGTCTCAGGCCAGGCATGTCTTAAGTGAAATGCATGGAGGTGTTTGTGGAGGTCATTACTCAGCAAAGACAACTGTGCATAAAATCCTTAGGACAGGTTATTACTGGCCAAGAGTTTTTAATGACTCTTTTACATTTGTAAGAAAATGTGAGGCTTGCCAGAAATTCTCTAGAAAACTAAAGTATCGAGGATCTTTGCCACTTCGACCCCTGTAGGCTGATGCCCCTTTCCATCAATGGGGAATTGATTTCATTGGAGAAATACAAGAAAAATCAAGTGGAGGACACAAGTGGATACTTGTAGCAACTGATTATTTTACCAAATGGGTTGAAGCAATCCCAACTAAACAGGCTATGAGTAGAGTTGTGACAAATTTTCTAATGGAAAACATCATTTCCAAATTTGGTACACCAATAAGATTGATCACTGACAATGGGATGTGTTTCAGGTCAGACGAATTCAGAAATTTCTGTAGTGCATATGGTATTACCATTTCTTATGCAGCTCCTTATCATCCACAAGCTAATGGTCAAGTAGAGTCTAGCAATAAAAGTCTTCTAAAGATTATAAGAAGGATTCTAAGTTAGAACAAGAAAGCTTGGGATTCAAAATTAAAATTGGTTGTTTGGGCTGACAGAATCATTGTTAAAAAGGCAATTCAAAAATCCCCATTCGAATTGGTGTATGGAACATAGGCCAGGATGCCTTTACAGAATTTTTTACCAGTCTACAAGTTTGTCCTTCAAGAAGATTTGGATATTCCAGAACCTATGGAAGAGAGAATGGAGCAACTGGCTGAACTTGATGAAATAAGGAGAGTTTCCCAAAACCAAAACATGAAGTTACAGACACAGATGAAGTATCTATTTGATAAAAAGGCGAAGGATAGAAAATTTGGAGAAAGTGATTTGGTATTGATGTGGAACGCAAGGTGCCAGGAGAAGGGCAAGCATGGGAAGTTTGAAGAATTGTGGCTGGGACCTTTTGTGGTTGTTGGAAAAGGAGGTGAAGATTTGTACTATCTACAAAATATGGCTGGTGAAGATCAGGAATTGCCTATACATGGGCAATTTCTGAAACATTTTTTCTCTTGAGTAACACAAAGGATTAAGGGTTGCCAGTGCATGGACAACTCTTGATGATCCTCTTTAAAATTCTTTTCCATGCACAGTAGTCTAGGAAATAAAGGAGGACTTGCCAGTACATGGACAATCCTGATTTTCCTTCATTCAAAATAATTTTTCCATGTACAGTAGTTTAGGGTTTTGTTCATATCCATCTCCATTTTGCTCATTTTGTGTCTAGTCTACTCACCCAAAGATCTGGATCCTTGCAATGATCTCACAATCATTCATCCCCAGACGAGGCCACTGTTAGAACTATAAATTTCTGAATAATCTCACAAGCATTTCATATCCCTAAGTTTCCAATCAATTCCTCACCATATGCTCAAGGCCTTTCTTCATAATGTTTTGCTCACATTTTTCCCATATTTGCCCCATAAAATCCATCTAGGTCTAAGTATTTCACTTTGTGATCCATATCAGCATGAGATTATCAAGGTCTCCCTGACCCATAGTACATTTTTGTTGATATACGTCTGTGTTTCCTATCGGCAAGACGTTTTTGATGTCACATTGATTGGAGTTCACATGCAAGTATCTTTCGGCAGGAGTGTCTTCATCGGAGTATGGTCTTGGTGAGTTCTTATTGTCTCACTGACTGGCGATGGAAGGGGCTCATCGGTGAGAGATTTTCTTCGGGGTGAAGTCTCGGTGAAACTCTTTATGTCTCATCGACCAATGCACATGGATATTTATCAGCCAGACTAAAGGAAGGCGATATGAGGTATCAGCAAATTCACGGTGTCTTGCTGACTGGCGATAAAACAAACATATCCTATGACAAAAGGTTATCAGAGTAAGATCTTGCCGAAGGCAATAGATCTTGTCGATAAAGCGCAAAAGTATTCCATCAAAAGGCTATCGGGAGGAAGCTACGTAGTCTTGTCGACTCAAATGTCACGACGATGAGGATATACATATTGATAAGACTAAAAGTACATCGGAGTAAATTCTTGGCGAGTAACTCCGGTCTCACCGATAAAGCACAAGGGAATTATATCAACTATCGAAGTAAGGTTATATTGTCCTGCCGACTCAATATGTCATGCCGATATATTGTCTCATCGGCGAGAAAGCCCATATGTCTTAGCGATAAGAATGCACCACGAGGTACTTCGGTAAGACGCAAGATATTCTATGAAACCTCCTCCTGACTCAAAATTGTCTTAGCAACCGGAAGGTACACTAAAGAGCACATCTCGTTAAGACAAAGTACTATCTATGAAACATCTTCCTGACATCACAGAGGTCACAGTGAAACACAAAGGATGCAGGGCGATTGTCAACGAGACTCCAATGTCGATGACACGTCATAACCTCGTAGCGATGAACAAAAGGATGACTTTCGATGATACATTTTCCTTCGGCATACTTACTGGATGTCTTGACGACTATTTCAGTGATGATTAACAAAAGACTGATTGCGAACAGTTGGTTGCTGACATGTGAATGTGAAGCGATGTGTCCTTTCAGATGCTGGTGTATAAATATTCATTCCCAATTGTGAATGGAAAAAATTTAGATTAGATTAGAGTAGATAGGGTAGGGAATATACAGTTGGATAAAATTTTCCACAAAACAAAAACCATGATGCATGTTTTCAAAATGGAGTTTTCAATGAGAATCAGTTGATATCGTAGTTCATTTCAGGTGTCAATTGTTTGTTGAATTTATTGAAAGTATTACTAAGTTGTCTCCAAGATTGATGCCTTCTAGTTGTTTAAATTGATATAACAAGCTTACATTCA
>VDFB02058242.1:312196612-312207117 GCA_007258455.2 Sequoia sempervirens | reverse complement strand
GAGGGAGGGAGTGGAAGAGAGACAGAGGGAGGGGGTTAAGGGTAGAGGGTAGATGGTTTAAGGATTAAGGGTTTAGGGTTTTAGGTTAAGGGTAGAGGGAAGTGTTGGTTTTTTTTTACAATGTTACAAGGTTGGTCTTCTAATCTACCTGTGGAATTACCAATCCCAATCAAGGGCAGCACAAAGGACTTGGACCAATTGATGAAGACTTTAAAAAATTTTACTACACTTCGGGCTCTGCAAGACCCGGGAGGGTGATCCCTTAATGTGTTTACAACCTCTGCACCAATATCATAAACAACATTAACAATATTATATAATATCATTTAATAGCTCAACATAATAGGATAATATCAAATACAATTGGCTATTCATCGCCATTATCGGCTATTTGGATCATGAGATAACTACAACACAATCCCAAGATAAAATAGGTCATTTATTTGCAATTTTTAGCAAGCTCTAGGTAAAGACGAACAAATACTGAATCATACAACTTAGATCAGTGCCATATATCCATTGTGGGAGTCAAATTCATAAGTATTCAAGGGTTTATGATAGATTTAACACATAACATATACGATCTCTGATAACATTGCATTGCAATCTCATCAATATGTATTCTAACCCAATACTACTTATCAAATCCTTATATGGAACATATCCACCTATAATCCCATTTAAGCATTTTAATTAATCCTTTGAATTAAAGCTAAAATAAGGATCATACACACTACAAAAGTGAGATGAATGAAACAACCCTTAGTTATCATATTCAAAATTCAGATATGCATGTACATTGGAGAAACATGAGTTTGAATTTATCATTTCAACTCAAATGCTAGTACTGTTATACAAAATTAAATCCCCATGAATTTAGAACCTATTACAAAATGACTTAGAACCTAAATTGTATTTTCTAAAACCATCAAACTTTACAATTTTCTTTGCAACTTCACCTAGACTTGACCCAAAATTATCTAACTTGCTAACCCGTACTTCTAGCCTTGAAATATTTCTTATAGAAAATAAAGGAGCAAACAAGCATCGGGATAGAAAGTACACATGTCACCAACCAATTGGAATACCTGGTGACATTCCAAAAATTGTTACAACAACAATCACCCTAGAGAATATTCTTGTTCATTGTGCCAGCTGAAAAAAGTTGATGCAACAACAAAAACCATAAAAATCTCGCGCCAAGACTGCCACCAAAGAAAAACTGGAAACCATTGTAACTGCAACAACTTATTTTCCAACCGTTAGTAGCCCACTTCTTTTATTCTTAGTTAAATATTTAGTTACCCATTTATGATATTCTTCATTAGTCAACAAGTTAAAATTAATTACCTCATTTACCTTAGCATTATAAGGTGTATATTTAACCACTACCTGATTTGCATCTCTTCAAAAGATTCCAAAAATGAGCTAGTGTTAATGATTTTATCCATACAGCTCACCAACAAATCATAATCTAAGTCATAAAAAAATAATTTAATTTGGTCGTTGATGACCTCATTTTCTTGATCTTGTCACTACTAGAGTGACCTAATATTCCTCTACTCATCAATTATATCAGGTAACAATATGTTACCCCAATCATCAAAATTCTTCACCAATTCCCTGATCCTCCTACTCAAGTCATCCGGTAAGGTTTGAAAACCTTGCAATGATTTTACTAACACATGAGTAGGATTTAATGATTGGGGCCTACTATTTGTATCAAACCTTGAGGTTGTATACATTATACCCAAATCACTGGCCCTAGGGATCAAATTTTGAATTAGTGGTATCACTACCTCCCGGTCCCTATCTATATTCTTTATTGCATCAAATAATAAAGAATATAAAGAATGTATAGATGATAATCTATTATCAACCTTTTCATTTAAGTGCCTCAAGACAGCAGTGACAATCTCCTTTTGCTTTGAAAGAGATCCCTCCTCACTTACCTTTAATGATGCCTGTAATTCTTCAATTTTCTGCATGAGCTGCTTCTTTGTAGGATCGATAGAGCACACTGTTTCTTCATCAATTTGTTCTATAGGAGGGGTGAGGGAAGGATTCTAACTAGGAGACCCTGGTGTGGAAACAATTGGAGAAGTAGGAGGCACTGACCCTAATGTAGAAGGTAATGAACTGATTCCTAGAGCAATCGATGTCTCCCCAATCTATTTATACCTTAACCTATCCACCTCGTTCTACAACTCAACATTCTTTTCCTGCATTTTGCTGTATTCCTCAATCAAAAGGTTATACTTCTCCATCAGACTCTTCTTTTCAACCTCTTCTCTTTCAGCAGTAATTTGGGATAATTTGCCACATTCATAGTTAGATTAGTGGCCTTAGTGGTTGAGGTCTCTGAAGCTCTTTTTATTATTAACGCTCCTCTAAAATTTGGGTTAATATCTGTAACATCTGGCTTTCTCCCTTGTGGGGCCAATACCCAAATTGCCAAAGTCTCATACTCTTCACCGAAGGAAAAGTCTTACAGTGCTTCCTTGACCTCTTCTTCAGAGTCTTGCAAGGGATGCTTTAACTTTAGAATAGCATTAAATGCTACAACATTTGCAATGTCCCATTTAGGTAGAATCAATACACTAGCCCGAGTCACTAGTTTTCTTCCTTCCTTTGGAGTAATGTTCTTGAATTCTTCCATTAATTCAACTTTCACTTCCTCATCATTCTCCTAGTCTGACCTGTCACATCTCAACTCTCTCCTCTTTTTTACATTTATCTTGATATTCCTCAAATTTCATCCTCCATACCAATTGCAAGAAGACAGGAGGTTTTATAAATGCATCATCATCAAGAAACTCCTTATATGCCTCCATTCTTGCATCTTGTACACATTTTCCTTTCATATTCAAATCGGATAAAACCAATTCAGCTGACCTAGGAGGGTAAGGCATACCAATCTGCATATCTTGATCAGTAACAACAATCTCATCCGTCACATCCTCTGGTGGATGATCAGTCCTTTGCCTCTTAGGGCTCGGTTTAGATGGTGGTGATGAAGGAATATCTTCTGGTGATGATTCCAAATCAATAATCTTAATTTCCCCAGGTGTTTTGAGCTTTGGACCTGGCTGTGTAGGAAATTTCATTATTTGTTTACCTTTTCCTATCCACTTCTTCTTCACCATTGTTGTCATCCTTTTTCCTCCTATAAATGGGCCACCTTTCTATAGGTTGGTATGTTGGCCTTGTTTCCATTGGCCAGGCACCTTGTTCCTGCACACCCTAACTCAATTCCAAGTTTATCATCTAGATCTTCAAGGTGCCCATAATTTCTTTGAAGTTCCCCATCAGAAAATCAATTTTCTTATGATGTGGACTGAACTCCAACAATGGATCATATTTGGATCCATTTTGTGCACAATATCTAATAGCTTATCATAAGCTATCCATTTTTCCTTGTTCAACTCTTGCCTATTTAGATCAAATTCATTTTTAATCAGGTCCTCAGGAAAGTTGAACTCATGCACAAACTTGCCACCCTTTATTCTCTATCTAAAATTGGAAAAGAAGCCCTCAGGATCATGTTGCCTCTTTGGACCACACATTAAGTGGTAATCATCAAAGAATTTTACAAAGTGTACCCATCCTCCCTTTGAAAATAAAAAATTAGATACCACTATATAATCTGGGAAAAGGGTTCCCTTACCCCTCCCAGTGAGGTTATCCTCATGGATACAACCTATTTGCCACATAACCTCTACAAATCCCACTCTTGGTGGCACATTGTATGACAGTATATGGGGGGTTCCTTGAAAACTGTATACCCTCAAAATAATACTATTTGGGTATGGAAAATGTCACCCCAGTTATGATAGACTTTTAATTATGGCCTTGTGCCCTTCGGTCTGGGTATGTGCAGGATCATGATGGGCCAAAAAGTGGCAATATGATGGGTATGTGGCTGACGAATTTTTTTTAACTCAAAATTGATGAAACGAAAAGGGTTTTTAAAGGAAATTCTCAGCTTTCCACCAATATAAATTATGCTTTGGGTCATCCCACAATAATGGGTTACACTTTTTGGCCAAACTTGACATTGAAATCAACATTTTCAAAGAAAAATTCACTTTCTAACACTTATAGTAGGTAAACTATTAGGAATTTGAAAATTATGTAAACTAGTGATTTGTGAGATTTTTTCTATAGATTTTAAATGTATTTTTTTTTTTAAATTGAAATTAAATTGTAAATTTTTTGCATCTCCTTTGATAACTAGTTTTTAATAGTAAACAACATTTTTAAAAAGTGGTGTGTACTTCAGCATGAATAACTTTTTTTCTACAAAGGATAAAATTCTAATTCTTTTGAATTTAGGTTGGTAACACAAGTATCTAGTTTTTTCATTTTTTTTCATAGCATTTTGTTGAATATTTTTCTTTTAATTAAGTTTTGAAGTCAAAACATTTATAATTTAGACATAGGTGCACTTTGACACGCATAACTTTTTTGGTATGTATTGAAATTCAATTTTTCCTTTTTTGATAGAACGAGGACATCAATACCTAGTGGATGCATATTTTTCAAATTTTTTTCCCTCAAATTTACTATTTTTCCACAATGATTTTTCATTGAACTTGACATTCGGTGAAAAACCTATGTATAGTAAAACTAAAAAATAAAATATAAAATAAAAACAAAATATATTAAATTTATAGTCGTTGGAAAGCACGTTTCGATCACTACAATCATCCAACTTGGTTTATCAAGTTCACTCCATTTGCACCTCCTTCCCAAGCTTCGATGGTAAAAAAAATGCGTAAATTTTGAAATGGTGGAGGGGAAGGTGAAAAAAGGGGGTTCATTAGAACCCCCCTTATATTGTGCAAAAGGGGGTTCATTAGAAGGGAGGGGGTTCATTAGAAGGGGGGGTTCATTAGAAGAGGGGTGGTTCATTCGAACCCCCTTCATTAGAAGGGGTAAACCATTTTAAATTTTTTGATGAGAATTTCTAATTTTTCTTCATTCGAAAAATTGTAACCCACTATTGTGGGTTTACCCTTTAATTTGAATTTAATAAGTAATTATTATTCATTTTTCTATTCAATTATGACTAAAGTCCTAATTGATAGGTTGATTGAAAAAAATCTATAGCTTTCAATCGGTATCACTTTTTGAATCAAAACATAAGGTCACATTCTATGCTTCACATACTATAGGATTATAAAAAGAAAAATTGAATTTCATGAAGTTCTGACCAAGTTAAGGTTTGACATACAATTTTTATATTTTTAAAAGTTGTAATTAAAAATTCATAATTAATTATTTACTTGGAAAAAAATTATAAAAAAATATGCATCACATCTAGACATGAGTCATCTACTTATATCTAAAATATTATAAAATATTATCATTTTATTGTGGTTAGTGGTTAGACAAACACCTACTTCTTATTTTTCCTTGAAATTTAAGTACTCTTGCATTGAAATTTCAAATTTTCATCAAATAGATTTTTATTTTTTAAACAAACCTAGTAGTTTAGAAACTACATTCAATTTGCTAAGATTCTGTTTTACATATTTTGAAATAATATAGATAACTTATTCAAATTTTTACATCAAGTTTCCTAACTCTCGATTTTTCTAAATTTTTGCCACTTAAGGGCCTATTTTTTTCCATGATGATCCCGCACATACCGCCTGAGGAAATCATGCAATTCCTTAGGGATCTTGGGTAAATTCACCATCATTTTGGCCCTCAATCTAGAAGCAAAGAAATTATCAAATTGCACATAACTCGTGCCTTCTTTATTACATGATAAGTTTGCAGTCCATATCTATATAGGCAATCTTTCTCTATCAAAAAATTGCCTTAATTCCATCTTCTCAGAAAAGAAGTCAACATTCTTGCACAAGAACATATGCATCAACATAGAATATGAAAAGAATTGAGTGCTTATATCATTCCGTTGTAACTTCGACAACCCTGCATGTATCCTTTCAGCCAAGAAGGAGGCAAAATCATATGTCATAGAGAAATTGGGGTGTTGTATTTGCACCCCCATGAACATGTAGGAAATGGGCATCACCGTGCTAGGATTGAAACCTAAAATCTGGAACAAGGAATAAAAAGTGGCCAAGAAATTATTTGCAAAGAAATTTACTCTAAATGGTTCTTGGTCACTAGGGCTAATATGAAATATTGAACCCCCTTCCCTAGCCAGATGAGGTGGAAGCAACTTAGCTCTGAAAAGAGACTTTAATTTTCCATATTCCTGCTTCATTTCCTCAAGACTGATAGGAATGAAGTATACACTCGGCTCACTCAAATCAAAAACCTGTTGGACCTCTTCTCTGTTAATGCTCAACAGAACCCTTCCATCATTGTCCTTGATTACCTACATAACAGGGTCATATCTCGTAGCCATGACCCTAATAAAATCTATATTAGGGAACACATTTGGTACAACTAACTTCCCCATATCATACATCCAGCCGTTTGAGAAGGGGAGAGGAAAATTCCTCTGTCCATACCACAGTCTAAACATCTCCAAACCTGTAAGAGGAACCCTAGCATCGACTATATTTGAACAATTATATACCAATCCCTCCCCTAGGATTTTTCCTCGCATCAGAACCAACCCCATCTTCCTATCATTTGTTGACAATGACAATTGATCCAAGAAATCATCATATAGGTTCCTACTCAAATATTCAATTTGGCCAGAGTGTTTCTTTGGAGGTGCCATCTTGGATAAACTAGGGCTTACTTACTATTTCACACTTCAAATAATTAGGACTAACCAGAAAATGAAATTACAGAATAAAACCCTACAATTCCCCACAATTCAATCAACCTACAGCCCTAAAACATTTATCAACAAGCCCAATAACAAGCATACAATAAACAATTTTTTAAATTCAAGTGCAAAATAACCAGGCGACACAAAAATTAACTCATGGCTTTTGTGTTTACAGAAACCCAATTCTTCGCTGTAGAAACTCGCAACTTTGCTTTTGGCTCTGAGACTATGTCACAAAATACTTGAATTCTTTGTGATATAATAAAAGTAGGAGAATTGTTTTTATTTGGATCAAATCATGCTAGCAAGTGTCTCATCTGCCATTAAAGCTTACTCGCGCGCTGTACGAACGACTCCAATCGTATTTGATGCTAATTTAAATATTAGCCATCGATCCGTCAGTTTGATCAAATCATCAAACGACTGCCTTCAAAACAAGTTGACACAATCACCAACATGGCAATAAGGGGCCCACCATACCATACGTTGCCAAGGAAATACACGTGGTGGTTGCCTGTGATATCACAATAAGTAAAGACCTTGCAAATTCCTATCACGCAATAGTGGGCAACCGTAGATCCTAATCATCGATGATCCTGTTCCTTCAAAATAGTCATCGGCTTTATCATTAACCATCTAGTAGCTTTCCCGCCGAGATTATAACATCTCCATAGATTTGAAACATGTGCATCTGAAGAACACTTTAGTAACCAGATGCATAACATATTAAAGTTGGATTAATTTACCAAGGTATTTCCCTTATTTCTCCGGCTTTACCAAATAAGACACATGGTGGTTTCCTGTGATATTGCGATCAATAAAGACCTTGTGATTTCTGATCACACAATGGAAGGAAACCATTGAGATCAAATGAAAATTCATCAATGATCATGCAAAATCATCCCCTTCGGCTTGATTAGATGGGATACGTGGTGCCCGTCCGCAATATCGCGATCAACCAAAGCAGTGTGGTGGGGTCATCGCGGGATGGTAAGGAACAGCAGAGATCAAACAACAATTGATCAATGATCACAAAAATTACCCTCTACAAAATAAAACATTTATTAAAAGAATGAGGGGGACATCACTAGGTGGATGATAAACGATCGACATAAGTTGTTTTAAAATGATGAAACATAGGGCCGACCAAGACTTAGGGAAAAATAAAATCCAGTAGAGGAAATAAAATATTAAGACTAAAGGGACCCAACCTTAGACAAAACAATGGGGCATAAGATGTTTTAGAGGCCCTCCAAAAGTAATAGTGAAATAGATCCCACCCAAGGCATAAGACAAACTCTAGGATTTTACTTGAAGATAAAGCTAAAACCCCAACCTTAGGATTTTCCCAAACACGATGAAAGACCAGAGACATAAGGGATGACAGGAAAGGAAAACAAGGAACAAAATTTGAATCTCCATTAGGAAGAGAGATAGAGGGAGTGAGTGAGTGAGAGAGAGACCTAAGAGAGGGAAAGGGGGTAGGAGGGAGAGACTTGAGCTAGAGTGACTGAGTGAGAGAGAGAGAGAGACCTAAGAGAGGGAGTGGTGCTAGGAGGGAGAGACTTGATAGAGAGAGAGGGAGGGAGTGGGAGAGATATAGAGGGTTAAGGGTAGAGGGTGGAGGGTTTAAAGGTTTAGGGTTTAAGAGTTAAGGGTTAAGGGTTTAGGGTTTAAGGGTAGAGGGGAGAGACATAGAGGGAGTGAGTGAGAGAGAGAGAGAGCTGAGAGAGGGATAATTATGGGAAATTGCAAAGTTCTATTATGTAATTTCATATTTTTTTAGCTTTAGTCTATCTAAGGTTTGAGATAGCAAGGAATCCCTTGTTTACTCAAGATGGCACCGAAAAAGTAGCATGCTGGCAAGATTGATTATTTAAGTAGAAACCTATATGATGACTTCCTGGATCAATTTCCCTTGTCAACAAATGATAGGAAGAAGGGATTGGTTTTGATGTGAGGAAACACCCTAGGGGAGGGATTAGTGTATAAATGTTCCATCATAGCCTAATGGAACACTGGATCTTTGCTCATGCTTGGGAAACCTTTCACCAAAAGATGCCATGAATGCACCTTACCCAAAGTATGCTTTAGGACCTCCATTCATACAAACACAAGGATTGTCATTTATCATCTTGTAGTAGTGGTACCTAAGATGATGGTACTACCCCTCCCTTGTACATTGATCTCTTCTTACAATTGGATACATCAGTCCTCCTTTTGATTTTGTCAAAAAGATATGAAATGATTTCTAAGCAATGCCTTATTGGGTCAATGAGATCACCAAAAGTATAGGACTTGTCAAATGAAGGTATATTATTGACACCTATCCCTTTGCTATTCACTTGTTAGGAATTAGTAATGACTATCCAAAGAGAAAATGAGATAGTGGCAACAACCATTTATATTATTTATCTCACTGCAATCCATTTCATGGCTATAGTCATGTTGTCACCCAGTGTAGATTTATTTTTTCAAATTCATAGATAACGTGAAGACAAACCTATAGCCTTTAATGGTACTACTCTTATTCATGACTATGCTATGTTACCTTGAAGCACCATGATTTATGATGGTTTTTCTACTGAATATCTTCATTAAAACATCCCTGTGCAAGAATATGCCTTCACTATTATAGCCTATTGCTGGAATGGATGATCAATGGTATGAAAAGGTAAAAATACAACTATGCTTTGCTTCCTTCACTACTTGTTGCTGATTTTTGATTGTTGTTCATATGCACTTGTACCATTGTAATGCTTGATGTCCTACATGAACCTGCATGGTTGTATTGTAGCATAACCTCATAGTTGTTGTTCATATACACTTGTACTATGGCCTTGGCTTCCAAAATGAGACCTCTCCTGAATCATAACTACTTAATTGTCATTGGTAAATTTTAGTTTCTTGTATGCAATCATGATCCATGTTGGATCAATCATGATGACCAAAATGCCTACATGAAAGGTTATGAGCATAGAAATTGTATCTCGATCAGATGATATGAGGGTTCCATTTCTTTCATAAACCTCTTGTAATGACATTTTTTCAATAGGCATATTATTTGTGTCAACTAGTGTTGATGTTTCTTGAATGTCTTTTCCTTTTATGCCTTTCCTTAAAAAAACATGCATTGAATGTTATCTGGCAACTTGTTCACCTAATGTTTGATTGTGAAGGCCTTGAATAGAGCCTTGTGCAACTTTAGATTTTTTTTGTTGTTGTTGTCCTTCATGAGACAATTGTACCATGCGTTGTTGGTTGTCCTTATCAATGAAAATGACCTTTACCTATTGCATTCACTTTCACCAGTACACCCATGAATGAATAATATCAATCCCCTTTTCCTCTTGTAGCTCTTGCAAAGGCGTTGTCCTTGTACTTGTATCATGACCTTGATTCAACCATTGCTCTTCTTTTGTTATGTGTAATAAATACACATAGTCTCCTCATTTTATCTTTATTGGACAACCACCTATCACATATGTGGGTGACATAACAACTCACCTTGCTATGTGGTGTGTGATTGTCCAATAGGGTTATGGTGAGAGGGGCTTGACAACAACTTGAAATGCTTCCTCATTTTTTAAAAGATGCATAATTGAATTTGATGCATCTATGAAGTCACTTCCTTTATAAATAGATCCTGGATCTATTCAAGAAGATTGAAGGACATATCAACACAATATGTTGCATCTTTTGAATATGTCCTTTCCTGTCCTGTCTTATGTTCCTTTCCTATCCT